>BMAW01109380.1:523081-629659 GCA_019974015.1 Nephila pilipes | reverse complement strand
TCGGTATTACTTCGTTCAGTTACGTACTCAATAATGGTTGTACATTTATATGGGTTGATGAGTTACTAACTCATTGTAATCAAGAACATCTTCATTTTGTATAATGATTTTTTTAAGAATTTTCAAACTATTTCCTATAGCTTTGTGTATGAGTTACTGTATTGATACTTCTTTACATTTAAATATTTAATTTTATACATATATATAATTTAATAGTTTAATTTTTTTTTAATTTCTTTTGCTGTTCAAACATTGTTTCATGCATTTATTTACTCCACTCCCATATGTATATAGCATATATATATATATATATATATATATATATGTGTGTGTAAAAGAAAAAAACAATGTTTGGAATGTAAGAAATTTTAAAAAAAAATATTGCAAAAAAATTTAAACAGTTAAATTAAATCAATATTAAAAAGATGTTACATAAGTATATATGATTTATAATCAAAAAGTGTATTAAATAAAGTATTATTGTATTTTAATACATAATCAAATCATCAATAACTTAAAAATTCAAGTGGTCAAGAAAACTATTAAGAATACAAAAAATTTAAAAAAAGAAGATTAAATAATTTCAAATTCCGGTTCGGGGCTGAATGAAGAGAAATGCATAGTTAGACATGTTTAAAGAATCCAAGACATCCCACTCAATAAATTACTTTATTAAAAAATTGGAGAAAAACAAACCTCAATTTAACAAGCCCGCACTACAATCAAAAATATCACACGAATAGGATACAACAGAAATAAAACGATAATTCTAATATATATATATATATATATATATATATATATATATATATATATATATTGTTTTGACATACTACTTTGATTGTAAAAACTGTGTATTTCATTGGAAGTTAAGTACACGTTCGAATTTGTACTTCCTTTCTTTATATTCAATACAATATAAATTTATCAGCACACTACAGTCCTTTGAAATATAAGCTTAGTAAATTATTGCTTCAACGAGAAGGTAAAATAATTGAACTTGTATTTGAAGTAAATTACCGAAGTTTGTTAAATGTTCTGTAATTAGTTATGCAGCTTGATACCTAAAATAGTTTTATAATGCATAAGTAAGATGTATTAGCTTGCAAAAAAATCATCGGCTGCGGATGAAATGAAAAGTGCACTTTTGAAGATTATTTTTTGTAAGAAATTGAAGAATTTTTTTGAACTTTAACTTGTAGCTAATGACGCTAATTTATATTCCTTTTATTGCTCTCAAAATGCTTCATGACTCGATTTAATATTTGATCATGTTTATACTATGTTTTTTTAATGATGGAGCTCCATTCTTTCATTTAAAAATCAAGTAAGGCATTATTCAGGTTCAACAGGACTTTTAAAAGAATAATCTACAGTGAAAAAATCTTAAAATATGGATTGACACTGGATTATATATCATTTATTGATAGAAGAGGGAAAACATGTTGTAAAACGTAAGCATAATCTGTAATATATTTTTTAATATAAGAAATATACAAAGTATATATTTAAAGTCATAAAACTTAAACCAGAGACATTTGTCTATAATAAATACTCGTAAAAAGAAATTTAATGTATGCTTTCAGATTTAATTTCAATAATTTTGATATGAAAGAAATTCAAGAAATTTTTCAATTCCTTGCTTCAGCTTTTATACGAAAATAAGAGGTTTTAATAACTTAAATGAGCTTCTATAAATTCATATGATAAGTTGGTAGCTCATATATTAGAATTTTCTAACTTTCGAAATTAAAATAATCCATATGATACTGATAGTACATGCTATTATTAAGTGTTATAATATAAAGAACATAATTAATCGTGTATCCTAGATAATTATATATAAAGTTTTTACAATAATACAGTAAGTGTTCTTCAATCGACATGTTTGGAACCACGGTTTATAGATTATGCCAAAGTATATAGCGTTGATATAGATTTAATGGTGATAGCAAACAAAAAATTACAGATAATAATTTAAGCAATTAAAACATGTATGTAATGTGTTTACAAACATTCTAAACTGGTGTATAATATAATATCATATGAATATAAATATTCGACAAAGTATTTCGTCTCATTTTATCAACTACGAAATTAATTTAATAGAAATAAATTAATAGAAATTAAATTAATAGAAAATTAATAGAAATAAATATTCTAGAACTGATAAAAAAACAGAGCATAAAGGAAAAAAATAATAACACAGTATAATGATAGTTAAAACAAGCTGTGATGATTGCTTTATCACATAATTATCTGCTCTTTAAAACACCAGCTAGGCTTCCGAAACATTTTTCTGAACAGTAAGCTGATGTACATAGTTTTAATGTTTTGCAAAAACGTGATATGTAACCCGCTAGAAAATAACAAACATTCTACTGAAATGGAAACTGATAGTTACGATTAACACAGGATGAAAATGCAAGCAGCCTTGCGTCACGACCTGAAGGTCAAAATCAACAAATATAGGAATTCTTACAAAAAAAAATGTCTATATCGTTGCTGAATCAACGAATGCCAGAATAAATAGTGGTAACTGTATTGATATTAGCGGCTAAGTTTTTAAAATAATGTTACATCAGTTATAAATCATTTTTAATTAGACATATGGATAAATATAGTTCTTTCTTAAATGCTCTAAAAATTTTGGGAGAAAGGATTTTGTGTTGAGAAGAATTGCTAATTGGAAATAAATGTTACCCTGAAAGGAAAAAAGTTACTGTTCCCGAGGAAAAAGTTGTAGATAAAAGATTTCAGAAAAAGGCCTTAGGGTAACTCAATCCAGAAAACTTTTTTAAAAAAAAATAATCGTTTTTTCATTCATAAAAAATCGATTCCTAGTTCTTTAAAAAAATGTAATTCTACATAATTTATCCCAATATTACAGAAATTGTATGATTGTAATTAATGTTAAAGTTTTCAAAATTATAATCCGACGAAAGAATTCATACTATTGGTTTAAGTAACCAATAAATATTGTATTACGTGTGTGTGTGTATTTATTATTGGGATTGTAGATATATTTGAAGTAGTAGTAGTATTAGTGTGTAGTGGTATTGTGTATTAGTATTTGAATAAATGTTTTTATCGTTTCTGTCCTTTTTTGCATTTTAAATTATAATAAAAAAATTGTTTGCAAATCATTTTAAATAAATGCTACAATTCTATAACATTATTAATTAACAAAAAGCTTATAATGCTCATTAGTACTAATAAAGAATATTTATAAAAAGAAAGTTTTTATATTTCATTTATTTTGTACTAATAATTTAATCTTAAAAATGAGCATTATTATTTACTTAGTATATTATTTACTTATAATGAGGTATTGCAGATAAGATTATACTCCCTTTTTAATTTTTCATTTCACTACAGTTGTTCGATCTCATATATATTCAGTGCATTTATAGTAGTTCAAATTCCTTATAATTTTGAATTTTTTTTTAATTAAGGAAGTAATCATATAACATTTTTTACTTCTGGTTATTTTAGAAATTCTCTGTAGTTATATTAATCCTGAAATTTAGAAAAAAATTCTTTAGATATAGCACTAAATATATATATATTTTTTGTTTTCTTTATATTTTTACTATTTTGTTTTAATATCTTCATCCGTTTTTCCATATTGGTTTTATAGCTTTAAGAGCCCACAAGTTTTTTCAAAAATTTTTTTTTCAATATTCATAAGGTAATAAACATTTTAAATAAATATTACAATTAATATCTTTCTCTCTTTTCTACTTATACTAAAACTACTACTCTATATCTAACTATCTTGATAGTGCTATCAAAAAGGGATAATTTGTATCAGCCGCGTTCGTACTGGGGGAGATTCATGGTTTCCAGGACCGTCGCTTAGAGCTATAAACCGAAATGATTTAAATATTCCAATCAATTGATCTTATTATTTAACAAGAAAAATCTGATATCCCTTTTCTCCCATATTTTCTCGACTGAGAAATTATATAAATATTATTGACGGATATCATTTTGATAGAAATATTGATAAAAAAAAAAGGAAAATAGTATCACTTATATAAATTTTATTTAATATTTTCCCTTTTTTATTTCATTTTCATGTATTGTTTTAAATCGATCTTTATTACATAAATCTACTTAATAAACTTGTTTAAAAACGTGGTATATCAGTGAAAAAAATACTCTAAGATCCAGGACAAAACTTCATTAAAAAATACTACGTAACTGTTCCTTATATTCTATATAATTCATGCAAAATTTGTTACTTATTATTAATTGAGAGAAGTTAAAGGGAAAAACGTCTTATAAAGATTCAACTAACTTTTACATTCTTGCAAGAGTAAAAGAAAAAAAATCAAAAAAATTGAAATACTTCTTTGAAAATATTCTGCTATATGTGCACTGCAGAGATAATTTACTTTTTAACACCTTTGTAATTGAACAGCAAAAACAGAAAATTTTATTTCGACATATAATCTGTACAAAGAAAGTCAAAGAATTGTTCATTTTATTTTAGTATTCGATTCCAAGTGGCTCATCATGTAAAGAGTTTTACTCAAATTGAATGATTTTTATTATATTAACTAAAAGTAAGTAATTTAAACTTATTAAAATTCACCATGATTTTAAGTTTTCAGTTCCCTTAATATACAGAGAATGAAAAAAAAAACCTACTTACAGAGCACATGTAGCATGACATTTCTGGTGACTGGCTGATAAGCTGGTCCTTGGTAGAAAGATGAAGTGGCTGTGCAGACGTACATTCCCATATGCAGCCTGCTTACTTTCACAATATTCAAATCTTCTCCTGATAGATGAAAATTTTTTAATTTCTCTCTATTAATTTTCTACTACAACTATTAATAATAAAGTTTGTTGTAATTATCATGATTCTCACCCTTACATTCAGTTTAAAAAATGTCTCAAGTATTGATAAAAATATTACATTCAATTTATATTTTTATTTAAGAAAATATGAAGTTTATCATAATATCACAATTAAGAATGATAGTTTGATTATTAACCCACATTGCCAGTGTCAAATTAATTCAAAATATAAAAATGAATACTAATGTAACACGTTTTCAAAACAATTGTAGATAATTCTAATTGTGGAGTATACTGATTTTTTCAGAGCAATGTGAAGTAATAATACTTTTTAAGAGTAAATTCGTTTAATGTTTATATTAATAATAAGCTTTTAAATAAGTAATAACAATGGAATGCATCTGGTAATAACAAATTCTGAAAATAAAATTGGTCCGAAATGAAACATTTGGAAAACTTATAAATTCAAGAAGTTTTCAATAAAGTATTACGTCAGTTCCTGCTGTCCATATTAATTAAAATAATTTCCTTTATTAATCAATGGTAATAAAATGAGATGGAAGTTATTTTGGCTGGTAATATTTTTGATTCAAAAAAGAAAAGTTGAACAGAAATGGATCAATTTTTAATTAAATGATTTGTATAGTTTAATTAAGTTTTTAATTAAACAACGGATAGTTAAATTTGTGCATAAGTTTTTCTTGGAAAGAAAATGAATTTACTAATTGGAAATGGGATCTACATCCGCCATATCATAAATTTTAATTACCAAAACTTATCTCGATATCATATCCTACTAATTAAAGTTTTCTATTTAGAAATCTTTGGAAATAATTCATTCTGTGGCAAAATTTAGAAACCAATTTAAAAGAACTTAGTCTTATACATAGGCCATTGTGATTTGTTAAATGTAAACTCAAGGGTTTCCTTTACAAGAAAACAAAAATGTACCCTAACAAACCAATAAACCAAGTAGGATCATGCCAATTAAATTATTTTTACTATTTATCACAGTCTTTCAAGGATTTAAGATGTTTCCAGATAATTCATATTATTTATACTGCATCATTAAAAATTATCAAATATTATTTTAAAATCCCTTTCGAATTATTGAATGATAAAATATCACTGCATTTGTTGTATTCAGTAGCAAACTTACATGACTAAGTAATTATAACGATTTTTTATCCGTTAAATGTTTCTTAAAATCCGTAGGACTAATAATTTTATTACTAGCTAATATACGCAATGTATAATTGCGTAACTCATCAAAATAGTCAAAAATATTGTAAAATAAAGAAAAATTACATATTGAATAAAGAAAATATTTTACATATTATTTTATGGTATATCATCTTATCACAGTAAACGAAATATTTTCTCCTTCTTTTTTATATTAAAGAAATAAAAGAACAATGTAAAAAATATATTATCTGAGAAATATATTATATAAAAAAGTATATATATATATATATATATATATATATATATAATACAGAGCGTGTCCTTTGTATATTTCCACAAATATTGTTTTATTTGAATCAATGATTAATATTTTAGAGTTTTTGAAATAAAGTTCAAAATCAGACATTAATTTTTGTAGTAGTTCATTAGTAAAAAAAATTTAAACGTAAAACAATTTTTATATAACTTTATAAATAGTTTTATATTTATTACTGGAAACATTACAAATTCTATAAAAATTGTACTTAAGTTACACTTATTCACAGGAATGATACAAAAATTGTATATAATCATATGACCGAATCATGCTTTAAATATTATAATGAAAACATCGAGTCGTTAAAAGTAAAGATATATGGTCACTTTCGTTGTATAAAAAAGAATAAAATAGAACATACTGATTTAGCTCTAACTTAAGCGGCATCCAGAACATGTTATAGTGATACAACAATTGAAAACACTTATTATTATATATACATATATAACTCATTGTGAAATTAATGGCATAAAATGGATGAAATACTTTATTTGCTGTCCATTATAGACAAAAACAAATTGTAGTGAAGACATTTCTAGTTATTCACTTCATATCTTTATTTATTATTTTGAATAATTTTCCCTCACTATTTTAACTGATAGAAAGTTGTTATTTAAATAACAGTTTGAAACTTTTTATTTTTCAAATCATAATCTCTTTGGAATAAGTGAATATGAAAATACTGTTGTTTGAATACTTCTCGGTTTTCTAGTAATTTTATTTCCTATTATCTTGTACTTATGCCCTTTATTTGAAATTTGCTATTTTTCTGTTACTAAATATCCAAATCAATTTTATATAGGATTATGTGAAATTTTATCCTCTTGCATGGTACTTTTGGACAAACTATATTAGCATTATATGTTATCTAATTCTTTAGCATGTAATAAATAAAAAATAGACAATGTAAAAGTAATTTAAATAAGTATTACAAAATATATTATGCTCGCTGTTCATTTTATTTCTTATGAATAAGTTTTGTTTTAAATCTCCCTTTTACTGCAAATTTAAGACAGTAACTTGAGCAATTTCTTTAATGAGTTTTAGTTCTTTCTAATTACTCGCAAACTCATTATAAATAGGTAATCCATCTATTTAAACACGGAAAATAATAAAAAAAATTTGTCAAACTTTCAATTTATACTTATTTGGAATCTATTTTAACCCGGCAGTTTTCTTATAATGGAAATTTTTGATCAAAACATTAGAATTTCCTCGTATAAGATTGAATGGGTTTCTTTAAAATACAAAAAATAAAATTTTAGCCTTTCGCTAAATGCGTTCAAGAACTGACTTAAAAAAAATTCTTATAAATTGAAAATGTGCCATGACTCAAACTGCAGATTAACACTTAGATTTATTTTTTCAACAGGATTACGTTTTTTTCAATTTGTTTTATTTAAATCAAAGATGGAATCCAAAGCGATCCAAAAAATATGAAAGCGAGTAAATGCATATTAATTATAAACATCAAATTATAAAGAACAAAATTTGTTTAAATTTTTTTTATAATGCTATAATTATTATTTTCTAATATGCAATTATAAGCATTAAAGTTTCAGTACTGGAAAATGGAATTTAAAATTTTAGAACATGCCCTAGAATTTTCTTGAAGTTTCAGAGTGCACTTCATGAACATGAAAGAATTTTACAAAATCTTATTTTCCTAATTGAAACCACACACACGACGCTGTTAATAAAATACATAAAACCATTTATGAATTTTTAGGATGTTACTTATAAAATTCAAGAAAAAAGTTGTTCTTGTTTTTGTGCCTTTAAAATATTTATATCAGGCATTTATTATTTGAATTGAACAAATTCTTGTAATAATATTTATTTTAAAGTTATTACTTTGGATTAGAAAACTTTTTTAAATGTTTGACGAATGAAAAAGTCGAGCTCATTCAAAGTACAATCGCATGATTGGATAAAATAACTCATTTATGAAAATAAATTACTGCTGACTTATTAATTTTATTTCTGATTTCTTAATTTAATGATTTGCAATAACTATGAAATATTTGTATATTAAACTGAATAATTATCCTGGAATATTACAATAGTTTCAAGCGCTTAAAATAATCACGTATATTCTTCAGTATTCTTTAATTGTAAAATATTTTACAACTCCTAATTTTGTTAAAATATTAGTTATTCATCATATGATTTTTTTATAAAATGTATAATGAAAGTATCTTTAAGATTAATTAATTTATACTCAGGTAAGGTCTCACTTTTTTAGAGGTATACTGTTATGTTTTCGTCTAAAAAATGAAATTGGAAATATATGTTTCCAAACGTAAAAAACTCTTAACACCTTATGACCAGAGTAAGCAATATAAAAGGTATTAAATGATAAAAAATATTCGTAAAATATTTAATCTTTAATAATATAAAAAGTATTAAGAAAGGACTAAATAAACTGAGATATGATGAAAAATTAACGCTTTTTATTAAAAAAAAGCGATAAATTAGTAATAAAAGTCCTAAATGAAGTTATCTACTCTCTTCTATTAGAAATGAAATTAGAATTTCATATGATTCTTAAATTCCTTATTCAGAAATTTTAAACTCAAAATTATTTGTTAAAAAAATCTTAAGACTTTAAGACCTGAAAAAGAAACGAAAATTTAAAAAAAAAGATCTCTTATATTTAGAAAAAAAATCAACAACTTATTTATACAAAAGTAGAATAAAATTTTCAAAGAATAATGTCATAAATACGAATTATTATCTGGAATCCGTGATTAGAATAATTTATACATTAGTCACTAGTGTCATGTCTTGTAAATACTGTGACATTTTATCAAAGTTTAAGTTCAAGTTATGTAACACAAAGGAAATATTCTTCTGATCCAAAACAAATTTTGAGCCAATCTCTTACCTTGCGACATACGTCCCTTCGATTCAGATATCTCTTGGCCACCCTCTCTCTCCCACGTGACCGTGGGTAAGGGGTAGCCTTTAACTTTGCAGCTCAGAGTAATGTTAGTACCTTCCCTTGCCATCACCTCGTTTTCCCCACGGTCCACAAACTTCGGAGGAACTGGAAAATATCAGATTTATTTGAGTTTCAAAAAGGAAAAAAAATTGTACGTGAAAGTTAGGGAAGGAAGTTCGGTGAGGGTGTCATATTCTGCGAATAAAAAGTAAAAGGAATACCGAAGGAGTTCGGGATTTACCATAAATCTAGCATGATATATAGCACAATGTTGAAAAATGTTCAAATTCTATATGTATAACCACCATGTATTATGTATATATAAGTATTATATTATATTCATATATATATGTATATATGTATATAATAATATTATATTATATATATATGTATAAATATATATAAATGTTATGTTATTTATATATATATATATGTAATATTATATATATTCATATGTATATATAACATGTATATGTATACATATATTATTGCTATGATATTATAGTAATATATAATATATAACATATATATATATGTATAATATATATATAGAATAGATAGATAGATAGATAGATAGATAGATAGAATTGAAAAAAAATTCCAACTTAGTGAATTTGGTTTTTTTTTTTTATTTTATTTTCATTTATTTGAAATCTGCAACCAGAATTGTGCAGAATCTTAAACTTTCACAAAACTTCTATTAATGTACTCTCTTACAAAATTGAGATATTTTCTAGGCATCTTTTTCCATATAAGCTGAAGAAAACATAATATTCACATACTCACATTACAGAGTTATACATATATATATATATATATATAGCTCACACTCGTACATAGAAAATTATAAAAGAGTATGGCGAATATTATTTTTATTTCTCCTAATATCAAAATGTTCACTATGTATGTGTAAACTCTAGAAAGGATGAGTAATTACAAAACATAAGAATATTAAGTAGTCAAATATAAAAAAATTATATCTATTCTTAAATATGTACATTTATATTCCATCAAATATAATGTGCATCTTATATAAATAAACTCAAGATATCTGCATGTCAAAATGGAGAAGTACATTACTTCTATTTGAAAGATTATAATTGTACTTAAAACGAATTAATATTTTAATGTAAGTCAGAATCATTTACTTTTATTTATATCAACTGCAAAGACTGAAAAATGTTATTGTCTTAATAACTGTCGGATAATAAAATATTCACTCAAAGAATCATATTTAATGAAAAGGTGCTGAAACATTAATGATAGAAATTTACGATTTTCAATTTTAGCTTAGTTGTATATGATATATTGCAAATATTGTACATTTTAAATCTAAAGTGAAGTTTAAATCATATCTAATATTACGTTTTAAAAGGTAATCTCAAATTGCAGTTAATGAAATTATAATTTGTCAATATTGTTTACTTTTCAGAAAAGACCTATGTGTTTTCTAAATGCTCTACGTTCTATTTTCATTTTCACTTAAGAAAACTATTTGGCTGATATATTATTTTTTATTTCAGGAACATGTATCGCTAATTTGAAATCAAAAAATAAAAACAAGATACTTAAAATTTATTTACTTCTTATTCTACTTTATTTATAATTAATACTTCGCCATAGTTAAAATTGTTTGAAATATGTTACATAATTTATCAGTAAAAATCTAAATTTATTCCATCAATACAGAATTAATTACATTTTTTTTTAAATGGTTTTTAGGATAAAAGAAAATAGCCTCCAATTTAAGAACTTGATTATCTTTCTCAGAATTTCAACAAAGTAAAAGGAAACTTTGCGTTAAGAACAAAAACATATTAGCTCCGTCCCTGAAGAGTAAAACCATAACTTGATTCAGTGGCTTCCCCTTGCCGGTTCGTTCCAGCATGATTTTGCTATTTTCCACAAGTGCCCGCAAAGTGCAAAGCCAGATTCCAGCATGGTAATGCAAACACTCGCTTACCACTCATTCCACAACCCTCCCTCCAACCCTGTAGATAAGCTTTTTCTGTGGGACGCCCCGCAGTAACAAGCATCCCACGACGATCATTCCACCGAGTTAAGAAGAGCTCAACGAGTAGGATCGATCCAGCCGGATCGTTAGAGTCCGGACTCGATTATAAGATTCCCGCAGGATGCTTTTTCCCATTTTGGGTCTTCCACCATTTTCTGAACCCCCCCCCCTCGACCTTTTTTTCTGATTGAAGGAGACATCCATTGCAAAAGAGATAAAAGTCAAAAGGACAGTACTCGAAAATAATAATAGTAAAAGAAGAAGAAAGAAGAGAATAAAAAAAGCACAATTGTGAATTGGTCTTTACGAAAGGGTCGCTCCAAATTGCAGTTTTCCTAATCAAGGCCGTTCTTAGTAGGGTCGTGGTTTCTAACGATGTGGTCCATTCGGATGTCCGGAGTTATGGCCTTTTTAGAGGATTCAGAGAGCTTTAAACCAAAGTGGTAAGATACGTGAGGTGGGATTTGAGACGAAATGTGGATAGGCCATAAAGGCTACTGCGTTATATTTCTTTCACTAAAGGTCATAATACGTTATGGACATATTTCAGTTTCGCCAAAGGTTATGTTATGGGGTTTTATTATTTTTATATTACTTTAGCTGTGAATGGGTTTTTCTTCTGGCTAATCCAACACAATTTTTCTTAATATGCCAACTCACTAATCATTTTGACATTGTTTATTACGGAATTACAAGTAGTTAAGCTACACGTAACTATTAACGTTAACTATGATATAGCGTAGGATATAACGTTGAATAAAATATACTGTGAAGTAGCGTTTTGTAATACTTTGTTACTATGAATTGTTTAATTGAATTTATAGAAAAAGAAATTGATTTATTTTTATATTGCAAATATTGAAAGAGTAAATATTTTTATAATATAAGAAAGCATCCACTAAAATGCAATTAAAATCGTTAAATGTAAAAATTAAAGTTGTATTTATGATGATACTCGTAATATTGATTGTTTGGCAAACCTTCATGTATTATCTTTATATTTTGCTCAGAACATTAAGATTTTACACACTATCACACTAAGTGATACACGTTTTAGTATTTTCGAATAGATCAGAATTTATAAGTCTTCTTTTGTGGAACAATGGATATAGTTTGAGTTATGGATTCAGCTTCCTTATTTGTGCGTATGAATGACAAGAATGGGATTTTGATTTACAAAAATAAAGCTAAAATTAGAAGACATTAAATTCATATTCCCTTGCATGGTTTCTATCTATTTTTTGACGGAATTATGCAGTACATGATTACTTAGACAGAGAAGGAGGGAGGGAGAAAGCCAGACATAGATTCACAAAAGAAGTAAAACTTAAATAATGCTTTAATGTAAAATTTTTTCAAAGAAAACAAAAGTAAGTCTCATCTTCAGATAAACAGAGTATTTAGCAACTTACAATGGGAAAAGGAAAGATATGCTAATTGAAACTAACTTATTGATAAAACTAATAAATATCCTATAAATCGAAAGTTTATGAAATTCTCAACGTTATTTTTAAATCTTGACAATACTTAAGAACGTTTGAATAATAAACCATAAAAATCAGTTAACTTCATTCTATTCCTTTCTTTGCGTTAAAAAATTCCGGAAATGAATTTTGTTTCAATAGAAAAACTATCACATGAACAAATAATTAAATAAAAGTGCATTAATTAATTGTGTTAACACTTTAGTCATTATTTATAATTCTCAGAAAATTCTGGTATTCTGCTGCTTGCTTACATTCTCCATTTTTACAACGTAATAGTATTTCTATATATAAGTCGCATGGAAAGAATTGTAGAATTAAATAAACATATAACTAAAATTTGTAATGTACCAGATTTGTTCAAAATATATATGTAACATCAAATGTGATGTATGAGGGTATTTTTGAATACACCGTCTCTTCAGAATATTTTTAGTATAGTTTTTTATGTCTTGACATATATGACTGGAAAGTCGAAGAGCCTGAGGTAAATGTTTGATAAAAAAAAAGGAGCATGATTCGCAATTTTGCAAAAGCAACATGATTACGTAATTTCTAATTAATGGATAATTGACTGAACCTAAAATGTACAAATCTATGAAGTCTGACTTTATATTGCATAATTTTAAACATGCTAAGATTCGTAGAATATATATATATATATATACATACACATATATATATATTATATACATACACACACATATATATATTATATACATACACACACATATATAAATATATACATACATACACATATACATTTAACTTCTCAAATTTCTCAATATATATATATATATATATTGCGAAATTTTAGAAGTTAAATGTTATCTTAATTCTAAATCCACGCGCTCAAATTTAAGTATGCATGAAGCTGTATTGGGAGTTAACAGTTTTGTTTTTTTTCATAAGAAAGTAATTTAATATATATTAGTTTTTCTTTTTGACTCTGTTTCTAATAATATACCGAATTAAGAATTATAATTAACTCCTACTCTTTAATATTTCCTTACTAATGCATGAGGATTGAAATTTTGAAAAATAAACCTCAGAACATTAGAAAAAATAAATTCTACGCAATAAAATATTAAGAATCCTCATGAAATGTGCATTTGAAAGGAAACTGCATACTGTATTGCGTTTCACATTCTGCTTAAACTTAATACGTAAAATAGTTCATTCATATCTTTTTCTTTTTTTTTTTCAAAAAGAAACATTCCGAAGTTTAACAAATTATTTATGCTTTATTTTGTCAATTAATCTGAATTCGAAACAGCAGAAAATTTTAAAATTACATTAAATTTCTTTGCACAATATTCTATGAACGAAAACACAGCATGTATTTCCTATTCAAATACTTAGTACAAATCGAAGATATGTTTTGCTTCATACAAATAGGTGCTAAGATATTTCGGGATTTATAAGCATCGGAGCTCTACCATGTGACTATCTTTTGCTCTGCATGCGCTGTCTCATAAATCTTTTCGTTTGAATTATGAATGAAAGAAAGTAACATATCATGGATGACTTACGAGCGGGGGAATATGTCAGCATCCCATCATTTAAGATGATGAAAATGCTTTCTCAAAAACATTCTCGTTAGCTATTTCTTACCGTAGATAATTGAATACAAACAAAATTAGAAGCGGTGTAAGAAATTTTATGTATGAACAGAATAACTAGAACATAATTGAAATACGATTGATTAAATAAAGTAAATTGAATGAAATAATCATTATTTAACTTTTACATACCCGAGTTATATTTAAAACAATTTTCTAGAATATTTTTTTTTCCCTTTCTTTTTTTCCTTTTTTTTTTTGCTGTAGTTTGACTGAAAATTAATTTCTTTAAGATAGAATATTATTCTATGGACTTCATCAACAAAAAAAAATATATTACCATGATATGAGTCGTTTTCAAAGTGGTATAAGCTAACTTTTTAAAACAATAATGAGTTTTCTGGTAGTCTTAGTGAGATATACACTCACTGAAAAAAACTAAGCTATTTTCCGGAAATCTGTCTGAAACGGAAAATCGGTAATTCGCTGAAGATGTAAATATATATATGCAAATGTTATGTAACAGCTAGTCATGGTTCTGTGCCGAAAAATATGAAAAACAAGTAGCATTGTGAAGGGTTATAGGAATTGCATGATAAAAAATGCAAATGAAAAGTTATTAGAACTTTCGTGAGTTTTGCATTTATGTTAAGACAGACATGCGTTTACAGCTTCCAGGAGACAAATAGAAGGCTCTGAGCACTGGCGTGTTGATGGACGTATTGATGCAGGACAACCCTTCACTTTTTTTGACTTTCACCATTCTAAGATTTCATTCGTCATTCCAAGACGTTTGTCGCACCGCGGATATAGAAACAATTACAAACCTTAGTCCGAAAATATGTGATCGGTCGCTCAAGATTAACAACTCCTGTGATAGATTGTTGTAGACGCATTGAACCGAAGAGAAACGTGCTGACGTGAACATCTATGATAGCAGCGTGCATTGGTAAGATGATATCTGCCGATACTGTACATCAAAGGGTACGCATGAATAGTCTGTGCACTCGGGTATCACAAGTGAGTGTTTTCTAGGCATAAGTCCAGACGGAATGATTAAAGTGATATAGACAACATGTCAATTGAAATGTATCTGATTGAGACAACGTTATGTAAACAGAAAAGTTGAGATTTCTCGCGCAACTAGATGACAATCATGTAAGAACAAAAGAGAAAAAGCCACACGCAATCGGCCACAGAACATTACGTATTTTGAGGTGGAAGCATTATAGGATGGGCAGGGATTTTGGTTGGATACGGTACTGACCTGCACATCTACAGAAGGTGTTCTGCGACTACAGTCTGGAATCGGGATGAAGTCCAAGACTCCATTGTGAGTGTACGCTGTAGCAGTTGCTTCTGTAAATTGTGTAAGCAGAAGAGGGATGGTCACTTACTCCATTAATGCGGGCTTTATTTACTTGTTTTGGCTTTAAATATAAGTTTATTAATTATCTCTACATGGCTTTCCCTTATAACTTATGAAAATTCAATATTATTTTCATCTTCACATGTTCTTTGTTTTATTCCAATATAATCTTATTTGGTATTTTCTCACCACATTTTGTGACAATCAGAGCAGCACTTGTCAGTTTTTCCGAATTTCATCTTAACTTTTGGCAGTGACTGTAGATATCCTCATTTTATACTTTCAATTGTGTCTATTAAATAACGAGATTCACGCTATTACAGAACAAATACGCATGCGCCAAACGTTTATATATATATATATTCATATGGTACGAAAAATTTAGTGGCCGTTATGAAAATATAAACGCAAAATTTCATTAATTTATAAAAGATCTAAAACTTAAAATCTTAGAAAAAACAAAATGAATAACAAAATTATCTATTAACTGATTCAGACTAATATTGATAGTATGTACCATCTAATTACAATCACCTTCCCTAAAAGTAATATGCAGGATAATCACCTATATAGATTCATAAACAAAAGAAAAACAATCAATACATCCACACACCATCACATCACACACACATACTATAATAATACTATATATATATATATATATATATATATTCTTAAAAGATATCAAATCATAATGAACACATCCCTGTAGGGATGAAAAAAATGTTTTATTATACAATAAATAATATAAAAAAAAATCTCTATTAAGAAATACCTTGAATAATAGCAAGAAAAAAATGTTATTGAAATAGTTATGAAATATTTGTATTAATCTCCCAATTTATATCTGAATTTAAGAATAGTACTGAAAGAGATTATTTGTTCATATCTATCTGCAATTCTTTTGAAAAGTAGATCATAAAGTAAGTATTCAATTAGTTTAGTTAATAAATCTGATTATATTCTTTTGCGATTATGGCTGTACTTGAAACCATAATATGCCCAACACCTACTTATTCTTTTATATAATGGTTATGTTTAAAAAAAAAAGGTCGACTGCGTGATTCACTGATCTATGAGGAGGAATGTATGTGCCATTTTTTCCATAAATCCTGAGAGTATTACAGAAAGAATATATTCAATGTTAACTCATATTCCTTTTCTCTTGATTCCATACTGAATCATTGATTGTAAGAAGTTATCATACAATAGTATGTTGCATCATGAAAATAATATCTTTGTATTTAAAATAATATATTATTCCATTAATATTTATCAGTATTCAGAACACATAAAAACATACTTTATTTTGCAAAACAAATATAATAAATCACACAGTTTATGTAATATAAATAAATTACTAATTAAATCATGAAGTTTGCAGAGAAAATTTCATTAAAATTGAAGAGCTATAATGAAACCAAATTTGTCAAATACTATGGTGCATGATTTTATAAATATAATGCAATATGATTCTCCTTTTAAAAGAGATGAAATTGTAAAACGAAAAAGAAAATTAAAACATCTCGTGTAGTTATTACAATGAATATTCATATAAAATGAGGTAAATTAAATTTAAGCAGTCTTTGACTTTTCTATTTTTTATTTTGGGAGAAAATTATTGTTACATTTTAAGAAATTTAGATGTAAAATGTTCAACGAGAACATCTCCTATGAAACCCTCTAAATTATTTTCTTAAGAAATTACAATTTTATCTAGGAATATACTCAATTATAACAATTAGGAAATTAATGATCTTAAGATTTTTTAAGGAACCTTAATAAAATCATTGAAATATAAACTCCCTATTTCTTAGTAGAAAGTTATGTATAAACTATCTGCTTCAGTATTCTTCTACTTACTTGGTTGATTGATTTTATAAGTGTCATATTTAGAGGTACGAGAACTATTTGTGATGCAAACCTCATTATTTTGAACCTCGTCAGTGACGAGGATGATATCTGAGTTACCTTCTCTCCAAATTGCTATACTGTGCCAACGGGTTTATATATTCAGTTCGGATCGTCGAAGGCTAGAAGAAAGAAAATTACTACTGTTTAATTGATGATTTTAATCTCCGTGATCATAATATAGGGTTTTATGTTCTCGAGTTAAGAGCTCACTGCTTGTGAAGCTGCTTTAATTACACACACAAATTTCTCAAAATATAATTATCTGTAAACTGTCTTAATCTTCTTTTTGTTTGTTAAACCGAGGTGTTTGATTTGGTTGCGGTGCATTTTACGCTAGTTAATACAAGAAGTGTGAAATATCACTCGATTTTCAGAGGATTTACTGTTTTTTTATTTATTTAACAATTATTCAGTATTAACTTAATGATCAAGAAAATCAGCAATTTTTTTTTGTGAAACACACAGTCTCATTAATGTATAAGCGCTTGATTAAATAACACAAGAATACAAGAACAAACATGGAATCTCTTTCTTAAAGCAAAACTTGATCTTCCCGAAATGAAACAACAATTAAACTCATTTCCCATCCACAACAGTTTCGTTATCCACATTCCTTCGACACCTCCCGCAACGAAACCTTACGAACCCCATTTAATTACGAGCATTCCTCGAATGAAGTTGTGTGCTGAGGAAAACTTTTAAGTGTTTCTCTGTCGCTAACCACCTTTCCCTTGTTGAATCGATGTCGGGCGAGTCGTTAAGTACCCTGTCGGCAGCCGGCGTCGCTAATGTCGCTCTCTCGGTTGCACTGGGGGACGTCAGCTGCTAACTGGAGATAGGTTACCACCGTTCCGGATGCTTCCGTTTTCGACCACCCACACACTCAAATACAACTTAAGAGAGGCCCGATATTGATGTAGGAAATGCGAAGATTTCAAAAGTGAAAAAGTGGTGGGCTAATTTGACGAACTCTGGCGAAGGTAACTGAAACGTCTGCGACAAGAACTTGTTTTTTTTACCAAGTTTATATAATCCTCACTTCTTTAAAATTAAAGTAACAGAGGGCATATTTTAACATTGGGATATCTGTATACATATTGATATGTTTATGTAAAGAAAATCACATTTATGTACACATATAATTACTGTATGTGCAATTAATTATCAATATTTTTACTCAGTAGGTATATCTTGCAAAAATTCGACTGTATTAATAACTTTACAAATTAACTGAGTACCTATAAACATAACATTCTGTGCCTTGAATATAATTATAATTTCAAAGTTTAATAAAATGTTAAAAAAATTGTATCAAATGAATGAATAAAGAATTAATTTCTAGAAAATTAGTCAACAATAAGTTTATTAGAGTTCATTTGAAATAAATTACTTTTAATGAATTAGAAATAACCTCATTTTATAATGTAGAAAATATAAGCACTATACATAAAGAAGATCTGAGAAGCGAGTACTGAAATTCTAGAAAAAAAAACACGTGTTGAAAAAAGCGAAATACAAATATTTTTATCAATGGCGTAGTACACATGTTTACAATTTTAAAATTAAATTTCCTACCATCTTATTAATCAAATTCTCATAAATGACTCATCTATGGAATCAGAGAAGCTTCCTCTATTTTGTAGCAGTAAAATCAGAAAATACGAATTCCAAAACATTTTAAGAACTCCGCTATCTTAATTAACATTTCTTCATATAATTGTGATGTATGCCCGAAATCAATACAACCACCAATTTAAAAAAAAAATCATGTGGAACACATATAGCGTTATAAAGTTCCAAGAGGTACCAAAAAAATTAACATTATCCAATATCTTGAAGGAAGTATACAGGAAAATAGTAATTAAAATAAGGCTAAGAAAAGAATTTAAGAAGAGTGAATAAATTATGAAGATCATAAAAAATAAATAAGCAAAATGAATAGCTATTAAGGGGGTATAATAGTAAGAAAGGGAAGTAATGAAGAGAACGAGAAACTATAAAGTAAAAAGAAAACATGTAAATATCATAACATAAAGGATAAAAAAAGAAAAGAATTTGAATAACTAAGATTAACAATAAATTGAAATGAAAACGAACTTTAAAAAGCAAAATCTTCAGTAAGGTACAAGAAATAAATATATAAATGTATAGCGCGTAAAATTTCTGAATGTATTGAATAACACAATATTCGGAATAAATATTTTGAAGACAAAAATGACAATTTTTTTAAATAATGAATTTTGCATAAAACTGGAGGCTAAATTAATTTTTTTCATAGACTCTCATCGAACAGCATTTTTATTTGCCATCTTTATTTAACACTTCAGATTATATCTTAAGCTCAGTTTTTATATAGTTCTTTTATTATTTCTTACAATAATTAAATTTTAATGAGTATTTACGCAGCACAGAAGATCCTTTTATAGATTTTTATAGTAATTTAAAATATTATGTATGTGATTTTTTTCAAAAATTAACTATAGTGTATTAAAATAGACATAAAATTAAAAAGTAAATTAATAATTAATGTGTTTCATGGCAGAAAAAAATATATCATAAATATAAGAATGTGGTTCAAAACGTTTAAAGACATATGGCAGGCAATTTGATGTTGTCATTATGTGCTACTATCTGTTACATGGCGCCAAAAATAAATAAATAAATAAAACCTAAAATTAATTAAAAAGTTATTATTCAAAAGTTAAAGTCGATTTGATAGACATCTGCTGAAATATCAGAATTTTATTGCTGCCGCATCGAATTATCTGCACTTATGAAACCGAGATTCATCATTACTTACTAAGCAACAATCATTTAGCAGATCTATTCAAACAAAAAAAAAAAAAAAAAAAAAAAAAAAAAAAAAAAACACGGAAACAGAAAAAAATAGTGTGACAACGATTTTTTGGAATGCGGAGCACGTCATGTTCATAACATTTCAGAAAAAGGGAAAATGATCAATGGACAAACTAAGTAAATTACCCCAATCCCATTTCAAAATTCCTAAACAGGTACTTTTTGAACAGCCATCGAACCTATCTTCTCCAGAAATTAATTTTTTTTTCGGTTAATTTGATGCTTGAACTGATCAGAAGGCAAGTATAAAATGTTTTAATATGCCTTTACTTTAACTCCCAACTTCTTTGCTATTATGAATTATGATTCAACTCTAGCTATCGTTACTAATAATCGATTAAAACAATTTTGAATGATGTAGCACTTATCGGTAAATATACTCTTGAACCAGAAAATTGCACTTAAGACTTCAATCGCCCATATCCTTTCATTAAGTATAGATAATTTAGGACTTAAGCTAACGTCAGTTAACTAGGCAACTTTAGGTAATTAACGGTGTAATGCATAGAACTTTAAAATACTTTTGACAGCCTAGTTTGTATGGGATTTGAATGTTTTATATTACAGCATAAGAGGAAATGTTTTGTTGTACGGGAAAGAAAAGCTCCATGTAAAAAATGAAATTTTAATGAAAATTTAAATTTTATTTTCCATTATAGTATCTGAATTACTAATGTCAAATCAAAGGACAATTCATAAACAAATCATATAACTCGTTTCTGTTATGTTCATTTCAATAAAATTATACCTTATAAATATAGTTCTTAAAAATAATCCTGGTAATTGGCGATTGATATATAAAAACAATTAAATTTCATCATCTTTAAGTTAGAAGTAAAACAAATTTAACCTGGTGCAGAAGATGTAATGCACAATACATTAGAATGAAAAAATTAAACTTTATTTAAAATAGTTTTAAATTAAAAATATCAGTTATTCAAAATGTTTGAATAATCAGTAAAGAAAATTTATTTTCAATTTTTGTTCTCTTTTGTTATATTATTTTTTGTTGCAAATTTAATTTAATCATATTATCTACAACTTCAATAATAACAATATGTTTCAAAGTAATTTTGGTTGCTACGAAAGGAAATATTTTATAAAATGCAACTTTAATAGAATTCGATATCTAATGAAATGTTTATTATTAATGTATAAAATTTTACAATGTAAATATTTATATCAATGTGGGAATAATTTGCTACTATATTTTTAAAATAACAATCCATGTTTTTGACTGAACAGAATATATATATATATATCATTGTGTGTGTGTGAGTTGAAATTTATTCCTAAACATTACAACAAACGAAACAATTTGAAAACAATATGAAAAGGTTGTTTCAGCTTAATCCCTAAATATTTATGTTGCAGCTTTAATAAGTTTATTATTTTCAAAATGGGCCGACATTTTTTTAAATACGTTTTGGTTGGTATATGTAGAGCAATAAACACACTCACATCAAGATTTTTATCCAGTTTCTTCAATTAAAATTTTAAATAGCAATCTCCACATACGAATTTTAAAATTTTTTTGATATTGGAATAACATGTATTTTTACCTTTGATTGAAATCTACATCTCATAAAGAGTGTTTGGAAAAAAATAATTTAACTGTCATTTTTTTTTATTTTTCAAGCATGTAAATTTTTTTTAAAATAAGACCATTTTAAACTAAAATGTATTGTGCAAATATTGCAAAGATTTAGTGAAAAAAATTTGATTTTATTAAGCCTATATGGATTTAGGTAACAGCTACCTAAGTGCAAATGTTAAAATCATGATATATCAATTAAATTATATAGTTATATAATTGTTCCTTCAATGTGGCTGTAAATATTCAACATATAGTTAAATTAAGAATGACATTAATTATTAAAGAGCGAATTTCTTTTTGTATATTTTACAACTACGCAAAATGCTAGATTAAATTGTGCATTTTTAAATTTCACAAAATAATTAATTTTTAAAAAATACTTTTTGTTAATAATTACTGTTAACTGGTTTGATTCATATCATGTAAAACAAGTTATATGAGAAAATAAATTATGAGATTACAGTTGTACTAAGCGAAATTTATTTCATAATTCAATTATATGATAAGCATTTAGAATAGATACCACTGAAGGATTTTTTTTTCTTCAGTGATATTGCTTTTTGCAAACCGTACAAGAAAGATATTTTAACTTTTTTTATTATTTATTTACATCACATGTGAAACTGTTTGTAGTTCAACCGAATAAATAATAAAGTAATAAGAATATGATAAAAATTGAATTAAAAAAGCAAATTTTTTTGTAAGGATCTATCAGAAAATTTAACAAAATACTCGCTTATAATTGATTAATATTTGAAACAACCATGCGAAATTAGCGTTTAATTATAAGTACCCACTTAACTTTTTGAGGCGTAAAATTACATTTTTTACATGTTTGAAAAAATTAATTGTTTTAAATATTGGATAAAGAAGATAATGTTTTTTAAAAGATTTTCGATAAGAATAATGTTTGCATAAATATTTACAAAAATAAAGACATTTCGGTAAAATATATTGCGATAATTGCGCAAGGAAATCTAAATAATTTAAATACAAAAATAAGCCCGACTTTTTTTCTAAAACAATTGTGATATATATTTTTTAAAAATTTTAACAGCTGCCTCCTTGTTTTCTAGTGAAAAAACAGCGAATTTAAGTAATTACTTTCTGAGACAAAAGATTTCTAGTATAAAAAAGAAGAGAAAATACATTATTGTAAAACTTTGTTGAAAGGGCAAATAATTTAGAATCGAGCTATAACTTACAAAAATACATTCCAAGTATTAAACGAAACTCCATTATTTGCGATTGGTGTAGTTGTCAGGATGTAAATGTAATTTTAGATAAAAGTGTGCTTCGATTCATTGAAAGAAAATTGCTCAAATTTACCATGAGTATTTGAGTGAAATAAAAAAAAATATATCAGAATATTCAATATATTTTATTTCTGCGCAGAAAGAATGAGGAATCACTCTGTTTGGAAGCTGTAAAACATTCTTATCACTTTATTTATGATAAATATTAAAACCATGTATACTCAGAGTAACACATGAGCTTCTTCCTATTTATTGTTTTAAATCTTTTAGTTGTATTATTTTATTTTCAGTCATTATTATTCTAATAATTAATCCAATCGCTTTGTTGTTACGTGATTCATCTGATTTTATCCCTACAATATTTTAATAGGGAGGGGAGAGCATGCTGAATTTTACTTTTAAATAATATTTAAAGGACAAAAATATAAGCATGACAATTTAAATAGTACTCTTTTGGTAATCAGGCAGATATCGGACCGAAACACGATTACGACCGGATTACACAAAAGTCTATGGTAATAAAGCATTTACATTACCAAAGAAATTTATAATTGTATAGAATTTAATACAGTACACGCAAATAAAGCATCAGACACACGTAATAATTATAACTACAAAAAATGTGTAATTTTTGAATATATCCCATTTTATTTTACAATAGTAAATGGCATAAAATAATAACCGTAAGGCTTGTGTGCCTGTTTATAAACATTGGAATGCTGGCAGGGTAAGAAAGATGAAGTTGTCGGATTATAGAGAGAACATTGTACATATTTTTGTGTAAATATTTTAAAATTACATTTCTTGTATTTAGATTCTTCATGAGCTTGTCTTTTCCAAGGCTTGATGTAAATTACATTACCCTCAAGTAATTTAACATCCAGTTGGTGGGTTGGACTTTTAAAATCAATCAAAGTTTAAAATATTTAGTGAATACCACATAAGACTCATAAGGAAAAAAACTCTTTTCTTTTCAAACGTAATAAGTAATTATTAAATTGTTCTATTCCGGAAACTTAAAAAAATACATTCTGCCAATCGATAGGTACGAATGAGGACATTTTTTTACTATCTCTTTTATTATTCAAGTCATTATTCTTCAAAAAATATGGATTTTTTCCCTGAGATATTTTTTATACTTTAACTAAGAAAGTTAATTTAGTGACAAAGCCTTGAAAATCAGAATAAATTTTCAATAATTGCGAAATAAATTCCAAAAAGTTATTGCTTTCAAAATTAAAATATATTCTAATTATATCTGTCCCACTTTTCCACATGAGCACAATCTAAACTTCCATTTCCTCGACTTAATTGCGAAGTTTTTCTCGGTACGATTTCTGAGATCAGACTTTTGCCATGAAAACAGCTAACAAGAGTTCTTTCCGAAAACAAATCCAGGCACTTCGATATCTGGAGAGCAAACACCAATAAACGGAACATTTCCAACCATATATACGGGGGAAAACAACTGCAATGCATCAACGTCGGCCTTGTTTCTCTGGAGCTTGAAACAAGATAGAAAACATTTCGAAATAAATCGGATGACCGTTTAAAGTTGTTTCCGAGAAAGCGAATGAGCAAATAGTGCGTGTGTGTAGAGATGTACTCGGTAAAAGGAGATTTTCTTTTACTTTTCGAAGGAGAATTCTCACTCGCATTCCGTATTTTATAAAAGAGAATAAAATAAAGCGAAAATGATTGGAGATGCTGAAGTCCAGTAAAGAACGGAGAGCAATTTGGCTAGTTTTAGTAAGATCAACAGGATTTTCAGTGACTCTAAAATGTGTAATTTAAGAAAAGAGTAATAATATATATTTACTGTGATGTTGAAGCGTTTTTCATCTTTGAGAGAAAACACAACTGATTCATCATACCTGCCTTTTGCTTACTTAACCTATAAAGTACTTTTATTCTTTGGAGTATAATGTATAAAATATTTAATAAATGGAAAATACTGGTGCATAATGGTCTTTTAAAACAAATGGCTAAGAATCGGAAATGAGGTTATGTAAATCAAAATATAAAAGAATTACATAAAATGTACAGATTTTAAATCCATTTTTGCAAAATTAGTTTTTCGTGAAAAATACGTCCACGACAGCTAATAAATTTTTCATTGTCTTAACAACTCTATGGGATTTATTGTCTTTTTAAACGTTTTGACATAATTATTTTGATGCGTAGTTGTTATGCTGTATTGAATATGTATCATAAGTTTCAGAACAAAATAGGCTTATATGATATTCATAATTCGCTGCCTTTTCAGTAGAAACACTTCTCTCTAAGGATTGTAAACAGATTCTTATATATATATATATATATATATATATATATATATATATATATATACAAGATAATTAAGCATCTAATTTAAAAAAATTCCTTTTATTAACATTTATTAAGCTAAGTATTGCTCTGTGTTCGTGTTATTTCTATAATTTTCTCTTGTGCAAGAGATTAAATGAAATAAAAATTAGTTATAACCAGTCCTTATAGTCATTTCTAATTGTTTTTATTTATTTAGCATTGTTTATATTTTGGATACATAATTGAATTAAAATTCTGCATAGATAAAAATTTTACATATTTCCGTACAAAATGCCTTTTGTTGTCTTTTTCTTTGATATTTAATTTTAACAAATAGAGAGAACTGTTACATCTCTGTGATTATGATTATTTATTAATGTTGCATTGAGAAACAAGACGAGGGTAATTGGCGAAGAACATCGTAATTTTGAACCTTGGTCAAGTGATGAGGACGACACCTAATCTGCCAAATCTCTCTTTTAACTTCCATGCCACGAGAACAGGAGGACATGGGACCTCGACGAGATTCACTGTCAATCAGTCCCGCAGCACGGCAGGTCTTTAATGGCTCGAAACCACGACTCATTGAAGGCAACGCCGGCTGTGAGTCCGCCTCCGTAATACCGAGGCTACCGCAGCCACAACTACTATATCCCATTGAAGAAGTATGCGGAATTTTCCAGGCTGAAAGTTTGTATAAAATTGAAAATAGGGACTAAATGAACGTATACGAAGTAGAGGTAGAAACATCGAAAATGAAATCAAAAGACAAAGCAACAACAAACGATGTTAAAAATTTGAAATTAAATATTAGCACCGTTCAAAATAATTGCCTACACATTAAATTGGTATTAAGTGAATGCTTGTGATAATGAAAGATTACATCAATTATTTTAAATTCCCCGACATCGTCGTAACGTGTTCTTTATTTTTTGTCATGTTTTATTTTAATATTTTTGGGTGTTTTTTTCCCTAAACCAAATTGCTTTAAATATTTGACGAATTACTCACGTATGATAAAAAGTCGTATACCTATCCCACTACTGGAAATTTATTTCTTAATCTGCTTCTATATCGTTTACATATATATGCAAAAACTCTAGAAATATAAATTTTGCTTGATCTTAAAATTAGTTACATGCTAAGTAATTTATTCTATCAAAATTGTCATGAAATCATATTTGTATACTTGTTTCGAATAAATTTTTAATCTTCTACAGTTGTACGTAGTTTGTAATGCAAGGTTATACTAAATATATTCATTTTAGTTGGTGAAATAATAATGCGAAAAAAAAACCGAATAGTTTTTTTTAAAAAAATTATCTTAGAATATGAAACTTAATTATACATTAATTTTCACAACTTCATTAAGAAAACCTTTTAGTTGTAGCAACTTTAAGTTTGTTAAAAAATTTGCAAAGTAATAACGAACTGAAAAGTGAATTCAAACTGAGAGTTTATTTTACTAAATTTTTAAATATAAAGTCTTATTAAATTAACATAATTGCAATAAATTATAAATTATGATTGTGAAAAATATGAAGAGAATAATGAAAATCAACATTTTCTGACATATTTAAAAATGATAAATAAATCTAAAAATCATTTCCATAAAATTTTATCAACTAACTTTCTGATTAATTCATTCCATTAAATTTGCAATGTTACTATGATACATGGAATTACTTGTTTCAAAACATGTAAATCAATAAATTGAGATTTTTCACATATATAAAACATCACATAATTGCTAAGCAAATTAGTTTATAACATAACTTCTTTTTAAAAAATCAAAGTAGGCTGTATTTTTCTTTAGCAATTGACTTTTCTCTAAGTGCAGTGAATTATTTCTTTAATGGCTCACAAAAAGCATTTACAAAAGCAAAAGGAAAGCCAGCAACTAGACTCATCTTAACTAATGAAGATTATCTGTAGTATTTTCTTTTTTTAACTCTTCCTAGATAAACGATTCAGTCCACGATTGTTTGTTTCATTCCTCTTCATTGAGGGGTGGATTTAAAAGGTGGACAGTCTCATTTACAGGCGGAAATGAGTCCAAGCCTAGAGTAATGAAAGGTGGAAGCGAGTCTCCAGTGTTGCAATGCATCAGCAATGAAGAGTCGCTTCAATGAGTCCGTCTAGCGCATCTATAGTGGCGCATTATCGGAGGATTCAGCCACCGGAAACACACCTGCGTCCGCGCTAAGTTTGCGTTTTTGCAGCCTCTTCCGAGAATCGACATACTTTTCGCGGGGGATTTCTTTTCTGTAAAGTTTGTTCTGGAAAAAAAAGAGACATTTTTTAAGGAGTAAAAAAAAGGAAACGTTGGTGGGGAAGATTGCTCAGGAAAGTTGTATTGGATTGAGTGTTTGGTTTTGAAACAATACTCTAAAAAAATTGGTTTGATAAAGATTTTATTGGAGGAGCATGAAAAAATAAGACATTTATAACGAGTGATAGTACGTAGTTTTTGTTTACTGCCACAAATATTCACTTGTTGTTTTTTTGAGAATATTAATATTTAGTTGCATATACGTATTATATTCATTATAATATATATATATATATATATATATATATATATATATAATACATTAAATTATTTCGATTTCTAAATTTCCGAAAGAGATTGCACTGTAAAAATAAGCCAAATTGGAAATGTTTGACAAGACAAATATTTAGTTTTAAGCTGTTTAATAAACTAAATATTTTTTGCTTTGCTTTAAACTTTTGTGTTATTTTTCTACATAAAAACTCAGTATTTAAGTAAACTTCTATTTCCATTGTCAACCATTTTTATTCAAAACGAAAATTAGTGCTCTATTTCTATAATCTGACACTTCACCTTTCCGGCCCTGCCAGAAATCCGATGTTTTTACACAAGGAAATAATCACACAATTAATTTTATACCTTCTACTCCAATGGAAGAGTATACAGAATATAAATGTAAAACATTAAATTATTTGAACTTATAATTATTTGCGTGTCTAACACTTTATTTTCAAGTATCGCATTAAATTTTATGCAATAGACAAAATTATATATTTTTTGCTGTTGAAAGGACACATTATTAATAATCATCAAGTAATTATGTGATATTCTTATTCGATATCTGTTCCAATATCGAGAGAGAGTACTATATTCTTCTTTCTCTCTCTCTCTCTCTCTGCAAGAAGATGTTTATTTCAAATATTTACTATTTCAGTATCTAATATTAGATAAAATTCAAGACTATATATTGAAAATCCGAATTGCTTTTAACACTTGTATATATCATTATAATATTAATTAAAGAAAAATGTAATTCTGTGTGAGAAAATTACTGTGCAATTTGAATAAACAGCATATGAATGTTAATGTTGTCTTTAATTACATCCTGATGATGATTAAAAAGAAAAATGCTAACTTGTAATTTCCAACTTACTTTAAAGTTCGCAGAGTGAAAGATCTTTACTGTCAGCTTAATTAATGGTCTTGGATTACGATTCGTGAAATTACTTAGATTAGTGTGTAACTTTCGAAATCGCCAGATTGTAAAGAATAAATTTTGTAAATATTATCAAAATTAGAATATTTTCCCTTTTGAATAAATGAAAAAAAAAACTTACATATTGTAACTATTTTGAACACTTTATAACTAATAACAGCTTCAATCAAAGAAATTAAAATAAGATGAGAATATTACAAATTAATTTTAAAACATTAATTATAAACTACGCTAAGATTATTGATCATTGTGTCTCTGAAATACAAATCCTTCATAAAATATCTGTTATTCTCTTTTGCTCCTTTGTATTCTTGTATTATATTTATAGAAGTTGTTTTTGAACAATCTTCTTTTTAAAGATAAGAAAATGTACATGTGTTGAAGCAATATTTTCGTACTTAATTTTTTACTCGTGCATTTACTTAAGATTTCTTTTAAGACGTAAGATATTTGGTTTCTCCCGGATTTAAATAATTGAATTGCCCTTGCAAAAAATATATAATTCCTTCTTATTTACTTCATAACAAACTTGAGAAAAATTTCTAAATATATATTTACTTAGGTTCTGAATTCTTATAACGTATCCAAAAAGCATATATATGATTTCTCCATACATATAGATTACGTTATTTCCTACGTATCAAAGACGAGCCTAAAGTTAATTCCAAGATCCTTTTCATCCGGTTATAACATCGAAAAAAAATATACCAATCATTTCAATATTTCTTTTTTTGATGGCAGGACTATGAATGGGAGTTAATAATTCAACTTCCAAACTGAAACATTTCTTGCTTTAT
Source organism: Nephila pilipes (assembly GCA_019974015.1). Classification (NCBI taxonomy): domain Eukaryota; kingdom Metazoa; phylum Arthropoda; class Arachnida; order Araneae; family Nephilidae; genus Nephila; species Nephila pilipes. The sequence continues at coordinate 599,761 of BMAW01109380.1, read as the reverse complement.
ATAATACCGGGGAAAATATGAAATGATATAGGTTCAATGAAAAGTAAAGGTTTGTTTTGAAGTTGTGTATTAAGTAGACATTTTCAATTTATATATCTCAGATTTTCCATCTATTCGAGATCCAAGTAATTGCGAGCTAGTAGAATACGCTTCATAACCCGTTCTCTGATATTGAGCCGTTACGTTCGTCACAGTTCGTTTCAAAAGCAATATGTTGTAATGGCTCCCATATTTCATGTGCTTTGCAATCGGTTCTAGAGTCTCATTTTTCTTGTCATCAATGGAATATGTTTAATAACAGATTCTCGATAACGGCCGATATGGATTCTATACAGCTATTTCAGGTATGTTATTATTATTAGTTTGTTCAGATTTAGCTTAGTTTAGAAGTAAAAAAAGAAATATTGGCATAGGACTTCAAGAATATTTGATGAATAAGAAAAAAACACATTTGTTCATGTTCAGATATAAATTTGTATATTTCTGTATATTAAGTTTTATAGACGAGAATAAAAGTAAATATAATAACAACTTACATTTATAAGAGTACATCAGGACTTGAGACAGAAAAAAAAAACTTATAATAGCGTTAATAACACAGCTATGCAAGTATTTGGCACGGTGTATTTTTTGTGATATTTTGCGTTTCCTTTTCTGAAAAATAGAAGTCTATTAAATTTATAGAAGAAGTAATTTATATTAAGTTACACGAATTGGAATAAAAATAAATAAAATAATAATTTATAGTTATGAATATTTCATTATTTAAGAAAATAAGTCCTTTTAGATTTAATAAGATTCATTACAGGTTTTTGGCAATACACGATTTGTATACTTTTCACAATATTTCGCTGTTTATTTATTTTAAATTTAAATCTCTTTACTTATAAAGATGATTCAATGTATATTAAATTATACAGACAGGACTGCAAATGAAAAAGGGAAAATAATACCTAATAATTTTGAAGATCTTAAGAACTTAGAGGGAAAAAATGTGTTAGAATTATTAACATTACTTTACAAAGGATCTAAACCATAAGATAAAATTTTGCAATAATTTGTCCATTTCACGTTAATATCATACCATATTGAAGAACTCAGTTAATTCGTACCTCGAACGAAAAGTAGCTGAACATAAAATTGTCTTGGCATAAACATCAGAGTTATTGAATACATAAGATTTGATTAGGAAATGAAAGTATTTTTTAACTAAATTTGTGACAAATTTTACCATTTAAACTAGGACCAATGTTAAGAGAGTATTAATTAAGTATTAGTCAATAAAGCAATTATATATAACTACACTACATTCAGTCCCCAGTCTGAATATGCATGTTTTGTTTTGTTGGATATCCAAATTATTCATTGGGTTTCTATTTTGATTCAATTTTTATTAATCTTTTTTACGTAGTTCCATAAATGTTTTTTGTCGATTTTGGATTTTAATTGTTTTCTTATTTTTATGTGTTTTGGTTGAAAGACAGTTGCTATCGTAAAGCCCATTATACGTACTGTCATTGATATCCACTCATCGTAATCTCTGTTTGGAGTGGTGTCTCGCTCGAAAAGATTGGACTGCAACCGAATTGAATCAGGTCGTCTTTAGTGATGAATCCAGATTCAGTTTGGGCAGTGATGTCAATCGTGTACGTGTGTGGAGGCCCCGTGATGAATGTCTTTATCGTGCCTTCGCTATACAGAGGCACACCGCTCCCTGAATTAGTATGATGGTATGATGTGCCATTGCATACTACAAACGTTCACCCCTAATATTTATCAACGGCACTATGACAACCCGGAGGAACGTTCGTGACATTCTTCAGCCATATGTGTTACCACTTTAGGCAGGGTTCCTTGGAACCATTTTTCAAAAGGTCAATACTCGCCCTCACACAGCAAGAGTTTCACAGGACTCCCTTCGCTACATTTGCACCCTTCCCTGGCCTGCTCGATCACTAGATTTGTCATCGAGCGACCATATTTGGGATCATTTAGGATGGCAAGTTGGACAGCCTTCGAGTTTGGTCGAATTAAAGGCACGTTTACAGCAACTGTGGAACAAGATGTCGGCAGGACATCAAATGGGACTTGTATGCCTCAATGCTCTACCGTATCGCATCATATATTCATGCTAGAAGTGACCCAACAGAGTACTAAAACCTCCATTCATTTGTAATTTTTCTTTCAATAAATGATCATTTTGCTTTGATTTTGTAATCATTTACTTACATCAACGTTATACATACGTATGTAAAATTTAGTTTTATTGCGACGATTCTTTTTTTGGTGCGAAATTTTTTATGTATATATATATATATATACTCATTACCATAAATGTAATATCCATTTTGGAAAAAAAAATGGGGACTATATTATTTTTTTTTCATCATCCATGTTCTTAAACATTTTGACATATTTTGTTAACTTTATTTTGTAAAAACAAATAAGCAGGTACTTGTGATTTTTAAGACAAAACATAATTATATCAAACTATAACAATGAAAAGAAACTGACGTTCTGAATTGTAGGAAATTCTAACTGTAGAGATATTACTTTACATTTGTTATGAGGTTTGATTCGATTTCTTGGAAAAAACATGGTATTTGAAACGAAAGTGTTTTAAAATCGAACATAAAAATGTGTACTCTGTCAAGTGTTTCATTCATAAATATAACACAAAATAACATAAAATTAAAAATATGGGTTTCATTGAAGGCACTCAGAATATTAATGCTCATTACCCAAAATAATTTTTTCAATTTTATCGTTCTACAAAATAATGCAGAATATTTTAATATAAAAAAAAAACTATTAAAGTCGCCTTTATTCGTCTCAAATTAATTGATGGCGCCTTGATAGCACAGAAACTCTGTTAAAGTGCCACACTATCTGACAAAATTCTTTTTCTGCTTTTAAAAGGGCAAAGCACAATTGGATTAGTATATCCAAAAAGAACATTGAAAGATTTTAGTAAATGAAACCACTCTCATCTCAAAGAAGGAGAGAAAACGATTGTTTCCAAATTGCTTCCTTGAACGCGATTCCTTTTTTTCTTCGTGTTCAAAACCATTAATATATCATTTAGAAAAGAAAAATGAATGATTCTTCTTAATATCGGAATAACGTGATGTGATTATATACTTCGCATCAACTGCTTCGCTCCTCGATACGTATTTGCAACTTTCTTTTTTTTTTTTTTTTTTTTTTCATTTCCCCTTTAACTTTTCCTCTTACGAGTATAAGTAATTTGAAGTTTTATTACTGTCTGAAGAGAATGTAGAAAGGAATAAAAAAATGAAAATTGAGGAGAAAAAACAAGATCGAAAGATGTAAAACATGCATTTTCACTTGTGTCTAATAATCGTATTCATCTTCATTTTTATCCCAACTTCCATGCTGCTATTATTCTTGAAGCATGCGTGCAGCTCACAAATGATATTCTCTTTCATTCACGAATAATAAATTGAGCACTTGCCTTTCAGCCAAGGAAGAAACTATCAGGTTTAGAAAAATAAAGAAAAGGGAAATTACTTTTTTTACCGATCTAATTTTGAATGTTTTCTGCTTTTTTTCCTAGAAAAGTTGTGTAAATCGCGAAGAAAAGTTTTTTCCCTCCTTTTACATTAAAATTCAAATGAAGGGAGAAGTAAATGTACAAGTATAATCCATGATATTATTTCGAAAAATACGCTGAAAGGGTACTTAATATTAAAAAACAGAAGTCAATATATATCTCAATATTTATGACAGATGTATTTTACTTCAAAAATTTTATATACTTGCTATTTATTTAGTTTGACAAGTAAATATTTCTGCATGTTGCTGTTTCATACATGAAGCCATAATTATTACTCAGAAACACTTGTCATTGATTCTGAAATACATATATTTCAAAAATTGGCTAAACTATACACGTAAATATGGAAAAAAGTTTCCAAAATATATGTTTTTTAAATTTTTGATTAAACTATTTAAGTATGAAACTTCGAAAAGGCAAATAATAGTTTTTGCAATGCATATCGATAAAATTAGCTGTAATTCTTGAACCAAAAATATTTATTTCGTCACATAGACGTTCATAAGTATCAATCAGCAAGTACGATTGATATACCTGAATATCGAAAACTAATATTTTTAAGTATATTACTCTGTCAGACATACAAATTTAAGCCTATGATTGAATAAATTGTTAAAAATTTTCATAAAATTGTCAAAAAAATTCAAAAGCAATATTGATATTATTTCTGATACGTAATGTTTATGACAATCTAAGGTTAACAATTTTCAGGATTTAATCGAAAGTATGATGTGGCTTACAAGTAAAATGAAACAAGGTTTCGTAAAAAAAATAATAATTTCTCGTCACAAATGCTGTTAGTGGTGGGTCAAAAGAGTGGAACAACAGTCATTTTACAACTTAAAGCGAAAATAATTTGTAATGATTTCTGATGTAAAATGTATTTATTTGTGCAAAAGAAATGAAGTGTTAAGAAATTTTTGAGCTAGATATGGAAAACGATGTATATTAGACACGCACAATTGTCTGATTAGGAAATATATATTACTTTCATCCGCTTTCTGATAACAGCTTGTAATATGTCTGGCTATAACATTTAAATTTCGTTACGGATATTGTTCTTGTGTTGAGCAGCAGTTTTAGAAATATTGGTGAAAACCTAATCTTAAAGTGAACCCCCAGAGAAAACAAAACTGGATCAGAGAGATCAGGGAGGCTTGAAAACTGATTACAAGTTCTCGAGAACGAAGTCGAGTCGATATTCTTGGTTTCTCAGCAATGTTTTCCTCAACACAATCAAAATTAGTTGTTGTAAATCGAACGAAGTCTGCCAGTTCTTAGATTATCTTAGACTCTTATGTCACGAAACGCTTAATCCAGACCAATATCATAGGAAGTCCTTCTTAAATGAAATCTTTGAGAACAAGGGAGCCTTTATTTATATAACTACATTGGAATATTTTCATTCGTTACTCAATTCCTTATTTTTTAAATAACTAAAATCCCATGTCTTGGTTTTAAGATCTCTATAACAATTAAAAATAATAACAGTTCATGATAGTTATTTATTTACCTTTTAAATTAAGATGTAACTTTGACTCTTCCTGTATACAAGAAAACATTTTTTATCTTCATATATTTTATTTATAGAAGTATAAAGAAAATATAATTAGACAATTATTTTTAGTACATTTAAAATATTTCTAACATATACTAAGAAATTTTTATGTAATTTTAAAGAATTAAAGTACTAATAACTATTTAGACAAAATATGTATATTGAAGTTTGATTTATATTACTTTTTATCAAACCTCATGTACATATTATTTACAATAACTCAAAATATAAAGGAAAGCCGAATAATCAACCATTCATATAAAAAAAGTTTCTGAACATGCAGAATTACTAGTGACATTAAGAAGGTATAAAATTTAATTAGGTATTTAATCAGATTTTTTTAGAACGTCAGACACACAGATCAACTGTACTACTTTTGAATACTTTAAAATTTTGATTGAAATTATTTTACACTAATTTAAATGATTGTGTTTTATTGTACAACAGGAAGTTGATGGGGTCTATTATAACCATTAATTGATTCAGTACCTCTCACTTGGGACGATTAGTGTTGCATTTAGAAATATTGAATTTCAATGAAAGAATGAGAAGGACGCTTGGTCTGATACAACAGGTCAATTGAAAAGTCCCCGGCCTACCATAGCAAAACACATTTTTTTGGCAAAATTAGTTTTTTTTTATTCAACATAATTCCCTTCAAGGGCGATACACTGATTATAGCGACCCTCCAACTTTTCGATACCATTTTTGTAGTACGATTTGTCCTTTGCTTCAAAATAGGCCCAGTTTCGGCGATCACCTCTTCATTCGACGAAAATCTCTTCCCAGCGAGCATTCTTTTGAGATCTGAGAACAGGAAATAGTCGCTGGAGGGCCAGATCTGGAGAATACGGTGGAGGAGGAAGCAATTCGAAGCCCAGTTCATGGATTTTTGCCATCGTTTTCACTGACTTGTGACACGGTGCATTGTCTTGGTGAAGCAGCACTTTCTTTTTCTTCAAATGTTGCCGTTTTTCGGCGATTTCGTCCTTCAAACGGTCTAATAACGCTATGTAATAGTCGCTGATGATGGTCCTTCCTTTTTCAAGGTAGTCAATGAAAATTATTCAATGCGCATCCCAAAATACAGACGCCATAACCTTGCCAGCCGACTGATGCGTTTTCCCACACTTAGGAGCAGGTTCATCTTGTGCAGTCCACTCGGATGACTGTCGATTGGACTTCGGAGTGAAATGATGGAACCATGTTTCATCCATTGTCACATATCGACGCAAAAACTCGGGTTTATTAAGCTTGATCATCTTCAAACACTGTTCCGAATCATCAACTCGTCGTTGTTTTTGGTCAAAAGTGAGCTTGCGAGGCACCCACTTTGCACAGAGCTTTCTCATACCCAAATATTCGTGAATGATATGATGTACACGTTCAGTTGATATCTTTAGAGTGTCTGCTATTTCTTTCAATTTCAATTGACGGTCATTCAAAATCATTTTGTGGATTTTTTTTAATGTTTTCTTCGGTAACAACCTCTTTTGGGCGTCCACTGCGTTCACCGTCTTCGGTGCTCATTTCCCCACGTCTTAACTTAGCATACCAATCCTTGATGGTTGATTTTCCTGGGGCAGTGTCCGGAAACTCGGCATTAAGTCAAGTTTTTGCTTCAACTGTATTTTTTCCCTTCAAAATGCAATATTTTATCAACACGCGAAATTCCTTTTTATCCATTTTTTTCACAATAACAAAAGTTGCTTCACTCAAAATGCTATAATTCACAAACTAATGATCCGACAGCTGTCAAATGTATACACGCATCTTTTGAGGGTTAGGGCTAACTAAAAAACATATGGATTTATTTCTAGTAGCGCCATCTATGTGTCAGGCCGGGGACTTTTCAATTGACCTGTTATCACTGTCTCAACATCAACGCTTTGGTAAATGAGGATTATAGTTTAAGTGTAATTTAGAGCACAGAATTCATAACTGGTTTCTTGTTAGTCTGTAGTAAAATCGAACTTAAACTTAACATGAGGATATCATAGCATTGACTATAAAGCTTACTATCTTAATGAATTTATTACTATCTTAATGAATTACTAGCTTAATGATTTTCATTGATGAAATGAATTGTGATTTTTATTCAGTATTTTTTTTCTTTTCATGAGGGTACAAACAATTTCTATCAACAGTTTCTTCTACAAAAACTGTTATTTTACTACGTAATATGTTTTAAATAACTTTATATAAATAATACAATAAAAATATTACAACAAAATACTCATTTTTAAAATGTAATTCTATGGAGTATTTTATTTATCTCAAGCTCTTACTATATCCAAGATATTGAAGAGAAAGTTTATTTTCTGTGGGAAATCATACAAACACTTCTTTCTACGATTTGTTTAGTCTTTAATTACATTTCTTTATTATTTTACAACAATTTCAAAGCGCTAAGCAATATGGTATGGATTTCCATTAAATGTTATTATCCTTCAGTTCAGATAAGAAGGGAAATACGATTTATACTGAGGATATTTTATTTCCGTACAATTCAGTCTCATAAAAATTTTTGTTTATAAAATAAATAAGAACTATTTCATTATTTGCATAAAATCTGTAAGAGAAACATCAAATAATTAAGCAACATTTATTTTATAGTTCATTCAGGCAGCCAAATATTTATTAGATTTTAAATTTAAGAATTTACTCTGAAAATTAATTGAACCTTATGTGCATAATGAGGGAAATCACAGCCATTAATGTTGATTTCTTGGGTTTCAGGGTATCAAAGATTGAAATAATATGCAGTAGTAGAAACAGTTCAATCTTCTGAGTTCTACAAGGACGGTCTTCTACAGGTCACGAAAAGCCAGAGAAAAATATGTTATAGAAATATTAGGAATAATATATGAAAATTATATAAGTTTCTGTGTCTCTATTATTTTTACCAATAATTAAAATTTTACAATAGCCCGTGATTATTGGTTATTCTTAACACTTAAAGATGTTGCGGGTTACTTCACTCTATTGAAACCAAACAAATCAACATTAATAACAGTGATTTACAACATTATGTACATTAGGATGTATTAAAATGCTGAAAAACAATTTATGCACATATTTCAATTATTTTTAGTAATAATTAAGACTTAACGATTTCTCTGCGTACTATCCTGCATACATTTTGAGTATTAGTTTTGATTCATGGATTTACTTTAGTGTTGCACATTTTGATTCTTCATAGTCATTTTTATGGTATTTTGATACTTTACAAAATAAATTTTAATAAACTTTTCTTCTAAATTGAGTTTCAATTAGTGCTATCAGAAACTTAGAATTTGTATTGTCTGCTTCTTCACCTAAGTGACTATTCTTCTGGTGTGTGTGAGTAAATTCGCTTTCCGGTATTTTACACTTGACATTTTTGGATAATACTTTAATGAAAACGAACGACATCGGTCTCAGGAACAAAACTGTCAAGGCGGAGCTTTTATTCCTTCGCATTGAATATAACTTTTGACGGCATTTCAGTTTCATAACAAGATATAAATTTCTAAAGTTAAATTATTGAATGATATATTTTTAAGAACGTGATCGGAAAACAAGTAAAAAAATTTATGACTTTAGTGCATTCCCTCCTGATGTTAATATTGATAAAAAGGAAAGAAACTAAAAAAATCTCTTAATTTAAACGATTTGGTATCTATTATTTTGCTTGTGGAAATAACACCTAGTGGAAACGAATTAATAGATTCTATTTCTCCTACTCTTACTGACCTTGATTCTTTCAAAGCCAGCCTGAGAAAGAAGAGCAATTCTGAAATTGAAAAGGAAATTAATACTCAATCTGAGACCAATCCTTTTTCTACTAGTGAATCACGTCAAGCATTAATCTGCAACAATTCTTGAGTCAGATCAGACATTATTTCCGTTACCGCAAAATAAAAACATAAGCTCTTCGGCGCGACGGGAAGTATCTTGTCCTCGCCCACTCAAATTAAAACTGGAGAATTCAGTAATAAATCTAAATACTTATGCTTTCTGGCTTAGACATGGAGTTGAGGAAACAAAATGTTTTGACGGGAGTCTATCATCTCTATGGGCTCTTACAGAATCTTTGAAAAATGTAGTAGTTTTGTACTTTAAAATGATAATCTAAAATTGGCTGTTCTATAGAGATGTTTACGAGGCTCGTGATTTTTTGTTCTATAGAGATGTTTACGAGGCTCGTGATTTTTTTTCCAATTCATATCTGGTATTCACTCATGGACAGTAAGTATTTTGAGAAATCGTTCGGGAGGAATTTCAACGACATTTACTATACCAGAAGTGCGTAAAATGTTACTACAACTAAACCAATATAAAAATTGTTTGGAATATTTATTGCGTGTCCCACAACTGGGCAAAAAAGCCAATATAGATGTAGCTTCTATAAGACAACATTTCATTCATTAATTGTTAACCCAATTCTCCCAATAAACTGTTCACAAATTTTAAAGAATTAAAAAAAAAATGATAATTTTCGTACAACTGCTACAAAAAAAGTTTTCCTCAGAGTATTTCAAAAAAATTCACAAAATGAATTTCAAAACAATTCTCGGAACACACCACACGTGCAAAAAACAGATTTGTATAATTCTAATGATCCAATTAACTTTTACAAAAGTGGTGATAAAACACATGTTGCTTCAAGGTGGACACAAAATCATATTTGTTGTTTTTATAGCAAAGCTGCTGATCATAAGACTTCAAATTGTTCTCCCCAAAAAACAAAGATTACAAAGTTCTATGCTAAGTTTTGTAAAGAACAGATTTAGACACTCAAGGTTCGTTTTTTTATAATTATTATTTAATTACTCAATTAAATGTAAGAACTAAAGTAAACGATGAAATATCGAGAAATGGACAATAGTAAACTTTTCCGAAATTAAAATGAAAGGAAACGATAAATTATTAAATTGAATTTATTTAAGCTAATTGTAATTAAAAATAAAGCAAACGATAAATTATTAAATTGAATATTATTTCAATTTATGTAATTAAAATTAAAACAAACGATAAATTATTAAATTGAATTTATTTAAGGTTAATATAATTAAAATTGAAGCAAACGATAAAAAATTAGAGAGTGATCTGGTACCCTAAAAGTGATCCAACTAAAACAATAATGCCTTGGGTGGCGAATAATCAACCACCCCAAAATTCAGATACCCTTAGCAATCATATCGTTTGTTATTCTGCTAAATCAAATTTCATGCACATAGACATTTCATTCTTAAATGCAAACATTTCTGCTTTAGCGGATACAGGACTTTAAAAAAAAAATAGAGAATCCTCTTACAAGAGAGTTGCATACACGCATACACACTTCTTCAATTATCTAAATTAAAACTCACCGGGTCAGAAATTCAATAGTGGATCCAAGTAGCTACTTTCATAATTCTTTCAATATTGGGAGTAAAATATTTGAAATTGATATTAATGCTGTGAAAGACATTTTTCTCTCTCTTTTGATGCAATAATTGGACTAGATTGTTTGAGACACACTCAATTTCCTTTAAATAAACCGAGAATTTCTTTAATTCCTGACAGCGAAGACACAGATATATCGCCAACATTTCGAATCTTGTAGAATAAAACAGTTCACCTGATTTAACTCATATTCTCAATGATGATATTAAATATCAATTTGCTGTACTAATTAATTCTTATCCACTTTTGAACACCAAAAGAACTAGTTTAGAAATAAGTATAGTTTTGTCTGATGACATACCGGTAAGTCAAAGATCCAGATGTCTTCCCCAAATAGATCAAAAAATTGTTCAGACACAAATTCGACACTGTCTTGACAAAAACCCAGTTATTCCGACTATTCTTCTTTAGCTGTTAAGTGTGAAAAGAAAAACGGTTCTCGTCGTCTTTGTGTTGACTTTAGCCAAATTAATAGAAAATTATTTGAGACATATATCCTCATCTTCTCATTGATAATGTCATTGACTCTCTGGAAACTTCTAAAGTGTTGACAAAGTTGGATCTTAATTTTTTTTTACATATAACAATAAGTACTGCCTGTATAAAATATACTTATTTTGTAGTTCCGAATGGACAATATGTTTTCGAAGTTTCGTCAACAGTATTTTTCGAAATCTTTTGGCTGATAAAACTCCTGTAATTTATATGGATGATATAATATCCCTTGCACATATTAATCAGCAAACCACCAAAATTTGAAACGGGTTTTTCAAGTTACTTCTGAGTATGGACTAGAGATAAATTCAAAAAGTATTCCTTTTGCAAAGAAAAATCGAAATTTAGGATATACAATGCAGGATAGAATATCATGTCTATTACCTTTCAAAACTTCCAACATTCAAAATTTTCCAATTCCTAAAAACCTAAAAAGGTTACTATGTTTATTCGATGTAACAGGAAATTTTCGAAAATTTCTACTTCAATACTCACTAATTGCTAAATTTTTGATTTATTTGGACTGCAAAATTATTCCTTTTCATTTGAGTTATTCGCAACTACAAGCTTTACAACAACTTAAAGAGATTTTTTCCCTTATATATTGTGTTACATATTTTTCAGTAAGGATCAAAATTAGAACTTCATACTGATACAAATTCTCATCGATTCATTGCTGTACATTTTCAACAATCTTGTGAAGGAAAGTTTTACACTTTTAATTCATTTCGAAAAAAGCTTCCACGCAACAAGAAAGATATTCCAGCTACGAACAACTTCCGTGCTTGGTAATAGAGTAAGTACTTCTAGAAAGAACCAGGGCGTGATTATATGAAAGTAAATTTTCATTAAACTACTGGGTAGAAGCCGTTAATTGTAGTACACAGGTGCCTAATGTAACACCACATTAAGGTAAAGATAAAATCCTACTTGAAATATAGACAGGTAAGGAACCTAAATTAAGTTATCTTAAGAAATTTGGTTGTGTTGCATATTTATAAAATGGGTACAATGTTAGTCTACGCTAGAAACAGAAGGGCTTATTGAATTTATGATATAAATAGTAAGAAAATAATTAAAGAGCGGCCAATTAAATTTAACGAATCGGTAAAGGGAAAGACTTATTTGGGAATAAATCATAGTTTAGAACCTTAGGATATTCAATTATTAAATGAAACATCTCCAAAAGAAAACGGAAAGAATCAAAATATAAAAAATAAAGTGATCAGTTTGGAAGCTTATGACGACTTAGATTCAACAAAGCGAAGGAATTATTCTATACTTGCATTCAATGATGCAGTTGGAGAGGGTGATGAAACCCTTACACTTGAACTCAGGCGCTCTTAAAGAATAAAATCTATCAACATGTTAATAAATTTGACGTATAACATTTCTAGCAATTACTTAGAAGCGATGAGTAGTGTTGAGAGGAATAATTGGGAACGAATTGCATTCGTTACATGAACATAAAGTTTTGGAGCTTGAATCTCAACCAGAAAAAAAAGTAATAAAGAGTAAATGGATCTATTCATTGGAAGAAAATGATTCTGGTGAAAGGAAATATAAAGCGAGGCTTGTAGCAGCTGGTTTTAATCAAATTAAAAATATAGACTTTTCTGAGTCATATCAACCAATTGTAAATATAGAATCTTTCAGATTATTAATTACGCTTGCAGTTAAATTAAACTTAATTGTTAAATTTATGGATGTAAAAACTGCATATTTATACAGTGATTTGGAGGAATCGGTATTTATGTCACCTCAATCTGGATATGAAAAAATAATAGGGGATGGAGAAGTTTGTATGCTTTAAAAGAGTCAGTATGTTTTGCCGCAATCTGGCAAGATTTGGTACTTTAAGATAAGAAGTGAATTACAAGAAATTGGGTTAGTTCAATAAGCTTCTGATAATTGTATATTCATGAAGACATGACAAAAATAGTTTTGCACTATGCATGTGTGTTGATGACTATGTTTTGATTAGCTATGTTTTGTAATAATAGTGAAATGTGTGAAATTTATTTCTAAAATTAAAAGATTACTTGAATCGCATGAAAATAAGAACAATAAATTCTTAGGTATAGAAATTGCAAGAGAAGAAATTAATATCAGCTTATCACAAACTGAATATATTGAATCTTTCTTGATTAATTATAATTTAGAAAAGTATAAATCGGTGAAAACACTAATTGTTTCGGGAGAACATTAATGTTTTCCTCTTACAAATGAAGTTATTGTCCTAAATATGAATAAAATTATCAATATCAAAACCCATAAATTTCTTAACAAAAAATCTATTTTTCAAACTTTTCAGTCTGAAATTAATCCTGCGATTCATTATATCTCTTAATATTTTATCATCGGCATCATCCAAATTACCTGCAATTACATATTGATATTTCTCATTGATTTTATTAAACATTACATATACAAATATCATCATTTTTTTTAAAATCGAAATTGTTGTTATTAAAAAGATTACAATCCGTTTTATATTGCATACAAAAGCTTTTTTAATGTTGAATTTTAAACAAGGATAATTTCTTATATTTACTAAGAAAATTATTTAAATTAATTTTATCAAAATATGCATTCATAAGTTTAATAGTAAAATATTCTACTTTTTGCAGCACAAAACTATAATATTTCACATTATGGCCCTCCATTTTGTTATTAAGTTTGTCAAAATAATTTACACACGTACGGGAACACATATTCAATAGTTGTTAGTTTCATTAAAACAACAGATGTTATAAAATGAAACAAAAAAAAATTCATTTCCATCAAATGACGGTAGAATCATCTTAACAGTAATGATTTCCCAATTTAGCGCGAGGAACTCAGTTCAGTTCATTTTGAGGAGGTAGATGTAACATAGGACAGTTAAAATATTGTATTTATGGAACAAATAGTCAGTTATTGTATTTATGCAACAAATAGTTAGTTTTATCCTTAATTACATGAACACTCATTTTTGAAAATTATTATTTCTCATGTAATAAAATATCTCTAAATAAATTTATTTATTTTTAATGCAAAATGAAAAGTGCTTCATACTTTAAATACTAAAATGTTACTCAAAATTATCAATAAACTAATTATTATTAATATTTTACTTGTTCCCTCTTAAGCCTTCTCCTACATTTTCTATCTCCTTTCTTTGTCTTAAACGTGTTACTAAAATCTATAAGAAAATTTATTCTATCATTCTTATAATAAAATGATCTATAATTATTTTGCTTAATATTTCGTATTATATTTTTATTAAGGAACATAATTTTTAACCATAAGGGTTAAATGTATGATGGTAATCGATAATGTAGTTTTCCTGTCAAACAGTTTTAATTTAAGGAACTGTTTGATTTTTTCATTATCAAATAAATTCTTATTTTGAAAGTGCCAATTTTCAATTTTATTATTATCATTCAGGTTATTTAAATTTTTTTTTATATCAAAACTTTGTTAATTCCTACTCTAAGCAACACAATTAAGAGTTTGACCATAACATAGTTATAATTACTATTGTTGCAGTTTGGGAAGTAAATACATATAGAGGTTTTACAAAAATATATTTAGAATTCTTATTTACCTAAATTTTATTGATCATTTCACAAGCTTTGTATCTAGGATTATGACGTAAATTAAAAATAATATATTTTTATTATATTTATTTCTATTATCAGAATTTTGGCGAATATAATTTTTATTATTCCTATATTCAGTAGTAATTATCTAATTCAGTAGTAACGATAGATAATTCAGTAGTAATTATCTAATTCAGTAGTAACGATAGATAATTCAGTAGTAATTATCTATCGTTAAAAATTCTCTGAGACCTTTTCATTTAAAAATATTCTAGTTAAATAAATCTTACCTTGTTATTTCAACAATTCAACATCATTATCTTTTTCACTGCATTAGCATTTTTAAAAATTAAGCTGATAAGAGCAATTGTCTTTGTCTCTCTCTCTCTTTGCACACACACACACACACACACACACATATATATATATATATATATATATATATATATATATATATATATATAATTGATATTAAATGATTTATGCATAATTTTGTAAATTTCATAAATAAGTGAAAAACATAATTCAAAGTTAAAATTACAAAAAAAAAAAAAAATGTGTAAAATTACAGCTGAATATTAAGAAAAATGAAACGAACTAAACTAAAAATAGAAAGATAAAAATTGCTATCCGAAAAGTGAATGATGAAACAATAAGCAAATTTAAATAAAAAGAGAAAAATTATCAATACAAAAGAAATTTAATAAAGATAACTGGACAAAAACCAGAAATATCTAAGATGAATTTTTAATTGAAAAACATCTCATTGAAAACTAGAAATATTTAATAGGAAAATTTTTTTATACCAAAAAAAATGTTTGGAAAAAAATTATCTTAAAAAATTATCAATTATATGTATTTTTATCTTATATGTCGATTATATAAATATATATTAGATATCAATGCATATTTGGTTTCTCTTCCCCCAACATAAAATAGATTGCGCCGACCCATGTAAGCTATGACTGCACATGCGCGCAATAGATGACGAAGTTCTCTTCTAAGAACTAATACGTCACCATGACTCCTGATGGTGTTGAATCTCCAAGCCGCTCTCCTTTTAAAATATATCTTTTAGTAAATAAACCATATTTCCGTAGTTGTGCCATAGTTCTCCCTGCGTTTACTTCCAGGAACTGAAATGATGAACCATTAGCAGTGCTCGTTACGAAATAATCTATCTGAAGAGACACTTCATTTTAAATTGTTACGCATTCTTGATCCAAAGGGGGAAAAAATATCTGAAACTGATTTTAACGCAACTCAACGCTATAGAGAAGCTGAACATGCAAAATTACGATACGTGGAAGCTGCAAATCGAAGCGGTCTTGATAAGAAACGACCACTGGGATTACGTCAACGAAGCTTAGTCTAACGAAGGTGCCACCCCCGACTCTATTGAAAAACTACGGAGATGTACTGAAATCGATCGAAAAGCTCGTGCGGACATTATTTGTCTATCAGCCCAAAAGAACTTTATTATTTAAGACATTGCACAACTTCCAACGATGTTTGGAAAAAGCTAAAAGGTGTATTCGAATCTAGAGGACCTGCCAAAAAGGCTTCCCTACTGAAACAACTATTGTTCCGGAAAATGACCGAAACAGAAACAATGTCGGATCATCTTAAAGAATTTTTCGACACAATAGATAAGCTGAAATAAATGCAGCTGGATATTGTCAATTATCTCTCATTCATTTGACTTCTATACAGCATTCCGAACTATTTTGAAAATTTCCGATGTGCCATTGAATCCAGAGACGTACTGCCGAATCCTGAAATTCTCAAAATAAAATTGCTGGAAGAATTTGAAGCAAGGAAAGGAAAGATAAATCCAGCATCACAGTGTGCTCTACACTCTTCAATAAGAAAGGCTAAGCAGTATTCAAAAATGGACTCTGAGAATTGGAATGCAAACCAAAACAAAGCAGCTAATCATAAGGTATTTTAGAAATCTGAAGTGTAATTGCTGCTCAAAGTATGGACTAAAGCATCCGAATGTCGCAAGAAAATATTCGACAAGAAACGGGCATCACGAAATTATAAGTCATCTATATTAGTGAAATCTGATGAACACGCATCATGTGCTATAATAAAGGCCAGAATTAAAGAAATTCAACATCCTGGTTGGATTGTAGCACATATAATGGAGCACATATAAAGGATATATAGCACATTATGTAGCACATACAATGGAGCCACCTCTCATATGTGCAACGATGAAAAGCTATTCCATGAAATAAATAAAGAAGCAAACTGTTTCGTAAAATTAGCTGTCGATAAAACCACTGAAGTAACCGGCAAAGATTCGGTTAGCATAACTGCTCAAAATTCTAAGCACTACAGGACAATTCTTCTGAAGAACATGTTATGTGTGCCGGAATTAAAATGCAACTTAATATCAACATCTAAAGCCACAATGAACAATCGATCCGTTATTTTCTCCGAAAAAGAAGCAAAAGAAAGCAGCGGAACAAATGACAGCTAACCGTAAAGGAGATTTATAATACATGAAACCGTAAATTGAATTGGCAACTATCGTCACCGAATTTCAAAAAGTTTCGACATTTAAGTGAAAGTAATTTCAGGAAATTAAAGAATGAAAGAATGGTGCGAGGATTACATTTTGATATAAAACATTTCGTAAAAGACTGTAAAATCTGTATCCAATCAATACAGACTGTTGCCCTTTTTTCAAAAGAATCTAAATTCAAAAAGTAAAATCTTTCAGAACTTGTACATTTTGACGTTTGTGGACCTATGCTAGTACCGTCACTAGTAAGTTCTCATTTTTTGTTACTTTCATTAATGATTAATCAAGATATAATAAATTTCTTGAAAACTAAAGATGAAGTAAAAAATGCCTTCATAAACTATAAAGCTTCAGTTGAAATTCAAACAGGAAAGAAAATTAAAATACTTCGTACCGAATATGGATTAGAATATTGCGGATCAGAATTCGAAACTTTTCTTAAAGAACAAGGCATCCGAAGAGAAAAATCTTCTATTATTACCCCTCTACCAAACGGAGTTGCAGAAAGAGCAAATCGCACTGTAGTTGAAATGGTCTGATGTCTCTTAATCCAATCTGGATTAAAGCCTAACTTTTTGGCGGAGGCAATTAATTGTTCCATTTACATTCGTAATTGCTCGACTAGCAAGAATTCGACTTTATACGAACACTTTTCTTGCATCAAGTCAAGTGTGCCTTACTTTAAAGTGTTCGGGCAAAAGTCATATGTGTTGAATAAACGATTGAAAGGCAAATTTGAGCAGAGATCGAACAAACATATCTTCATCGGATATTCAACTGAATCAAAGGCATATCGGCTGTATGATAAGAAAACCAGAAAAATAATAGCAAGCCAAGATGTGAGATTTATTGACGAATTTGAAAACCATATACCAGCGTCAGAAATGGAATTTATTACCCTGCCTTATAAAAAACAAAATTCTACTCTCAGTGAGGAAACGTCATCTGATCTTGGTGATGTAACAAAAAGAGAAGCAATGTCATCTGACTCTCAAAGAAAACCGAAGGTTCAGATAGTTGTGACGTCATGCCTTCGGACAGAAGCATATGTCACCTCGCTCCTGGAAGGTCTAGGATTTTAAGAACAGGCTAAAGAGTTCGACCAAGAAAGGAATATGGACAATTTTACGTAATTACAAAATGTTTAGAAACAAGCCCGAGGGTTCAAGAGGCTCTCACTGAACCGAACAAAATAGCTTGGAAAAAATATATGAAGGAAGAACATGATGCATTAATTAAAGAAAATGCATGGGAATTAGTTCTAAGACCCAATAGTTATAGTATCTAAATGGGTTCTAAAAACAAAGTTCAAAGAAGATGGAACTGTTGAAAAATTAAAAGCAGCAATTGTTGCTAAGGTTTGTTCTTAAAAACCTGGAATAGATTTTAACGAGAATTTTTCACCATTTGTAAGATTAAATTCAATACGAACAGTTATTGCTTACGTAGTTGAAAACAACCTTACTGGATATCAATTAGACTTTGTGATGGCATACATAAATGAAGATCTGAATAAAGAAATCTTTATGGAGCAACCAGAAGAATTTAGAGTTTCTTCTAATAAAGATCAAGTTTTTTTTACTAAACCGTTCTCGTTATAGTCTCAAACAATCAGGGAGACAATGTTACAACAAATTGAACTCTAAACTCAAATCAAAATGTTTACAAATGTGTTTATCACTTGAAATCCTCTTCTTCTGAAGCAATCATCATTGTATATGTTGATGATTTAATGGTGTTTACAAGCAGCAGAAACGTTTATGAAAATATTCGTGGTGAGTTAGCAAAACCTTTCAAAGTGAAAGACCTAGGGCTATTGCTTAGGAATTGAATTCAAACAAGATAAAAACAGTTTAATAATGTCTCAATCAAAATACGCTGATGATATCTTGCACAAATGCAAAATGCAAAAACTTTTGCAACATCTATGGATACAAGCATCGAATTAACCAAAGAGATGTCTCAATAGAATGAAGAAGAACAATCGGAAATGCGAAACTTACCATTCCGATCTTTAATTGAATCTCTAATGTAAATGTCTGTCGCCAGAAGACCAGACATTACTTACGCTATCAATTTTTTTAACCAGTTTAACAACACTCCAGAGAAAACACATTGAATAGCAGCAAAAAGAATCCTGAGATACTTGAAAGAAACTAAAAATCAAGGATTAATTTACAAACAATCAGCAAAATCATTTATAGAATACGTCGATTCTGACTGGGCTTCAGATATCAACGACAGGAAACCTTGGGCAGGATATGTCTTTAAGTATGCTGGAGGAGCTATTTCTTAGGAGTCAAGAAAACAATTTGCATTATCAACCACAGAGGTAAAATATATGGCTCTCTCAGAATCTTCAAAAGAGACTGTTTATTTACAAAGATTTCTCAATGAACTTTCACCACAAGAGACTGATACATTGCGAACTGTGGTATTTACTTACAATTAATCATCTCTAAAATGTGATAAAACCCTTGTTTTTCATTCGCGCTCAAAACATATTGACATTTGTCATCATTTTATGCGAGAAGTATATAAAATAATTTGTTTGATTTAAAATATTTACCATCTAATGAAATGCCTGCTTATATGTTAAGAAAATATTTACTAAGTTATAAGCTAAGGGTTTGTAGCAAATTAGTAGGATTATCATGTACCTGTAATTAATCTTATATTTATGTATATTTATAAGTGCTTGTATTATATTTTAAGGCATTATAGTATTCAATAGAAGATTGTGTTTGTATTTGAAATGACATTGAGAGAGGGAATCGTTGGATATCAATGCTATCCAACAATTGGGAATTTATGTTGGGGGAAAGGGATCAATGCATATTGATCCCCTTCCCCCAACATTAAATAGATTGTGTTGCGCCATGTAACCTTAGGTTGCGCAGGCTTGCAGAGGATGTGGCGAAGCTCTCTCTCAAGAACTAATACATCACTATTACTCCTACTTCTGATGCTGCTGATTCTCTAAACGTGAAGCCTAGGCTGCTGCACTAACTTTTATATATGTCTTTTTATAAATAAACCAGCTTTTCTTAACTATGCCATGGTTCTCACTGCTTTTACTTCCAACTATATATATATATATATTAAAAATTAAATTAATTAAGAAATAAAAATTAATTTACTAAACAATTATCTAGAATTAACTTGTCAAAGCGTCATAATGTAAGGAATAACGTTTCATTTACAGTTCAGAAATTCCCAAATGCACAACTATTGCATACATAATAATGTTTTTCTATATTGTTTTAAATGAAACTTATTGATTAATTATTTAAATAAAAAAAAAGTGTTCGTAACAAATGTAAAATCTTTCGTTTGTTGCTTATTCTTTATGAAAATGCTGTTTTGTTGACTGCTAAATTTATAAAATGGAACTTAATTCTGCTTCAATCAAAATATTTCACTATATACGTAATTGCTTATACAATACTTTGAATCTGATTTCTTCTTTCTAATTGTCAAAAATTATAAAAGGCAAGAATCGAAATATACATGAAAAATGTTACACTTAATTATTTATTAATGATTTCCTAAAAAAAATTGTAACACTATTTAATTTAACATATAAACAGCTACATTATTCATAATGTATTTTATACGATTCAATATTTCAATTACAAAACAGAATTAAGAGTTACAACCTGAGTTATGAATATTTATTTTAAAAATAAAGCATCTAACAAATCGGAAATAAATAGGTAAATGCCAAGCTCAAATTTGTCAGTTCATCGAGATTTGATTACAACCATGACGGATTGATTCATTATTTAGAAATCTATTCTTAAAAGATGATTAATGCTGATATTGCGTGACATTGGAATGTCTAGCTACTAATTCAAACTCTTGCAAAACATTTATTAAGTATAACATATTACTTACTCGTGCTTCATTTCTTTTGAATATTACATTAGATAATTTATTGAGCTAAGCTTTTCTTTTTAATTTTTTTTTTTTATTTTCAATGTGGTTTGTTGAAGTTTTGCGTAATGGTTAAGGAAATGTTTCTGATTACAGTTGGCCGAAGAGAAAATTGGTTGAAATAGTTATGCTTGAGTCTTTTGTTTGATACATTTTAAGCCGGAACTGATAATAAATATTTAAATGTTCACCCTAGTTTTGCACGTATCATAAAACATTTATTAATATACATTTATATCAAACAGTTATAAGAAATTTTCATCTCACGCACGTGATGACACATCCATATACATGTTTTGAAAATAGCGTTTTTCACTTTAGCTTGTATATATATATATATATATATATATATATATATATATGATAAATAAAATTTATCCTCTCTCTCTACTTTGAAATTAATTATTATTTTTGACAAACATTACTAGCTTAAAACAACTTTAGAATGCCCTCAGGAATCACAAAAATCTTTGTCAACTTATCTAAATTAAGTCCTGAATTAGCAAAATTATTATCTTTTTATCTTAGCTAATCTTAAATATCTTAAAATCTCCTTATCTTAGCTATACAAGTTTCAGGCTGAAACCTGTCTTTTTTTTCCCTTTGAAAGACGCTTGCCGCATGTAACGCTTAACTCTGAGCTCTGCATCATCGATATGGCATAACTTAAAAGTATTAAATTACTTCTGCATTTAATTGCAGGATCAAATTAGAAATTTGATTAAATAAAAGGACAACTGATTTGATAAAAATTTGATTAAATACGGTATATGTATATAATTTAATTGTAATTTAATGAAAATTCTATTTCCGGGAAAATTGTGAAGTACGTATCCAATAACCCTCGTGTTGCTTCTAGTGCGAAGTTAATAAAACCAACTTGACCTTGCAATATATTTCAAAGTTTATTTTTTTTTATTTTCCTACCTTACATGGGAAAAAATATTAATAAATTAAAATATTTTCTAAAATAATAAAAAATCAATTAAAATATTTTCTCAGTAAACATCACCGAACCTGATGATTCCATTCATATTTCATTTCTTTTTACAATCATAGCGTTACAATCATTTACGTAGGGAAAAAAAAGAATAACGATAAATGAATAATTACATTGTATACATAGATTAAACTCAGAATTGGTGCTAAAGTTATTCAACTGTGTCAAATTCCCAAATATTTTCTAAAAAATGCATTTGAAATACATTTCTAAAAATTATTAAGGACTTTTCTACGAGTAGAATACAAGTTCTGAGAATTAGTAACATTATAACGTCCCTTTCCACAACCACGAAACACCACATGAAAACTTTGAGCCTCATACCCTCATTTGACAGCTTTTCTTAGAAATTGTAGGATTCTTTAGAAGTTTTTACATTCTTCACTCTCGAAAATACATTTACAAATTAATCCTAATAGTACCAATATTTTTTTAATTCGATGCACATATTTCTATCGTATTTTTAAATTTCGTATTTTAGGTTAACCTATATTCAGAGAAGTTGCATGAAAGAGCCATTCAATTACTTTTATATACATATAAAAAAGAATATATTTATTCCGAAAACAATGAAATTATTATACGTTTTCTTCTTTGGACTTTGCAACAAGTTTTTTTCAGTTACTTTTCATTGCATGCATGTACATATGAGATGAACTCAAATTTCAGTATTAAAGATAAAATATTTCGTGAATATTTAATTGATAGTTTTGCTACAGCTAAGAAGTATTATATCTGAAAACGATACTCTGAAAAATTATTGAAATATTTGTTATTGAATAATATGTGGCTTTGTATTACAAAAAAACTACATAGTTATTATGCAGTGACACCTTTTAATTTTACTTATATCTTTTATTTATAGTCAATTAATTAAAATTGTAACAATCGCAGTGCAGGCTATCATAGTCAAGTATTTATGGTTGTGATTTCCTGCCAAACGATGTTCCAGTCGAGGAGCGTGTTTGGATCATTACTCCGTGTTATGATTGGTAATCTAATTATATTAAGGTGAACATTAACTCTAATGTCAATAGTAGAAAGAGACTAGTTTCTTATTATTACATTTATTTTACCTTTTAGGCACTAATTATAAACATAGAGCTTTTTAGAAATTTTATTTACATTTATCGTAGGCATTCAAATAGCCCTTACAATAATTAACCCGCTTTAGCGGTGAGAGGAATAAATTGTTGGAGCCAGCAAAAAAGCCCATTTTACGCAGTCAAAACTAAATTAGAGTATGAATTATTTACATGATCTCATGCGCTCTCAGATTATTGAAGAGATGCGTCACATTCATTTCCAGCATCAAATAAATAATATCTAGTATTTCCTTAAGCATTCTTCGTGTAGCGGGCCTCCTAATCAACACGTTACCATGGTGGTGTGTGGAAAGTGGGATGCCCTCTCAAGAGTCAACCTCGTCATATGACCGTGATTCAAAATTACGAGGCTTATAGAATGTGCCTGATGGATTGATTCACGTAACTCTTAGAAGCTTGCAAAAATTATTGGTGACGCTATACGCAATTTTAAGTCACTCTCAAGTGACTGAGTTAGCATCTGAAAGTTCTGCTTTCTTAAATTGTATACCACCCCTACGTAGGAAATCAAGACCTGAGAGACTTAACCTGTATGTCAACCTCTTTGTTCGATGGATCTTAAATAAAATTAGGATTCGAATCCACGAATTATCCAAACCGAAGCATTCAGTAAATGAAAAAAAAAATAAATAAAAAACCCTGTGGTACAGCTGATAATCTGAATAGAAATTATATATATATATATATATATATATATATATATATATATTATTTCTTGACGAACACACCTAAAATGTTTACAGAATAAGGGTAATTGAAATAAAACTTAGTATCTGTATATCATTTCCTTTCCCCGAAACCTCTGCATTGTTATTATCTTTATGAATAAATGCTAATTAAGACATCAAAGGAGGAATTACGTATTTCTAGGATTTGGTTCCTTCTTATTATCATTTAAACATTATCATATAAAAGTCATCCACGGGAAATAACAATTCTAAGAAAACATATATAATAATATTTAAATCGTCAATTAATTTTATAATATTATTAAAATTGTACGTGTTCAATTAAAGATTTTAAATAGAGCAGTGCAGTACCAGATTATTTTTTTTCAAAATAGAAGAACGCATTTAAATTAGTTTTTTGTGTGTTTATAACTCATTAAAATTAGAATATAATGAGAAGTCACCGAATGATAAATGATAGAATACATCGATTCCTAGTTATTATCTTTTGATTACCTAATTACATTTCGCATTAATTAATAAATTGTATTAAATTTTTAGAACATCATTAGATTGCCTATTTTGAATACGTATACGCATTGCTTAGTTTAAAAATTAAAATACGTATAAAAACCATATCAATTAGCTGAAATTTGTATAAAATTTTAAAAAGTCGTATTTCCTTGATGGGGCTTCATATTTTGAAACGTATTTTGAGAGAAACACAGATAAATAATGAACACATTGATATTGGAGTGCATTGCTTACCTAACACTTCAAGGTAAGTAATCCTCTTCTTCATGGGCACTGTATTGATTTGGCACATGTATTGCCCTCTGTCAGATTCTTCGACACTCGCAATGGCCAAGTTCCAATTCTGACGATTCTTGTGGTCCAAAGTGATGCGGTAATTGCGGGTAATAATATGAGTGTGGATACTCAGGATAGTCTGGCTCTCAACTCGGATCCAGGCTACCTATTGAAACCAAGTCAACAATTAAAAATGAGTGATAATGGTCTTTCTTGCTCACCATTTCATAAAACCAACCAATCGATCCATATATTTAAATAAGAACATTGACTTCTTTTGAATTCGCAGCTGAAGAAATTAAAAAAAAAAATTATTCGTAGAAAAACTTTGTGTTTTTTACTATACGAATTTGCGAAGGTAATCTATATGTATATGTGGAATAATATAATTAAATCTAGAATTTAAATTTGTTTTCTTCTTTAAAAATGTATAATTTTAAATGATGTTACTTTTTCTTAATCATAAGTAGGGTTCAATATAGATACTTTAAATGTATGGACTACATGTAATAGAACTTTGAAAGTATATAGTACTGAAATATTGAAAATTTTAATTGAAACTCGCGATATATAAATTGCAATTATGTAAAAATTAGAAGGGTTTCAATTTTAGGACAATGATGAAATCTATATACAAATAAGTATTACTTGTATGAATAATATATATATTACTATTTTCTTGAATATTTATCTAAAGTTAAAGCTGTTTTATTGAAATTTTTGGATAAGTTATGTCTTTTACACACACAGTTAGTCAAAATTCTACAAAACCAAATATTTATATATGTGTAAACATCAGACGTACAGTATTTACGACTTACATTTTGTTTCTTTACAAATTATTATGATTTACATATGTTTCGACAAAAATTACATTAGAAATATTTTGTAGCATATATGATGGTCGTTCAATAAGTCCTGTTGAAATCCAAGAAATGGTGCTCGTTGCATCGAAATTGGTTTGGTTCTAATAGTCAACATAAAATACTAAACAACTGTCTAAGTTTCAGTTGCTTCGATCAAATGATTCCATTTATATCGTCAATTGAAGCAAGAAACTTGTGTTTATTTTTAAAAAAAAATTGAAAAAAGGGATTTTCGAGCGATGATTAAACACTTATTCTTAAAAGGCTTAAGCCAAAAGAGATCACAGCTGAGTTAGAAGAAGTTCATGGCACATATGTTAATGTGTTTGAAACTGTTTACATTTGGGTAAATAAGTTTAAACGTGGCCGTACATCTGCAAAAGATGAACAACTTTCGGGACGTTTAGTGGAAGGACTACTCCCGGAATTATTGACAAAATCCACGATATGGTTTTGAGTAACCTACAAATCAAAGTGCGCGAAGTAGTTGAGACCACTGGCATATTGCAAGGTGCCGTGATTTCAATTTTTCACGAAAAATTAAGTTTTAAAAAATTTTGGTAAGTTGGGTACCGCGTTTGCTTACTGTGGAGAATAAACTTAATCATGAGTTTCATTCACAGGCTATTTTAGCGCTATTTCTTTGCAATCCTGACGAGTTTCGGTGTCGAAACATAAATGTGGACTAAACGTGAATACACTACTACACTCCGTAAGACAAAGGACAAATCAAAACAGAGAATATGCTTCGAAGAAAGTAAAGTCGTGAAGTCGACTGGTAAGGTAGGTGATGGCTACGGCATTTTGGGATACACCCAGAATCATTCACACCAATTACTTGGAAAACGAAAAACTATAACTCGAGAATATTATGCATTATTATCACACTGATTGATCGAAGAAATACGTCCTCATTTGAAATAGAAACTGTCCAATTCCATCAAGACAACGCATGGGTTCACACCTGTGCAGGTTCGATGGTCAGATGATGGAATTAAAGTTCGAATTATTACAACAACCACTGTATTCACCGTATTTGGCCCTTGTGATGTCTTAGTATTACCAATCGTTAAAAAATGGTTCGGAGGAAAACGGTTCACGTCAAACAAAAAAAGGTGCACTTTTTTTTAATAATTATTATTAAACAACCCAAATAAATATAAGAATTAAAGTAAACGAGGAAAGATCAGAAAATTGACAATAGAAAACTTTTCCGACATTAAAATTAAAGAAAACGATAAATTATTAAATTGATTATACACTCATGGACAAAAAAAAAAAAAAAAAAAAAATAGCGCACCAAGAAGGAGTCGTCAAAATGAAACGAAATAACTACTTTGATATAAGTAAATGATTAGAAAAACAAAGAAAAATGATAATTTATTTCAGAGAAAAAGGCAAAAGAACGGAGGATTTAATACCTTGTTGAACTCCCTGTAGCGCGAATGCACGATGCGATACGATTGGGATTTTTCTTAGATTTATACAGGAAATTTATGTTTTAGAAGTTTTTGAAGAATGAAAATCTTTATACCTTAAAGAAGTTTGTCATTTTTATAAGCGAAATTGTGTAGAATTTAATAGGATCCAATGAAATGAAATTGCTTAACAGTAAGATCTACGAAAACTCGTAATTACTTCCTCATTGAAGCATTAAAATTTGGATCATTTGCTTCGAAATCATGGATCAAGGTACATGATATTTTGAAAATTCTGATTCTGGGAAATGTAGTTACAGTGAATCACGAAAGTAAACATACGCCTTCAAAAATAATATTTTTATGCAATTATAAAAAATCGAATGTTGCAATAATTTTCATATTGAAATACAAATTATATTCATATGTATTGTAAAAATAAACTCTTCAAACTCTTAAACATAAGACCATTCATTTAATTAAAATCACTCAGGACAAAAGTGTACAAACATAACAAAGAAAATGAAAAATTAAGATAACTTATGAAATACAAAATAATTTAATACCGTATAATCTGATCTTAAGAATCAATGTCGGCTTGATTCACCTAGGCCTTGATGCATGAAGGTTTTGTGTTGTATTTGGTATGATCTCTGATTACATTTGCAACAATGCCTTTTTTAAGGAATTTTTATCTCGAACATTGTATTTTTATAAGTTATCTAATGTATGTTGGTGGATAATCAAATATGGTTGTGGGAATAGATATGGAGCTGTGGAAAAATTTTGTAAAGGAACCATTCTTTCACAATCTTTGTTTTGTGCTTTTCATCATTACAATGATAAAAAAGAATCATTGTTTTCCAAGCTATAAGTTGTAAAAAGATGCCTGCTCTTTATTTTACAATCTCCTTAAGTATTTGATACTGTCGTACCTTCAGTGAAGATCAGTTTTCCAACATCAGCCACCTATAATAACCCCCAAAAACGTGACTCCTCCTCATCTTCATATTTACGACTTTCAAAATATTGATGAGTTTTAATTCCTCATTTCAGGGCCGTCAAAATTTGCTGCATCTTCCGATAGTATTATATTCAACCTGCCCCTTCGTGAAAATGATAATTTTCCAAAACTAATTGTCTCCATGGTTATGGTTAAAAGCATTGTTCTGCATTTACTTTTACCTTGCTTTAATATGACGGTTTTCTTCTTAAAAATTACCAAGAAATCTTTCAGATCGGAGAATTCTTCGAACATCTCCGCATAAATACTCTTACTAATTGACGCAGTGACATATTCTTTCATTTGAATAGCGGATAATATTTCCTATTTAATATCACTTTATTCCACCTCATCACTGTTTGACCATCTCGATTGATCAAAATCATTGGCCGGCCACTATGAGGTTATTAAAGATACATGCCCAGTTGTTTTGTAATTCCTTATATTAATTTGTACAGTTGATCGACTTTCCACAACAAAAGTTTTGCAATTTCTGTTTAACGTTCCTCCCCCCTTCATAATTCTCATTATTAATTATCAAATTCCGAATGTCAAAACATATGAAATGTCTTCCAGCTATTTCAACTCGAACAGTAACAACGCAAATTACTTAACTCAATACTCAAGATTCACTTTTTAGTAACGACGTACGAATTTATATACACTACTGGCCATTAAAACTGCTATATCTAGAAGGCGATATGCTGTATCCGTGAAATTTATACCACAGGAAGAAATAGCTGTGATTTGCAAATGATTAGCTTTTCAATCTAAATGCAAAGCAGGTGCCGGTAGCGATACCTACAGTGTGTAAAGGAAGAAGTTGTCCAGCAGGTTTCTCATACCAAATTGTATTTAAAAATAATTGCTAGATGAAAAGTTGTTGTGGTACTTTGTGTAAGAAAGAGAAATGCTTAATAGCACGTTTCTGACTTTGATAAAGGTCGAATTGTAGCACACCAGGATTGTGGTTTATCAAACGACAATGTTGCTACTTGCGTCTGTCGAGATCAGTTTACTAAGAAGAATATTGAATCGATAGGTTAAGGATGATCATACGGAAAGTCGTGGTTTATCTCAACGACCTGCTATCAGTAATAGCAGAGAAGACAGACATGTTATCCCCATCACCGTAATGCAAGGGTAGGTAATTGTTTTGGCTCGGGGACCACTTTGTAGAAGTGGAGGTTAGGGGCGGGCCACGCTTTTTAAAATAATTGATTTCATTAGTTAACTTTGCATTTCTAGAAAAGATTTATACTGTATCATAAAAACCAATAAATGTAAATTAAATAAAATAAGGTAAGTTTTATTGAATTTATTTATTGTACTAACTTCATATAATTTACAGCTGCAAGCACATTTAATTTAGAATCAGTTTAATGAGACTAATGTACTCTACCACACTTTATATCCTCTTGAGACACAATGTCGATTCTAAAGGATATTTTTTTACATGAAGAGAAAGGATTTACAGTTTTATATTCTAAGATCAGGCACTCCATTATATAGGGCACTCCTGTAATGTCATCTATTTTGCAAAACTTGAAATTATTTGGCAGGATCCTTGTTCCATAAACATTTTAAAATGACAGGCAAGAAGAAAGCAACAATTAAAGGTATGTCAGCAATTTGAATTTAGTTTTATTATACTTTTACATATATTTCAATAAAAAATAGCTAATATGCAATTAAATTTTAGATGTGTGAATAATGAAATCATGTTGTATATTTAACCAGAAACACATAGTTTTGCTAGATTAAGATCCAATGTCCATTAAATTGGACTGGGTAAAAATTATGCACTTTTTTTAATTTAAAAAAATGTTGTATATACTGTTTTGCATTACTTTTAAGATGATGGAAAAATTGCTCGAAGAATATGGTCTTGAGTCTCAAGAGGTTATATATATTTTTTCTTAAATCACGAGTGAGATTGTTTGTTCAGATTCTCATCCCAACCTGCAAGTTAATATCTGTTAAAAAGCAAGTGTCTAAACTTACTCTTGTTGATCTTCAATTGAGGTATTATGTAGCTCCAAATATAAAGAACATTTTCCCAGCAAATTTCTTCAAAAATGGAAATTTTTCTGCCGGAAAAGGTTGGTAAAATTCAATTAATGTCACAGCAGAAAGCATTTATTTCACAGTGTGATCTGATTGCATGTCAATAAGTTCAAGCTGCTGCGTAAGATGCTGTGTAAATATCAGGAGTAATGGAATAAGAGAGAAAATTTAATTTAATCTCAATTATCGTTAAGTCCTGAAATCATCTTGGGACTGCGCTCTCCAAAATCTATAGATGGTTTTTAATCTTAGCGGAAATACTCTCATGCACTTTCTGTTTTTCTAGCAAAGAGACATATTAAAAATTACCTTCAACTTCTTTATTTGGATATTTTGCTCGTTTTGCTTTGAATGATTTTATGAGCCAGGTGGAAATCTTGGTTCAATGCGTATTTTTCTGACTGTATTGGCGGAGTGCATGCGACCTGTTGGCCGCTATTCTCCCACACCTGCCTCAATGAATTGTATGAGTATGTCACGAGCCCTGAATCAAGGAATAGGATCATTTGTAAGACAACAGGTGTCTACACGAACAGTTGGTTGACATATGAAGCAGCATGAACTGTGAATTCGGAGATCGTGCCTTCGGCTATCTTTGCCGCTGTATCACAGATAGAAACGCCTTCAATAGTGGGATCAATGAGGAACCAAGACGCAGCAATTTAGTGACATCGTCTTTGCAGACAAATCCAGATTACTACATAGCATTGTGGATAACACATATTGCCAGTGTGTATTTGATATCGATATACTGACACATCATTAATCATCTTTGAACCCTTTGTTTGCTTTTATTGTACGGCCTATCCTTGTTATGTAAAATGTTTACTTGATGCTCTGGCCAGCACCCTATTCAGGTCTCGCCCCAATACAAAACATCTGTTCATTGGTTGCCGAGTCACTGGCTCATCACCATACCCCAGTCAATACAATCGATGAACTGTGGCATCGCCTTGAAGCTGCATGGGCAGTTGTATCTGTTCATGCCGTCCAATCTGTGTTTCACTCAATGCCGAGGCATATAAGAACTGTTGTTGCTGCCAGATGTGGTTATTCTGGGTACTGAATTCTCAGGATCTAAGCTTCTAAATTTTGAGAAAATTTAATTACTTGTTATTTCCAGTAAATATATATTTACCTTGCAAGTATCATTTTATTATTTGCAGTTCTTCCTGGCTTAGAAATCTTAATGACCAGTTGTACATAGAGCTCCTTCTAATATGAGTTTAATCGGGTGACGTTTTATAAAAATCTTTTCAGTGTGCAAATATTTACGATGTAAATTTCAAAGTTTTTGAAGTATTCTGGAGATATAATTTTATTTTTATTATTTACTTTCATAAAAAATATTTTATATATTTAAAGTATAACCTTGTCATATTTTTTTTTTAAAAAATATATATTTATCATTATTAGAATATCTTTGTTTTAAAAGGATTAAGTAGACTTTTGTGACTTCTGCATTATTTACGGAAAATAACTCTTAAAAAAATAAAAGGTTTTTTTTTGTGCTATTCCTATATTATAAGTACTTTCTAATTTTTAACAATTTTGTTAAAAGAATTTTCAGAAAATTATTTCAGGTCAAATAGATTATTCTTCATAAAATTAGAACATGTATAACATTTTAGTAAAAAAAAATACATTTTTATTCATTAATTAAAAAATTGAAAGTTGACCAAAACAACTTCTGTATTCTTATTATTATAATTTTCTTCTATAAGTGCTTTCATTTAATATTTCCAAGAAATCTTAAAAATAAATTGTAAGTGAAAAAAAAATATATTGTTACAAAACAGTTTTGTTATGTTTTTCAATTAGGTAAAAAGGAATGTTTGTATTTTATATTTATTATATTTTTTTTTATTTATATAAATCTAAATATTGCTGAAAAATAAACTTTTAAAAAGGAAGTATTTAATATCACGATTTTGAGGCTTTGAATTGTCTATAAGAGTTATTCTATAGCAGAGGTAGTTAACCTGATCCCTACCATCCACTGTGGGCATTCCGGCTTCCATGGTGGCTGGTATAGGGAGTTTGTTGTAATCTATTATTTTAACTTCGTTATAATCTATTGAAAAGATAAATCTATCTGTTTCATGAATCATCAACTGTAAAAGATGATGTAATTCCGAAGAATATTGACATATTCTATAGTCACCTCAACGAACCTAAATTCACCCTGGAAAGACGATTTGAAGATATTTTGAAATTGAAGGATCATGACTGGATGAAAAATCATTTCACCGTAAATATCAAAGAGACATATGAGACTTGCCAAGAAGAGCTCTTAGAAATTAAATATGATGAAGAAAGTAAACATAAATTCGATCGCGATGGATATGCAAAATTGTGGCAAGATAAAAAAAAAAAAAAAAAAAAAAAAAAGCCTGTTTTATGTGCAGATATGTGGAAAATGATACTTTGTTCAGTGATACATTTTTCTACCTCATATGTTTTAGAATCAGGCTTTAGTTATGTTAATCATATTATGAATAAAAAAAAACACCTTTATCTTTCCGAAACATGAGACCTTCGATTGTTCCTTACAAAAAGTGAGACAGATATCCGATATTTAGTTGCACAGCATTATTAATGATTTGATCAATTAAATATTATTTCACCAAGCTTCGTACTTCTATGTATTCAAAGTATAAATAAAAAGATTAAACTGCCGTACGTTGTTTCATAAATATTTATTCTGCCAAACTTAGCGTAAGTCAGACATAAAATATTTGATAATTAATTATTATATACTTTAATTTTCTGTATAACTCTGCTTTATCTTTTATATAAAATAAAGTTACTTCCTTACTCTATAAATCCTAATTAGAGTGGAATTAATAGCGGTTAGAAAATTTTACTAATAACAAGGGTACAAAAGTGAGCTCTAGTTATAAAAAGGTTGACAACCATCGTTCTATAGTATTCGATACGTTTGAAATTATTTTTTCTTATACACGCAATATTGAATACACATGAAAAAACATCTTTTGCTTGGCGTAAAAAAAGTTCCTTGAACATCCGAAAAAAAAAACTGTTTTAAATCTTTCAATTAAATTTAAGTAAATAGAATATCTCTCTCAAATATGTGCATCAAATATGTGCATGCCTACAATTTTAAAAATCAATTGTTGAAATCAACAATAAACATTTTTTTTAAAAAAAATTAATAAAGCCTGGAGGAATTTGTGACTTCAAAATTTAATTATTTCTCAAAATATTATATAAATATTTTCTATGGTCTTTGAAATTTTGTATAATCAAGGATAGATTTCAAAAACGAATAGATTTAAAAAAATATATAAGACAGTGAGGGAAAATTTGTAAATGTTATTCAATTTTCTCATTATAATTATCACTATAATTTTTTTGGTGTTTATTAGAAAAGATATGTCTTTTTTGCAATTCCAAATTTAACTAAGAATATTATGAAACTGATATATAAATTTGTTTGTGTCATCAACTTTTTTTAATTTTATAAAAAAAAAAAAAAAAAAAAAGAATATGCCATTTTAGAAAATCACTTTCTCAAAAATTAACCTTTATATAGTTCAAAAAATAAAAATGTGATAGTGGATCTATGTAATAAACTTCAATATATTAACTGTATTCATGTAAATATGATTAAAGACATTTTATATTTATAAGTAAATTTTTTTGTATAAATTTATACGGCGTAAAAATAAGTATTATGCAGTAACTTAGAAGTGTTCATACATTAACATACAAAATACAATACATACATTCAGAACAATCAACGAGCACTTATCCTGATTGCTTATAAGCCTCAAATAAAATTATATTTAGATCAAGCAGTATAAGTTTATACACTGGAAAATGAGTATATTTTAAACGGGCTCAATGACTTTTCTGTCAAACCTCATATGACTGATCCACTTTAGCTTTAATGGTTCCGAAAAATTATGCCATTAAAATCTCTACCTTATGATGCAAAACGTATAGGATCATTTTATAAATAAACAATAAGAGATTATTTTATAAGTCAACTATATGCAAAATCTACATAAAACATGAATATATATATATATATATAATATGTACAAAACAAATGAATTATGTATGATGTAAAACTTACAGAAATTGTCATGACATTAACTCTTTAATCTTTGCGTCACATACACATCTTCGAATTGAAATGAAGAACTGTTTTTCAGATGTAAGTTGAAAAGGCGAAAAAAAAGTGCGATGAAAAACAGTTAACATACTGCTTTGCTCGAGCTGTAGTAGGATGTACATAGGGCATCCAAGTTTTTTATTCTTTAATGAGCAAAATATCCAGAGACTCATACATGTTGAATTTATCTAATTCTTAATTGTGATTATATAATTATTATTATGTATAGAAATTTTTTGTGCACAACAGTTCGAGTGGTTCGGCATATATATATATATATATATATTCTAGTTACAATTTGTGTTCTTAACTACCCCAACTAATAAACATAGCAGAAGTTTTAATCAGGTAATTAGGTTTAACCTGATTAAAAAGGAAAGTGTCATGGAAGGAATTATCATGAGGTATATTAATATTATGACTGATTTGTACTCTACATGACCAAGAAATTCACTTGACTTAATATTTGGTAGGACCACCTTTGGCCAAGATTACAGGACGCATTCTATGTGTCGTTGTTTCAATAAAATTCTAATACATGGCTTCCGCGTTTATTGACGTCCAGATATGCAGCAGTTTCCCCTTGTAACTCTGAAATGATGATGGAAGAGTCTAATCATTCAGTAATCGCTGTTTTCAGTATACTCCAAAGATTTCGATTGGCTTAATATCTGTCCTTTATGTGGCCAATTCATGTGAGGAAATACGTCATCATGTTCCTTGAACCAAATCTGATTAATTTGCGCTCAGTGAATCTTGGCACTATCATCCTGGAATATGCCAGATCTACAGCGGATATAAAAATATTCGTTGATGGGATGATATGGCCATTAAGAACGTTTAAGTAATCCAGTGACTTCAATTCATTTCCGCATAATGTTGCTGATCCCATACCTGACCATTGAAACAATCACAGATCATTATCGAGAACGTCTGTACACCAGACACTATATTACATAAAACTAACCATTGCTTTCTTACCCTGATACGCGCATCGTTCTGAAATACGAGTAGGCTTAATCTTAACTCACCTGAACACATAGTATTTCTCCATGGTTTAGCAGTCCAGTCTTTACGCTATTTAGAAAACTAGAGTCATTTGTTTCGGTTAGTCTCCGAATTAAGCGGTTTTCTTTGTGGTTCTACGAATACAATGTTATGTTCCATTCCCTTACGTTGTCGCATTTTGAATGTTGGAATATCTTTATGTCCATTGTTAAAAATTCCCGTGAGTTCAGCAGTTCATTTTTTGTGATTCTTCTTCATCAGTTGCTTAAGAGATATTCATTCCCTAGAATTTTAAAGTGTTTTTTTCCTCGACCACATTTGTTTTAAGATATTTATGATTCATAACTATCCTTACAGATTTTAATAATACGCTGATTGCTTCTCAACCTAACTTCAGTACTTTCAAAGATTTCTTTTGCATTTTCCTTTGAGTGATGCAGGCTAATCATTCGACTTTTTTAAAACGTAGAATCAACTGTTCCACAATCACGTGGAACAACTTTGCACGCACTTGTTGCAAGAATAATCAGTTGCACAGTGTTTCAGCACGGTTTAAGGAATAAATATATAACGGAAAGATGTAAATGCCTGTACTTCCGTATCAAATACACATTTTACCAAAAGCAAACTAAATACACTAACTAAAACAACTTCTCTTTGCGACAGATCATTTCATAAGGCTTCTGATTAGCTTGAAGTGTTTGATATGTAATAAGCGGGATTATTGAGTGTGGTCTCGAAATTTTAAAAGAAAATCTATATGAAAAATATACACATATTCGGAGAGATAGTCAGATTTCATCGAGGTGATTCCATTCAATATTTTTTGTCTTTTAATTTAGTTATAGGTTAATTATTTTTATTTTAAGATAATTTCAGACTTATATTTAAATAGCGGTAAGATAAAAGCATTCAGTACTAAGTGTACCTTATATCCAAAAATATTGTAAAATGCACATAGCATTAGAATGCCTTGAATTGAAACAGTGATAGTTGCAGTAATTAAGCAAACTTTTCAGCCAACAAATAAAAAAATATCTGTTAGAATGACTGTTACAGCAATGAATCTGTACATAATTTTATCCCCGTATAAAAGATTTATTCATCTATATCTTAGAAAGAGCATTTTCTGTGTTTTTCAGTTCATGGATAAGGCAGAATTAAGTCATGATGTCGAAATTCGCTGTTACTAAGAAGTGCAAATTGTGAGAGATACCACCTTAAAATTACGAAAATGGGAATTACTTACTTTTAACAACTAAACATTTTTTTTACATATAAGACACGGTGTATAATCAAGATTACAATCACTTGTTAAGTGTACCACGACATCCGATAAATTGTAGAATACCATATGAAACGTTCTTTGTTTTTGTGAACATATTTTTTAAAATTATTAGTACAACTTTGAGAGTTTTTGCCTAATAATTGTATTTTAATTATTATATAAAACCATAAAAGTGATTTTCTTTTTCAAAAAGCCCTCAGTTGAATATGAATATGGATTTTGAGTCATATTTGCATTTACGTAGCATTTTAAAGAAAACTATTACACAATATGGTTCCAAATCTTTTATGCTTCTATAGAGGGTACTTATGCATGTAGTGAATCAAAAATATTTTTCTTCCAAAATCTTAGGAAATTTTCCAAAATTTTTCCTAAATTTTAGGAAATAATTTTTTAAAGCAAAAAAAAAAAAAAAATTAAAATTTCAGAATTGCAAAGCTCTATAAGTTTTTCTAGGAAAAAATGCAGTAATATCATTATAACAATTTGTTCAGAATTTTTTGTACATTGTTTTTCTATATGAGGAGCAAAACGTTTTATATTTTTATCGAATATTATTTTTTAAAATAGTACCTAAATGCAAATATATCTGAAAAATCATGTCCATATTCAATTCAAAAAGAAAAAAAATTTCGACTAAAAATACTTTTACAGTTAAATAAAATTATCAAAACATCATCATTAAGCACACAAAAAAACTTAGTTCTACGAATAATTTTAAAACCTAAAGAATCTTAAATTCGGTATTTTATTTTACTTCACATGTCCTGGTACCCTTAAGAAACTCTTACAATGTTTTTGAAAACTAATTTTTTTTTGTTACAGAAAATTGCATTCGATTTAAAAGGATGTCTGAAATGGCAATTCATACCAAATTACTTGTGAAAAATATAGTTTTATCAGGAATATTAACTTAACAAATGAATAAAAATCGGATGAAAATCTATATATTTTTTAAAAAAACGATCCACAAACGATATAGAAAACTCTGGAAAAACATTATGTAACAAATTAGCAAAAATATGTTCAGAAATCAAGAAAATGTTCGGTTTAAAATATGGAAGAATATTGTTCTTAAAATGTGTGCGCACTATTATGGATTGAGGATATGTAGTTTCAAAAAGAGGGGCTCATAAAAAGTCCATTATTAATCAAGATCCGCATATAAACACCTGTGTATCTTTATTTACAATAATTTAAGTTCCATTTACAAATATACTCATAGAAATGATTTGGACTGGACGAGATAAGGTTTCATTTATGTAGGGAGTGTTCAAAAATATACATTATTAACGATTGTAACTAGGAAGCTGTCACTTGGTGAACGCATGTAAGTTAATGCATGAGCGTGAAAATTTTTGCTCTAAAATGCTATCAGAAATATATACAACATTACAGCTGTAAGTTTGTTTTAAATCCAAAGATTCCCAAGGGAAAGCAATCTGTAAGATTCAAGTCTTTGCGAGTAAGGTTTAGGGACCACGCAGAGTAATGAGTAGTGTAATTTTTACATAGACAGCTGCATATCAGTAGAGAGTGAAGCACGTCCTGGTAGACCTTCATTATTCCAAAAGAATATCTTCACTGAACTAGTCATGAGTCTGAAGTTCAAAATCATCATATTACGGTCATAGAGCTTCCAGACAAGGGCAGAATTAGCATTGGATATTTTGACTGAATATTTGGGCTTCCGGACAATCTCAGTGAAGTTCATACCAATGCTGCTAACGATCCAAAAAGATAAATTTCACTTGGGGATCGCACATGAAATGCTGAAGACTGTGAAAAACATTTCCAACTTCTTCACCACTGAGATTGATGGCGAAGACAATTTGGAATAATCACAATGGAAATATCTATCATCTCCAGGGACAATAAAATCGTAAGATAGATCCACAGTAATCTCTTTTGATTAAGGTTGCAGAGCTCACCACAAGTACTCATTACACATCGCAAAAAATTTTACTGGTAGGTTCTGTGTTGCCTTCCTGACACCGTGAGATCCAATCGACCAAACTTGTGTGCAGATTATTATTAACTGCTTGGTCACAATAACGCATCCTAGGTCATAATAACGTGGCTGTATGAATATAAAATGTTTACAAACTGGTTGAGTTTTGAAACTGTATTTTCACTTCTTTTGCATAATGCTTTGGAAGAAACTACCCTTGTGACAAAAATTTTTACAATTTGATATGATTGAAGTTGAATTTTAATATTGTGGGGATTCAAGAATACATAAGCAATAATATATACATCATGAATGCCTTTCTTTTAAATATTGCTATTTAATTAAATTTCAAAACAGTCGAAGCAAAATTCAAGAAAGTTTAATTATTTATTTTATTGTAGTGGAGAGAGAGAGAGAATTTCCATATGGTGGGAGATACAACTCCGCCGTTGGATAAACAGTACAAAAAATCAGAAGAGGGCTAAAGGAGGGAATTCTCTCTAGTTCGGTAGTTAGGTGTTTTTCTAGCAGGGTTTTTTATCCTATATTACGTGTGATGAATGGAGAGATTTCGCGGGATTTTAGGTGCAGGTATAAAGTCTAGTAGGGATCATCCCTGCCTGAAGCAGTGTGTACTGCATTATCAGCGATTTTTTAAGAATGCATGTTACATTAATTAAATTAAAAAGGAATGGTATCAGGAAATAAGAATTAGCACTTTACTTTTAAATGAGAAAATGGGAAACATTAGGAAGTTAAACTATTATTATGAGAAACTTTTTTGAACTAAGGTTAAATCATTACACACACACACACATATATATATATATATAAGAAATTTAAATATTATTGAATAAGTAAAAATAATTCATTCCAAATGCATGATTTATAGGAACAGTTCTTTGATCACTTCAGATTGTAACTATATTCGTTTTTGTTGCGAGAGATATATAACAGATATATATTATCAAATCGGAGAAAGAGACAGCTTCACTCTCTGAATTACAACAGAAAAGAACAGATGAGAGGAATTTTTACCTTGCAATTGATTGTAAAAACGTATATAAAAATCAGAGTCTGTTATGGAATGTTTTTAAAATAAATCCTAGCTTCAATAATTATTGAAGCTAGGAAATAAAATTATGATTTTTTTTTCGTAAAAATAAAACAAAATT
Organism: Nephila pilipes; assembly: GCA_019974015.1. Classification (NCBI taxonomy): domain Eukaryota; kingdom Metazoa; phylum Arthropoda; class Arachnida; order Araneae; family Nephilidae; genus Nephila; species Nephila pilipes. The sequence continues at coordinate 560,147 of BMAW01109380.1, read as the reverse complement.
ATTTTTAGAAAAATCCAGTGGCGAGGTCGCAGAGAATCTCAGAGTAGATATGTAGAATGTATTAATAACAATATTACAGGCAAACAATTGTGGGTCAGAGTTAAACATGTCTCCGGAGTACATATAAATAGACAAATTCAGTTTTAGAACACAATAACGAGACAATTTCCTCTCCGCAGGACAATGCAAACACTTTTGCCTTACATATCTCTCCTATTAATAGTTTCGATAGTTACTTTGATAATTTCAATAAAATAAAAATTGCAGCTGACTAGGGAAACAACAATTTTATCAATGCACACAATTTGCCTTATAAAATGATCTTTCTACTTTCCATGAATTATAAAACGCTCTGTTTCATATACATAAATCATCACTTACTAAATGGTAAACTATTCATCGAAGAATTCAATAAATAAACTTACAAAGTTTTATAACATGGTCTAGAAAGAACATACTTTTCCTCGATCATGGGAATATGCAATCATTATGACAGTTTTAAAACCGGGTAAAATTCTAACAGTCCAACAAACTATCTATCCATAACCCTCATAAGTTGATTGTGCAAAATCTAGAAAAAAATGGTAAACGCCTGGTCACGCACGTTTTAGGGAAAGAAAAAAAAATTACTTTAGAGACATAAATAAGAGATGCCTTTTACAAAATAAACATCTTGCTTCAGTATTTTTCGACATTATTGAAAAAGCGTGTAAGCACGAAAAGGTATGGAATTCTTAGAATCTTATATAATTATGGCTTAAGAGGAAACTTACCAATTTTTATTCAAAAATATTTTTTACAAATTTTAAATTTTACCCGATCTTTTCAGATCAATTATTCAAGAAAAAGGGGTGCCTCAAGAGAGTGTTTTAAGCATTACACTTTTCATTATAAATTTTAAAATTAATTCAAACATAACGACATTTATTAAACTCTTGTTTATATTAAGACTGCAAATTTCACGAATGACAAAAGAAATATATATAATTGAGAAACAACTTCAGTCAGGCTATAAACAATATTACTAATTGGACCAATGAAAACGGTTTCTGCTTCTCTTTGACAAAAACTGCTTGTGTTCACTTTGGTAGTCAAAGGAGACTTAATTCCGTTCCTCAAATGTATTGTATCTTAAAGAATGCGGTAGACGAAATAAGATTCTTAGACATATTTGACAAAAATCTGATGGTTACATATTTTGTAACTTCGCAAATGATGTGAAGAATCAATAAATATTTTAAAAGTTTTATTGCACCCATTATGGGGTTCTGATTGCACTTGTTTGTTACACATCCGAGGCAAAATAAATTTTGGTTTACATGAGGTATGGTTCCGCAAGAAAATCAGTTTTGTGTAAACTGAATACAGTACAGCATAGTATACCAAGATTTTTTTTTTGGAGAATTCCGAAAATTTCCAGTACAAAACTTGGAAACCCTCCCCTCCCCTTCTGATTTAAGGAGACAACTTTTGTCCTTTCAGCATTATTTAGAATTTTCTTCAAATTTTAAACAATTTTTCATTTTTAGACTGACTTTATTGGGCAAACAAACTATACATACCTACATATCATAGAAGAGTACATATTTTAATCGAAAACTATGGGTTGTCTCATGTCTCTGTCTTGAAAGCAAACGAGGGATTTTCCCCCTAGTACGAACAAGGTTTAAATATTAAAAATATTTTTCAAAGTTTTTAGTGATCGTACATGGCTCGAAATGTTTGCATGCAACTTTTTAATGACTTTCTAGAGCAGTTTACTCTTAATTTAAACACCTCTACACTGACTATTAAAAGTCGTTGAATCATATCAGCTCCTCATATTTAATTATCGATTCATTTCATGATTTTCAGTTTTATCCTTCATGTTATGCTTTTACAGTGAAAATTTACGCTATTTATTAAGTGTTGAATAGTTAGTTAAATTGACATGATGAAAATTTTATTTTATATACATATTCTATGAATGTATTACAACTTCTTAAATCGTCCAAATCATTTATCTCCTAAATTGATTATTGAAACATTAAAAAAAGTTCATACTTTAATGTCTGAATACATTTAATTGATATCTTGTTGGATATCCTTCCACGTGGATATCGAGGACAACGTAACAGACGATTTTTCTGCTAATTTTATATTTGGTAAAATTTTTCCTACCATCCCATTTTGTGATATCATAAAGTATATTAAACAGACTGTGTATATTCATAACCACTGGCAGGATCAATAGAATTTAGAAATAAATAATAAATTCAATTATATAAAACCCATCATTTCCCATTGGAATCAATTTTTATGTGGAAGATAGGACGTTATTTTAACACGTCTACGTATCAGACACAAGGGATTGATAAACAGCGACATTTTTCTGGCAGAAACTCCCTTTATGTGTAATGTTTGTGTTTGTCATCTAGTAATGAGACGTATCTTGATTAAATACTATGCATTTAACTCTATTCATCTGAAATATTCTAATTCTTTTAATATTTCTTTAATAGAGTAAGTTGGGGAAATCTCCCAACACACGAAATATTTTTAATTTTTTCTATGACATTGGTTTTACCGCATACCTATAATTTTATTAAACCTTATTTTGTTCTCTATCTTGCATTTATCTCAAAAAAATTGTAATAACTTGAATTTGTGTTACTACATTACATCCCAAGAAGATTCAGTGCCAGGAATTATAAACAGCCAATCTATTCTAATTTTTCTTTTCTTTTTCAAATTCAGGATCAATATGCTGAAAATTATAATTTATGTAATATGTACGCTACAAAATTACTCATGGTTTTTATTTAATAGCTATATTATTAAATAACAATAACCCTCATTAGTTAGCCAAAGCAAAATAATTAAACGTTCCTCTGATGCAAAATAATGCTATTCAACTTAATTATTTCTAAAAAGAAATACAAAAGTAATGTATTTAAGCGGCAGTGAATGATACTTAAAGGCTTTTAATACATTTCACACAAAATAATTAATTTCATGTTTTCTTTGATAAATGAATTCAATTTTTCTTTCTTTCACATAATACTTTTTTGTATTAAAGTCAACCAAAGAGAATTGTACATTATAGAAGAAGAAAAATATAAATAGTTGGTAATTTGCTGATGCGTGAACATGAGTAATTAAATGAGAACAAAGTATCATTCTAAGCAAAAATATTTTTTTAAATAAGAAATATGGCACAAAAGAAATTTAAAGACAAATAATTTGAAAATGAAAGTTTTGAGGTAAATGTTTCAGCAGCAGGAGGTACTACATTTTATGCTTAGAAGTAATGTTGCGTAGAAAGTTAAAGTAATAAGTAGCAACGTAACATTTTTCCCTAGCATAAGATGAAGAATCACAAGTGGGAAACCATAAAACTGTCTGGCTTCTATAAATTATTCCAAAATAAAGTTGTGAGTAAAAATAAATGACACAATTATGATAATTCTAAAAAAAATTAACATAATGACAAGAGAAATATGAGATATAAAATTACCCTTGAAAAATTAATGCATATATACCTTAATAAATAATATGCTTTTAATTTTCTAAGTAAAGATTTTTTGTTGCATTAAGGAGTTTAATTTCATTGCTGATTTTATTATTTCAATGATATTAAGTGTTTAAGTACATGTAAATAATGTTTTCTATACTTTTCTTGCCGCTACATTGCTAGTTCGAAATGAATTTCTTAATGTTTCTCCGATATATGTGACGAGAACGGGTTTTTAAATTTTTGCTTATCTCTTAAGTTTGCATTTGTAATGATTTAATAGATGAATATCAGTAAAAGTATTTCTTATTTAAATAATAACCTTTTATCGCTACTTATATAATTGTAAGATATTTTCCACTCTTTATCTGATTAACTTCATATCAAATTAAACTGATTGTTAAATATTTGTGAATATGCTGAGAAGAAAATATGGATAGCAAATACTTCGACTAGTTATAAATAATGTCTTTAGACAACAAGAACCAAACATTTAAGATTTAATGGTGCAGCAGCAATATGGAAACAGGTGTTTGAAAATGTTTGCGTATACCACCAGTCTTTAGGAATAACGGAAGCACAAGTTTGCTGAAGAGTTGAATAATGTGTTTTTAATTTTTCGATATATTTGGCGTACTTTTGGTTGTTCTAAGAAGTTATATAAAATATTTTAACTAAAAAAGGCTATTGACATGTATCCATAAAGATAAATATAATTAAATGCTATAAAATTATGTTTTGTGCATAAGTGTGAAGAAAACTAAATTTTAAACTTTCTCTCTCTGATGTATTATGCATTTTTAACATGAAGGAAAAACATAATTCTTTAATTTCAAACAAATTAGTTTAGTTAAAATTAATATCATTGACTCCCCCCCCCTCAGAGCTGAAGAAGATCAAAAGTATTTCTCCAAGCAATATCTGTTTTAAATTTTTAAAGGAAATGAAAAAAAAAAAAAAAAAAAAACCCAATTAATCATAAATAAAGTTCTTTTGGTTTTTAAAAAAGAAATCTTAGAAATATTATTTTACTTTTATTGAGAAAATGCAAAAATAATCGATTAATTATAACGTCGTTTCCATGTTTTGGAATACGTGAAATTATTTCATCAAATTGATGCACTAAGGAAACTGAAATACTGTTTTCTACCTGAAACTGATAAAATTTAACAAAGTACTTTAAAATGTTCTAAAAATTATTTTTCATATGTGTCAGTAACTCAATAAAAATATTCTCCAAGTTTTGGTTCATTTAAACATTTTGCAGGCATTCCATTTCCAGAGCATTTAATATCACTTTCATGCGCATAATTTATTCCTAGTTTTTTTTTTTTACATATGCGGTATTCACATGCGTGTTTTGACTTGTATGTGTAATATGTTCGAAATAACACTAATTTTGTAGAACGCTGAATTGAGTTTGCGGATTATAAGAAAGATTTTTAAAAGTATCTACAACTTTTCAAACAACATAAGCATTTAAAAATAGTTCATAGTAATCATAAACAAACATTTTTGTTCAAAGTAATCATAAACAAAATCTCCGTAATATCAGAATAATGTACAAATATTTTTATATAAACTCACTATATAAAATTTTAAAATGGAAAATATACTATACTTAGCAAAAGAATAACTTTTCAAAGTGAAATGAGTAGTGTATAGCTAACAATATAAACTTTTCCTTTGTAGTTGTTTTAGTTTTTGTGCAGAATCACCTAAAATGTTTTCATATATCTCAAGAGAGATAATTCTTTTGATATATAAAGGTATACTTTTCTGAATGGTGAAGATAACAAGGTAAACAAAACAAGGTAGCAACAAAAAAGAATTTAAAATGAAAATAAAAGAATTTGTATTTTAAGGGGATTTTTTGAATTGATAAAATTCGAGGAAAACTTCAAGCATTCCTTTCGGGAATCAATATACCTTCCATAAATATATAATCTATTGTTCTCATGAGACATTTGAAAAAACACAAAATTAACTTTAAATGAATAGATTCAAGGTGAAAGTGTCAGTGAAGGTTATCTGCTAAAAATTTCAAGTTCGTTTCATTTTATTTTTTTAATAGATAGTTTTGGATAATACAATAGTATTAATTATTTTATTTTAATTTAATTTACAACTTCCTTTAGGTATAATTTCATAACAGTTGAAGCCGGAAAAAAAAGCATTTCATACATCTAACAAAGAATTACATATTTTGATTTCCGTATAGGTAACTAGAGTTTGTTTTTCTTCGGTTTATATAATTAAGAATTTGCATTGGTATAAATATTTATTTACCATACATTACTATGAAAAAAAATTGGAATTTTTTTTATAAAGCTTTGGAATGGCCTTTGTGTTCTTCCTGTTTCTCGTCTTATTTGTGGAAATTGATTCACAAACCTAAATCTAGTTTCTTAGACTTACATTCTAAGCGTCGACAAAATTAAATACAAGCACATAATTTTTTATAATAGAGCTATCGATATATGTATAAGATGATTGCAAAAAAAGAACCCAACTTCAAAGTGCTACTACAGCCTCACTATAAAAAAAGATAAAAAAAATTTGAAAAATAAGAATAAAAATAACACTTTATCCAATAACTTAACATTTTAGAATGTAATATTTATTTCAAACTATTTTTGATACAGATATATATACGAGGCAGGGATATTAAATAACAAGAACGACGAAAACGACATAAGCAAATCCGTATAGCCAGAGCCTTCGTTCGCATTGAGTTGTTTATTTATTTATATTTTTTTTTTTTCATGTTTCCTCGGAAATATGATAAGTGTAACAACAGAACAATAAATTGTTGTGAAATTTCAACGAAACTTGGGGAAAACCACTACTGGAACTTATAATTTTATTTTAAGAAAATGTGTATGGTAATGAATGTTTGTCGCCTCCACGTGTTTTTGAGTAGTTTAAGCGATTTCAACATTGCCGAGATGACGTTGAAGATTATTCACACCCGGGTCTCCCTTCCACGTCAAAAACGGATGAAATATCGAAAAAAATCGAAAATCTGGTTCTTTCTGACCGTCGGTTAAGCATTAGTGCAATTGCTGAGACTGTAGAAGTTGACAAAGAATCTGTACGGAAAATTTTACATAAAAATTTTAACGCACACAAAATTTGTTCCAAAATGGTATCTGAAATTCTCATGTTTGAACGACAAGAAGTTTACAAAAATGTGAGTACTGACGCTTCAAATGCCATTGAAAATAAACGAAACTTATTGTAGAGGACAATAACGTGTGGCGGATCGTGGTTTTTTACTTACGATCTTGAAAAGTAGTGCCAATCTATGTATTGGAAGACCCCATCTCCACCGAGAGCCAAAATACATCGAATGAGCAAATCGAAATTCATAGCAATGATGTTTGTGTTTTTTTTCTCGATATACATGAGATTGTGTACCTTTACTGGATTCCTGATGGTCAAACTATTAATCAACATTGCTATCTTCCCGTTCTTGCTAAATTCTGTGAAAGAATAAGGAATAAAACGAACCGAATTGTGGAAAGACTAGTCATGGGTTCTCCACTAAGATATTGACTGTCAAGAGGTTTCAGCTAAGTACAACATCCCGTGTTAGACAATCCGCTTTATTCGTCGGATCTTCCACCATGTAACTTTTATCTATTTATTAAGGTGAAATTTGCATTAAAAGGAACAAGATTTGAGTACGTTGAAGCTGTTAAAGTGAAAGGGTCACGCGTCCTGAAGGAGCTGACAAAAGAAGACTTCTAGCACTGTTTTCAACAATAGGAGATTCGCGTGGAGCGTTGTAGGGATAAAGGAGGAGTTTTATATTGAAGGTGATAATAAGTAAATATGTATGGATATATAATAAAATACTTTTTACAGAGTCCGTCTCATTATTTAATAGCCATACAATGTATATAGGCAAGCCTAATCAAACATTTTAATTCTTCGTTTATTACAATTTATTATTTCTCATAGTATTGGGAGTTTATTTCACTTCATAAATTTCCTCATTTTATAACTTCATCGAAAGAAATTTAAATTTTGATTTTGCAAGGAAAACAGTAAATTAATTTTCATTTTTGTACAAGAATTATTTTTATTGAAGCAATAATTTGAATTAAAACTAGTAGATTTGTTATGTCTTTATCTCTTCACTTAGAGTGAAATATTTTGTTCTGAGTAAAAGTAAAAATTTACCAATTAAATGCTTTTAACTTTCATACGTCTTTAATATTTCAGTCATATAAAAAAGAGGGAACATATTTTTAGATTTAAAATATTTCAGAATGTATATATGAAAATTTCAATTTTAATATGACTATAATATATAATTATAAATCTGAAAATTAAAATATTCTAGTTCTGTAATTTTTTGTTGCACTGATTCAAATCATGATTCAAAGTTAATTATTCTCATACTTTAAGTTCTCATACTTAAGTTCTCATACTTTAAGTTCTCATACTTAAGTTCATACTTTAAGTTCTCATATCTATTTCCAAATTGTTTATTTCAAATTGGAAACTATGAACAGTGTTTTAGAATATTTTACTTTCGTGTATCTTTTTTTTCATTATTTGTAGATTTTAGAAAATAATGTAAGGCCGGAAAATGTTTCATCATATTACATTTTTGATAGGTATAAGCATACAAATAAACACGTATTAAACACAATAAAAAATATTACTTTAATAACAGTTTCTGAAAATGAAATGTACTGTGAAAAGTAACGTTGTAGAAATTCTAAAAATATCTAACTGAAGATTAAATTCAAGTACACTGAGTGGTTGCTGTAAATAAATGTCTAAAATTACTAAAAATAAATATATGCTCATATAATATATATCTAAAAATTTAATTAAATATTTCAAAAATCTATTTTTTGGTGTTTTATAATTACAAATTAATTTGGTATTTGATTCGTTCATTTGAAACAACGAATTTCTTGTTCTAAAAGTATTCATAGATTCAAATTTTTTATTCTGGATCAAAAAATTATAATGTACTCTTATTTCATTAAATTTATTAGACATTTTGAAAGTTTGAATTAGGTATTTAAAAAAATGGGAATTTATTTTCCCATTATATTTCAGTATTTTATTGCTTAGAATTTGGAATATCTTCAGATGTTACATACAGAATTTTTGAACAACAAAGTCTCACGAAATATTTTCCACAATACATTCAAACTATTTAAAATAAAAACATTATTCAGTTTGACTTAATTGTGTATTATTCTAGCTTTTAATTATGAATCAAGAACACTTGTAGTATGAAATGATATTGAATGAAATTTTACAGCTGGTTGTAACTTTCAGTTGACAGATTAGTTTCCCTCAATCAAGATGATTTCCTTAACTTTATTAATAGAGCTATTACAAAAAAAAGACTTTTGAAATTACTTATTTCATTTTAGAAACATTTTTCTTAAAACTTTTCAGTTTCTATATAAACACAAACATTGCGTGCCTTGTTCCTCGAAATAATGAAATAATAACAAAGAATAATGAAAAGTTCCTTGAAAATAACAATTTTCTGTCTTTACTGAATAAATTAAAACTTTAAAAGTAATTAATTTTAGAAAATATAGTGTTTCGTAACAATATAATGTCAGATACCATGAAGCAAGATTCTGCTGTCCGAAATTAAAAGTAGAATGAAAAGTTTATAATTTGATATAGCAACGCTGATGTGTATTTCCATTACATTTAGTTCGTTAGGAACTTTTATTTCTTTAATCATAATAAAATGTAGGAAATAGTTTCGATATTCTCTAATTTTTTTTATTTTAAAGAATTTATTCTACACTTTTGAATAAGAAAACAGAGAGGATATATTTCACATTTGGTTTCAGCCACCTAAATAAGACAAAAAGCACTGTCGCGAGCAGACAACGAAGCTCCGTTCAATGAAAGCGAACAGATGTTTGCAACTTCGATCTATATACTGAGTTGAGTGACTGCTTTAAGTCTACTTATAAAACCACTAGAAAATAAAACAGAGCCCAAATAATTTATCTAGAACCTAATTAAATTTTCCGATACGCCAATTTCTGGCACTCATCAGGGGAGAAATCGCACGCATTTGTCTTGAAATTTGGAAATCAATAAGAAGTGCATCGTTCATCATTCTTGACATTTAATTCTCCTCCGATACCAAAATAAAGTACCCGAGGCACCCTAAGACCTGAGGAAAAAGGAAAAGAAACTTTCGAAATCTGCTTTAGCCGGCAATCGGGATGTTTTGTTGAAATCCCTTCCTTCAAAATAGGCTTTCTGAATCACATACAATATGGTTGACGAAAGAAATATTCCGGGAGAATTGTTTGAATATTTGACTGAATCCATATTCTCTTTTTATCTGAATAAATGGTTTCTACTTTTAGGCATATGTTTTAGGATGTTATTGAAAGCGAAATAAGTTTGAAAGCAAAAACATTCTAATGTACAGATAAGGAAAAAAATAGATCAGCTGTAAATAGTAATAATGCGTGAAAAATAAGTATACATTGAATATTAAATTGGATAATATCTTATGAAAATAAAAAAAAAACGTCTTAAACAACAAAGGCAACAAATAAGAAAAGAAAAAAAAACTTGTATTACTTTCTCCTCTTTTCGAAAATTATCCGTATCGTTTGTTGTGTTAATCGTAGTAACTAATTATTTTTATTTTTAAACGCCTTTTTAACCAGCTATAATTTATGAGCACAATGCTTCATTTACAAAACTTTCACGTAAAGTAGAAACACAGGGCAGTCTAATACTGATTAAAAAGGAGTATATAGCATTATTATATTATTATATTTCCCTTAGAAAAGGATGCATTTTTTTTTTAAAAAAATTAAGATGAAATTATAACGAGAGATAAAAATGCTAAAAAAAATTTTAAAAAAATTTCAGAAAGGATTCAGCGTTGTATCGATAGCTTTTTTTAATCAAATACACAGTCCAAAATTGCATCTCATAATCATAATCGAGAACAACACATCCAAATCTCAAAGAATTTTTTTATTAAATAATATTTTAAGAAAAATATGTTGAAACATTGCGATTTGCAAACACTTTTAAAGATCGTTGCTATCTGTGAAATTTAATAAGTAGAAATGAAAGAAGCCTTATAGATAACAATCTCAGTATATCTTCTTAGCTTAATATATTCTACAAGCAATTAGATTAATATGATTTAAAAGATCACAAAAATTGTAGTGTGTGAACTATACTTTAAACGGCGTGAAAATAAAAGTGACAACAATCTATATTTAAGTTTTGATTTGGAAAGAAATATCAAAATTTCATTGCTGCCGTGGTGTGTTGTTGTGGACATTTTGAGTCAAGCTATTCCTGTCGATAAGATCTAAGTTCATTAATGTACACAGGGAATAAAACAAACATTAAAACAATGCATTACTTCCAGTGCATCGGCATCAGGAAAGACAGAAGTGATTTAATAGACTGAAAAATAGTTATTAAAACGATTACTTTCGCATGCGAAGGGTGTCATATCCATGGACTTCTCGGAAAATGGAAGACACGATTACAATACAAGATACCTTATCTGCGATGAATATGTGAGTTATATCCTTCCCAATTTCTATTCCTAACACCTAACACCTAACACAAACAATAACAAGTAGAAAGAAAAGCAGCAAGAGAATTAAAAGAAGAAAATCCTTTAAAAATGAACAAAATGGAAATAAAGCTATATAATGCTGCCTCTAGATCAGGATAGTGATGTTCTGCTCAAACATGCTTTAGTGATCAAACCTTCAAAACCAGTAATAGCACTGTTAAGAATCATGTCGAATGTAGCAAATCATGGAATCAAATTCGGGATCAAGATAAAAAAAAATTACATTAGAAGTTGCAAATACTAATGCAAGAAAAGTAATAATAAATAAGGAATAAAACAAGAACTTAACTCACACATCTTTAAGCATCTGAATGACACCCTTTTAGTCCCAGACATGCAATTATCGACACAAATTAGAAATATTAAAAATATAGATATATCGTCCTCAATGAATCAGAATTAAAATGAAGAAAAATACATTTAAAAGTTCGAAAAATATAGAAAAAAATATTTTTAAACTAAAAAAAATAAGAACATTAAATAGTTAAATGACCAAATAAATAAACTATAAATAGAAATTAAAATCAATAAACACACACGCACAAATGAAGAGACTTACTCTATTTTAGAATTCTAAAAGTAAATCTATTTTTTTAATTTATACTCGATCGAGGATACAAACTTAGATTTCCTAGAAATAAAATTAATCAAGAATTTAGGAAAAACCATTCCACCAAAATAGAAAAGAATATTTCGGGTAACCACAACAGTACTTTTGCTAACTCTAGCTGCATGCAATCACAAAATCTCCACAACACTTCTTGCCGCCCACCTGTTTCTTGTTATGGTTGTGGCAATCCAGGGTTTATAAAGGCGAAATGTTCATTAAAAAAAGAGCTTGCTACTGTTAATGCCATACAGATGTTCACTTGTGTTACCTCTCCAGTAACTCTACTCGACATTGAAGTTTATGAAGCTACAGGCACAGTTTGTGCTGACACTGGAGCCAGCCAGTTAGTTGATGGAGAATTGATGTTTAAATTTTTAAATAATCGTGGACAAAAATTCACAGAACTTTATCTTTCTATGCGTCTGGCTGATGGTCAACAATCCACACCACTTGTTCAAAAGACTACAGTGCCAATCACTACATGGTGACAAACTTTTCAAACTGATTTAATTTTTCTGCTACATGCAAAATGGGGAACCGGACTCTATTGAGTGTTGACTTTTTAAAGACATCAGGAATTGTAATGAACATGAGTAAGAATTATTGATATTGTGGTGACAAACCAAACTGTAGAATACCTTTTGCAAAAGATATTTTCTTGCTGCAAATGACTTTCCTGTCGAAATGAATAATAGTTCTTGTCCCACAAGTTAAATTCCCAGTAATGTTCCAGTACAGCAACTATGGTGATGAAACTGAAACCAGTCATCTCCATTTGCATGAAGAAGAAGGATAGGACCTTGATGCAGAAAAAAGAAATGACTTAACAGTTCTGCTTAACGAAAATAAATATGTTTTCAGGCTAGGGGGAAAACCAACTCCTAACTCCTGGATAACTCCTAAAGGAACAGAGGTAGATCAAGATAAAACTGCAACGATACAAAACATTACTTATTCCAAAAATATTAAGCAGTTACAATCATTTTTACAAACCTGTTATTGGTATAGTAAATTCATCCCGAATTTTTCAGATATTGATAGACCCCTTAGCAACTTTACAAAAAAGAGTACTGCTTGGACATGGAGTGAAAATGAACAACAAGCCTACCAGACTCTAATCAATGTTTAATAACCCCTCCAGTACTGAGACAAGTTGATGATACAAAACCTTTTATCATCCGAATGGATGCCAGCAGTTATGCTTTAGGTGCAGTTCTTCTACAAGGAGAAAGTCCAGCCGATGAACTGCCAAAAGAATATGCCAGTAGACTCTTAAGCTTTTCTGAGAAAAATTATTCAACAACTGAGCGAGAAGCCTTGACTGTAGTCTGGGCCTTAAGAAAATTTAGAGGCTATATTGAAGGCGCAGAAATTACAGTGGCATCCGACCACCAACTATTAAAGTGGCTAATGAGTTTAACGTCATCCACTGGAAGACTAGCCCGATGGGCACTCCAGATACAGTCTCACAATCTGAAGATTGATTATTTTCCAGGGAAATGCAATGTTATTGCAGACAAATCACGTAAACCAAGTCCTGTCTATAAAACTAATGATCTAGTTTGGATAAAGCTTCACCCATTAAGTAAAGCAAGTCAAGATAGAAGTGCAAAATTTAGGCCTAGGAAAGACGGGCCCTACATTATGCTATCCTAGAGATCTCCTAATACCTTTGTTGTAGCCAGTTGTTACAAACCTGTAGAACCTTTAGGTGTTTACCATGCAACAGCTTTAACTCCTTTTTTGAGTAACACTAACACAGAGACCCAAGCTCCTGTAGTGCCTCTCAGGAGAAGAGGAAGACATCGAAAGCAACCATTGCTCTTTGAGGAACTGCTGGAGAGAATGCCATGTCTATTATTACACCAACTCACCGATACGGCCTACGGAGGTGTAGGAGGAGTTTGTAACACCGTAATTTAACGTTACTTTCCATGTACTATTAAACGATAGCCAGATGGCGCAACATGTTCCTTTTGGTTAGAAGCGCAAGCACGAGAAGCTCAAGCACACGAAGCGCAAGCTCGATGGAGGAGAGAGACTTCTTTAGCAGAATAATGGAGTGATGTTCGTGAATCTGTGTTTATATATGTTTTGTATCATGTCTTGTGTAGTGGAAAGTGTCAAGTATTAAATAATATTTGTTCCCGAAACCCTCCCGGCTGTTCATTATTTTGTCCTGAAATAATAACAACATTGGAGGGATACACTTAAAGTTTGTTTTTTTTAAAAAAATAGGATAAATAGTTATAACACAAATAATGAAGGAATTTTTATTTAAAGTATTTTAAAAATTAAAGCATATAAGCTAATTCAACCTTCCTAAGAATAAAATTATGTAATATGTTCTTTAGATAATAAAGCGCAAATTGCTGTCAAAGGAAAAAACTTTAATAATTGGGGAAAAAATTAATATTTCGCTTATAAAAAATACTACTTTCTTCAACATTTAATATCTAAATAATATTTTTCAAAAACATTTAAATTACTTCAATCAGATTTAAATAAACATGATTAATTGTTAAAAATGGTTTAAATTCAGGGCTGAAATTATTTTGAAAAATTATACGCGCGCGCGTGAGATCATCAATATACCTAAATAAAATAGATTTATTAAATCCTATAAAATTCATATATCATATATTCATTCCTAACACTGTAAAATTCCAATAATTTTCATAGAAATATAAATAAATTTTGGCTTTACTGTTACTAGCAGAAATCCACCGGGGTAAACATTTGATTTGTTTATATTTTTAATATGACAAATATAATTTTCTTTTAAATCAAGATTAATAAAAAAAAAATTAAACTTCTCATAAAATGTATAACTATGAATTTTTAATGTATACTTAAAACTAACCAGAATATTAAATAAATCATCTATATCTATTGAATTAATCAAATCTTCCGTCATAATTATTAATTTATTAACTGTATAAATTTCTTCATCAATATATCATAATTCATAATTTCATAACTATTTTTAATAATAACAGTCTTACCAAAATCTTCTATAGTATATATATATATATATATATATATATATATATATATATATATATATATATATATATATATATACATACATACATACATACATACTATAGAAAATTTGTGAGATGTAAATCTCACAAATTTTGATGTAGTTGTGGAGTCTTGACAGAGTTGCAATAATTGTTACGTGAGTGATAGATCTAGTGATGCTGCTGACCATGGCATAAAGTCTATGGATCCTAGACAAGCTCTTGAGATGGCAGCAGTCTGGGCACTATCATTTTCTTATTGAAACAAAAGACTGGGATATGTGTTCTAAAACAAATGGACATCGGTCGAAGGTCATTAACCAGGATCACTAACGTACCTATGGGACATCAGAATGTCTCTGAAATAGACCAACGATAATTGGACGTCGAACAAAATCATACCATATACTCTTACACCAAATTACATGGATGTGTGAAAAGTGAGAACCATATATCCTGTCTGACTGCGTTGCCTCCACACACGGGTGCGGTTATCATCCTCACAGAGAGAAAAGACATAATGCATACATCGATTTCAAAATTCCTATGATGTGAAATTCTAGTTTTTTTTTTTTTTTTTTTTTTTTGAAAATAATATGATACTAATATCATAATTATAAAGAGAAATACGTGATATATACTTAGAATTGCGAGATTTTAACGCGAAGCACAAAATCGAAATTGCATTGGTTGGTTATATATAGTGTTAGAGTATTTAAGTGATACTCAAGTATCATCAAAATTGAGAATTTGGTTATTAAAAAAAATTCGAAATCAACATACAAGCAAGCAGTCAAATTATATTCATTATTGCATTATTGTTAACTCAAATACATATAGGATAATTGATTTTTTTTAAAAAATAATATTTCTCAATTTTCTCTTACTGCTTATTATATTTATTTTTCTATTAATATAAATCAAGGATGTATTAATGTTTTTACCGCACTTAACCGCATTATTTTGTTTAACTTTTTTCAGGGATTTTTGAATTGTGATAGTTATCTACAATTTTCTTTATCTTCATTTTAAATTAGTATGCAACAATTAAAGCCAGATTGTAAAATTTTAGGGATAAAATATAAATGCAATCATTACAATTTTTTCATAGAAAATTTTCAATAATGTTATTCAGTGCATATAAAGAGTTTTTCAAGCAAGTATTTAAAGATATTTCAAGATGTGTTATTTTCATTAATGTTTTTCAAAATTTGCATAAGTTTATTTGGTTTATTTAAAATAATTTTCAAATATACATTTTTTTTTAAATATTTGCAACCATTTTAAAACGATTTATCGTCATGTTTCGATAGGGGATTTTTGTGATGGCTATGAACTATATATTTTCCTGTAACAAATTAATATAAATGTTTTTGTTGTTCTTCTATCATTAAATATTTGTAAATCATCTATAATTTAAAAAAAAAATATGTGGTTAAGTTAATTATATTTTATATTTCATTCATTTATTTATTTTTTATTCATATAGATCAAATTAAACATAATGACTGCTTTCCTAATAATAATCATATCAATAGATGAGTGGCGTAGCAGTTCTATCTATCAGTTTGTCGCAAAATTCTATACTTGATTTAAAGTACCATTGTATAATTTTTTATTATTTTAAAAATGTTTTTGAACTGAGAATTGCCCCATTCGTAAGATAAAAATCTTAATCTTACTGTTACTTAAGCATTGCTTCCATCTTAGAAAAATTTAAATTATCTGCTTAAAACTACTTTGAAATAAACAGTTTCTTAAATACTTGCAACCATGTTAAAACGATCTAGTTTTACATTTCAAAAAGGAAATTTTGCAATAGGTTTAAATTATATACTTTTTGTGATAAATGAATATAAATGTTTTTATTGTTCAACTATCAACTACACAAATAAAAGCAAAAGAATTGCAAATTATCTAAAATTTTGAATCTATAAGCACATTATGAATACAAAATCATGCATAGGAATATTCATACCATAGTTTTTCGGATTAAATGAAAATACATACGATCAAAATAATAAGATTTCATTTAGGTTGAGTTTTAACATCCATTGGATTTTAGTAGAACAAACTGTTCGCAATATTTGAGATCCCGTATGAAATTATATTTTCAAGAGTTTTTTTTAAAGGAGAAATGCGAAATATTCTGAAAACCGCACGCCTGCTGATATTGATAACTATGAAAATCTTCATTGTTTTTCATATTAATGAAATATAGTAATTTGTTTTCTTTTGCTAAAATAGGACCACTTATTGATTTGTACTCCTGAAAATGAATATATATATGTGTGTGTGTGTCAGGTAATAAAGACGAGGTATAAGTGCTTTTTATCACATAAAATGACGTTTCCTTTTTTTCATTCATTAAATTTTTCAGTAAAAGTGTACTTGAAGCAAATAATTACCTGCGTATTCTTTAATCTATAATCGGAAAAGAGATTGCCACATAAT
Source organism: Nephila pilipes (assembly GCA_019974015.1). Lineage (NCBI taxonomy): Eukaryota > Metazoa > Arthropoda > Arachnida > Araneae > Nephilidae > Nephila > Nephila pilipes. The sequence goes on along the minus strand of BMAW01109380.1, from coordinate 542,943 downwards.
TTCGAATTTACATTCACTAACACACACACACACACACACACACACACACACACACACACACACATATATATATATATATATATATATATATATATATATATATATATATAGTTGATATCTGAAAGTCATACCTGTGATCCTTATCATGTAATTTATTTAATGAAATTTTATCTCCACAGGTCGGATAATGGCTTATACGATAAGCTATTTAACCTATGATTTGAGCTTCGCATATGTCCAAAAAAACTCATTTTCTTGAATATAATCCATAAGATCTTTTATTTTAACTTTGACATTTGATTCGTCAAAACTATTTGTTGCTATTCAGGGGAATATTTCTAGATTCGCCAGAAAGCGACTATAGCTGAATCAGCTTGACGTGACTCCATAACACGGAAGATATTGTGTAAGAAAAGATGTATTTTACGAATATTTCTCATGTTCAGATATAAAGGGATACAGCTGTTTTGAATCATGAAAAGTGAGGTTTGCTTTTTTTAACACTATCTATTTTCAATTTTTTTAAATTAATTTTTTTTTGAGCATCGCATTTATTTTTGATTTATTCGCCAGTCTCCTTGAATTACTACCAACCTTGCACAGGAGACCGCAATTTTCTTTTCAAATAGGAACTCGTACATGGAAGTTATTCGTAAAGCCGTCGTGATATTGAAGTTTGTGTAACATATTGATGCACATTTTCTTTTCCAGTATGATTTCCATGCTATTTTATTAAATATATATATATATATATATATATATATATATATATATATATATATAGGTAAGTTTATAACTACCACATCTCAGGTTGATTAATATTTTTTTTTATATATATATCCTTCCTCAGTTATTTTTTCAAAGATAATTATAATCTTCTCAAGAGCACAATGAAACTCGACAGTATTTTCAAAGAAAAGATAAACAATATTTTCCAAAATTTTCGATTGAAATGGTTAATTCTCGAATTCACTCACCCTGTAAAATCCTAAGTTTTCTACGACACAAGTGAGAAGGGCCGTTGATCCTTCAGTAACTGTCACATTGCTGGGTTCTCCAACAAATTCTGGCTCTAAGTCAGCTGAAAGAGGAGGAGAAAATTTAATTTTTTTTATATCAGTAATTTTAAAATATAATTATTTCTTCTTAATGTTTAACATTATTACAATGTAATATTTTTTTAATTCGATAATTTAACTTTTTCTTTCCTATAAATTGTTAATTACATCTTAATGATTATAATCCTAAAATTACCTGGGTTACTGATCAAACTGAAATTAAAAAGAGTTTTTTTGAAAAGGGAATCACTTTTTAATGCAAGTTGTCGAACACAACTCTTACGCTTAATGATCTAAGCATATTTGTGTAATTACACTTCATGAGTTAAGAAAAATTATTTAGATACTATAATTACAATACTAAGCTGGTAAATGTGTCAACAAATTATTAATGCATCAATGCATCAAACTGTTAATTTTACGGTTCAAAAATCGAAATATTTACCATGCTATTTAAAGAGGAAATTCTATTGTGTTACTCTTAATTTATTAGTATTTGAGGAATAATTTTTTCGATTTCTATTTACCAATTGCTTCTGCACTTAAAAATTGTAAAAATAAGTTAGCAACTAAACTACCTGTTGATATTTATTATACTAATTCGAAGATTTGTAGGACATTTATTGATGACATTATTTTGAGTCGGTGCATTGTAAAAATTAATATACAAAAAATCTTTCTTAAAATTGATTCATTCTGTACACCTGATATTTATACAATGAATACCAAGTTAACAGAAAATTAGCTCTGGTTTCAAGTATGCTAATACGAAGTTTACGAACTTGTGGCAGTAGATATATTAATGTATTGATTATTTATTAACGTCAAAATTAGAAGTATCTCGATAGCTGTTGATGATGGACCTCGTCATTTAAAACCTTAAAATTATTTACCCCCCCCCCCTTCTCCGAGTTTCCATGCTACACTAAAGGAAGAACTTGGGACCTCGACCAGATTTAACGTTCATCAGCTCCGCTAAACTATGGGGCTGTAAGTGGCATCGGGGCTAGAACCCTCGATTCGACGAAAACAATGCCAGCCGCTTGTTCGCAGCCATGACCACTAGACAACAGTAGCCAGGGGCCTCAGGTGTAAGGAAACTAGTTTAGAAATTATTATATATTTCGAAAATAATGAGTAAATCTCGATTGCAATTTTTTAGTGAAACCTTAAATTTGAGTGTGTTCAATATTGAAAGAAAAAATTATATCTTAATTTTAATCGATGTAATTATAACACAAGTGAAATTTAAGAAGTAAACATAAGTGAAAAATTATATATGTAGAAAAATTATATTATATGTGTTTTTGAAATATGAATTACTAATTTATAAAAGTATTACATAAATTTATGAAGTTAAATTTTCAAGTATTTTGTATAATTTGTATTGGAGATCGGTTTATTAATTTAAATGATTTTATAATAGTCATCTGATAGTATTTCTATTCATTTAAGAAGCTAAATTTTTTTATAGTTATATTTTTTAGAGCTGTACTTTGCCGTGAATTTTTTCTTTAATTAAAATACATTAAGAGTTTGGTTATCTATAAAATAAGTTATTTTTTATATATTTCATTATCTTAAACATTCATTTATTATGTACGAAAAATTATATACATTTGTATACAGATGTTTACTCACTTTTTTGGCATTTTTTTCTGCCTTAAGAGATAACGGTTAATTGGTGAATCCAGAGTAAATTCACTTTTTTAAGTAAACAAACTTATAAGTAAACTAATTAGTTTAATTATCGCTAATAAACTGACAGTATTAAGAATAAAGTTCTTATAATTTATTTCATACTTAATTTCTTATAATTTATTTACTTACGTTTCTCTTTATTAAAAATCGAAATCAAATCCGTATACTAACTGAATAAACTCTTGTTGAAATAATTTTTTAATACAAAAAGCCTATACTTAATAAATATACGTAAATTTTAAAAATAATTATTCCATTTAATTTCACACACCCATGTGCCTTTTGTGATTATCATAATGTTTTTAAGCAATGAAATGTATTTATAAAATAAAATACAATTTCCAAGGTAATTGATTCTAATACATAAATCCAAAATAAGTGAAATCTTTCAATTTCGTTCAGATTCTTTTTTTTTTTTTAAAAAAACAAAAAAAAAAAAAAAAAAAAAAAAAACATGGAAAATAGAGAACCTAATGAATTCTAGAAAAATAAAAATATCCGTACATATGAAAAACTTCTTCACAGTAATAACTGTTGCGTAACTTTCCTACTAATAATATTCGATTCCTTTCAAAATAACTTTTTTTATTCATTTTTACATAAGTATTATCAAATAGTTTTAATTTAAAGAAAATTCCTTAAAATCCTATAATATTTTAATGAAAGTCCATTTTCAATAAAGAAAAGTATTTTAGATAAAATCAGAATTCAAACAATTCTTAAATAATTTAACTCCACAGGTAGTTTCATTCGCACTTCTTAATAAGCATCAAATGTGATGTATTGGAATTTATTTTTCCAGAGATGAAATGTGTCTTCTTAAATTTCACACATATGAATAAAATAAAATCCCATCCATTGGAGAATGAAGAAATTCGCCTTACCTCTCGGATGGGCCTGCGTGAGGTGCTGCAACGTAAGACAGAGACAGAGCAGAGCGCCGTGAAATTTCCTCATCATAACCCTGCTTCGAATTTCTCAGAACTATCGCAGAACAACGATTTACCTTAAAAGGGGTTCACCTTTGGCCCCCTCCTAGAAGCGGGGGGTGGGGCGCTGCATTTACCCGGTCCAATAAACGAACAAGTGAACTCAAAAGTTTGAAATGACGTCTGCCCCCCCTCAGGGGTGTGTATCCAGGAGCAGCTCACTACCCAGCGATTTATATTTATGAGGAAGCGCTGGCAACGTTCGTCGGAAGCAATTTTATATTGCCAAACCCTCGCACGTGCCCTCGTGCCCAATAAAAGTTTTCCCTCTCTCTTCGTGGACTCCGATTGCGCCTGCGCGAATACTTAGCATGCTTGATTAAACCGTCTCTCCCGATAAGAACCCCTTTGTCACCAACATGTTCCCAAGATTAATTACATCTCTTCAGGATAATTAGGTAGGGCGGCATCAAAAGAAACGCGCCCCGGCGGTGTTATCGCTGCCTGACACCACTACGCGATTGATATTTTAGCCCCGGCCCAGACGTCAATAAAGGCAGTTTCATTATTACGACAATGCTCAATTAATATTGCTGTTCGCTTCATCAAGGAGGAAGAGCCCTGACGGCCGCCCCACCTCCCCCACTCTTCCAATACCTTCTTTGAGTTTCTTTTCTCTAGTTTTGCCTCTCCCCCTCTCTGTTCCCGATGAAAGGTATCAAGAGTCCCCAAAGATGAAACTTTCGGTTTAATCAAGAGGGTGCAACGGGTGGTGGAAAAGGGGGTCGAGCGAGATTTAGATGAAGGGGGGGGGGCACGAATTGAGTATTGAGATCATTGGTGTGTTTGCTTGAAAAAGCTTTCGGCTCGATATCACAGTCATCAACGGTTTACTACATCAATGAGTTTGCTGCCAGTTCATGATTGGCTTTTTGCGCCGGACGTCGATTTTCTCTCTCTCTCTCTCTCTTTTCCCTTTCTTTCCTTATTCTCTGTTGGGTCGTTAAAAGTTGAATTGAATGAGAAACAGAGAGAGAAATTTTTGTTTAAGAATATATATAACCACACACACACACAAATAAATGAAAATTTTCTCTTTCCTATGACAAATTTAAGGAGGGTAAGATGAAAAGGAGGTGGGAAGAGGCATTAATTATCGAAGACATTCGGAAAAAGAATAACAATTTTGCTACCTCTCCACCTCTTACTCGCTACACAAAGATAAACTTTGGCGTCACCGTAATTGAAAAGTTTTGCTGAGAGAGAGCATGTATCGTCATTTTTAACGAGGCAGGCTCTTTGATTAAAAGAGGGGGTTTGATGCCGTCATAAAAGCCGAACGGGGACGTCGAAATTAAATGTCGTTACGTCGAAAGAACAGAAGTTTGTAAACGTGGAGCTCGTCCAATGATTGGCCCATTATGCATGCATCCTTTATCGTCAATCTTCTGCCTAATTGAGTCGTTTGTTCTAGGACGGAAGCATCATTTTTTGTTGCGACTTTTCATCTTGAAGTAATGCGATCCGAAAACTGCACTGACAATAAAATCAAAGTGAAATAATAGTAAAATTCTTTATTATTTTGCTTAGGTACATATTTCATATTTTACCAAATAATTAAAACTTATGTAAAAACCAAATATAACTGACTACATCAAGATACCCATTATCGGTTTCAAACTTAGATTATATTGCGCTTTTAAATTTACAGCTTTTATGCTGTAAAGAATTCTCTGGCATGAGTATCTTGTTTTTAAAGTAATCAATTATGTTTTCTATTTGTGAAGATTTTTGATATTAGCCATACTCAGTTCTTATATAGTATTCAACATATTCAGTCAAATGTTACATTTTCTAAGTTTGGTGATAAATTATTTAATGTTATTTTCTATTGCATGTTATACTCTCTTTTACTTGCACATTTTGCTATAGTTTGATTTTCCAATCACGTAACATTGCATTAACATACGAAACATTCGATAAGCATTTGTAAGGGAAAAAAACCTTTTTTTTTTAAAAAAAAAAAGACATATGAAGTAAACAAATAGAACAGTTTCGAAAGAAAACACTTCGATATTTCCCTGCCTTAAAGAAAAAAAATTCGTAAACATTATTTCTTGAGCATTACTTAGGAAAGAAATATAACATTAATAATTTGCTCGCAATTTTATATACAGTGTAGTGGAAAGAATATTAAAAAGACAAGCACGATAAAAAGTTACAGTTTTATTCAATTATTTTCGAATTTATATATGACTCTTTTTTATGTAAAATTTTTTACTTTTCTTCAGTTCATACTTTCATTTGTTCATTTCTTTTGCAAACAAACATGGAATTATTAGTAAAGAGTGATTTTTTCGTAATAATTCATTTTTAATAATAATACGATAGTTTTGCCTATTAACTAATCAATTCAAATAAAAAAAAATATGATTAGTCTGATAGTGTAGAAGAATGATGATTTTTTTGGTATTTGCCAGATGTTATGTGATTTCTTTAAAAAGGCAATTATTCACATTCCTAGCTATTTTTTAGCTAAAGTCGTCATAAAAAAATATCAGTATCTGTTTCGTATTGCAGTCTAACATTTTCAATGATCTCGATATTTCTGATCCCTGTAATATTCCCTTATCTATTTATAAGTTAAAATTGCTAAATCTGTTGAAATACTTTATGAAAGAATTTAGCAAAACGTTGAGAAAAATGAGACAAACTGTTGATATACAAAGAATGAATTTAATAAATAATTGTATTGAAATCCATAAATAAAGATAAGCATATTATAAAAATTTTAATTGATATCCTATGATGAGTGATAGTAGCGTTAAATTTGTTGCAAAAATAAATAGGAGAATGATATAATGTCATTAAGACTTCAGTCAGTTTAATAGTTTTCTAAAGAATAATTTAAATTATTTCTACCTAAAACTAAAGCTTTTTATTCACTTACTATTTTATCCCCTAACTTATTTTTTGAAATTTATTCTGCTGTAGAATTAATCATGAAACCGAAACTTTTTTCGCTCATTGAATTGTTGAGGTTCGTCATGTAAAATAAAGTTTTTTTTATTTGTAGCACAATAATTCATTAAAATATTTTGGCAAAAGGAATGGTTTGAATGAGAAATATATATTGTTCACCAAGCCTGATAATTATTCTAATAAAAATAAAGATTATTTAATTTTATGAAAAAATAAATAATTATTTAATTTTAGATGTAATGAAATGTTTATGTATGAAGTTTAAATTTCAGTTTGTAAGATTTCTTGAAAAATCACGTAGGGCAAAAAAGCAAATAATAAAGCACAAATAGATCATTATGTAATATATAATTAAATTTAAAAATACAATGACATCTAACATAAATTTTGAAGTCAGGTTTTTAGTTATTTTAATATTTGTTCAGTCATGAATAAGAATTAGGAAACTATATACATTATATATACATGCAAAACATATATTTTATAAGCTGATGCATGGAATTTATATGTTTTCATGCATAAACAAATAACATACCTGTATAAATAATACAAAGCATTACAAGTTGATTAAAAAATTTTCTTTCTTTATGGTGCGAAGTATGTATCCTTAATAGATGAATTTGTTAAATTTAAATAATGTTTTATGAAATGTGAAATGAAATGAAAGCTAAAGTATTTTACAACAAAAATACTTACAATGTTCCCATCAATTAATTACAAAAAACTATTTTAGAACTCAATATTATATATTGTTCGTCTTTTCTTAATGTGTGATAGTTAAAATTTTCTATTAAATAATTTTATCACATTATTAATGTAATTGTTATTACTTATTTTCTTAAAATAAATATTGTTATTAATAAAGTTGTTGAATTTTTTTAGGTTCAATCGAAGCTGTGGGATATAGTTATATATATATATATATATATATATATATATATATATCCCACAGCTTTATTAATAACAATTTTTTTGCATACATAACATCACAAAAGAATAAGAAGGAAATTAAAGTTCTATAAAATAAAGGAAGAAATAAAATATTTGTAACAGCAACATAAAATACAAAAATAATAAAATATTTTATTCTGCTACTTTAGGGGGGATTCAAATATATCTACATTTCTTTTACTTTTTTCTTCTTTATTGCCTTTCTGAATTTTCATCGATTTTTAAGATTGGGAATTCTATTGTTTCCTCTAATCTTTCGTAGTGTGTTTCTAAGAAATCTATTCTTTCACGAACTTTTTTTCTCTTTCGCTCAAAATATTTAATTACCAATCGCAACAATGTGTTTTCACAGAAATTATTTTAAGTTTTCATACTTTATATTGAAATAACTGGATTTTATTTCCCAAATTTTGTTAAAGTGCTCTTTAAGACAGTTTGGATGAAAAAAAATATGGAAATTAATTACGTTCGGCAATTAATTTTTAACTAAAGATTTTTCTGACATCATCTGTATTGTCCATTGACAGCTAATTTAGTCTGTCGTGTTTGCATAACCTTGTTTCCTTATGAAATATTAATCATCTATTAATATTAAAATTAATTATATGCTTAGTTGTTTGCTGTCTATTATTTTTAAGGAATTAATTATTTTCAACAGAGCATTAATGTAATTCTGGAAAATAAGCTGTGTCAAGTTTTTTTTTTTTAAAGTACATAGTTATTACATTAGTTTTATAATTAATTCATTTAAGAAATAAATAGTTAATGATGAATAATAAAAGAATTATGTAGAAGAATATTTAAGATAGATTAATATATATGATTTTAAGCACTGTTCTATGCTTTTATTTATGAAGAATAAATCTTTACTAGTACTTGATGAGAAAAATAAGTACGAGATACAGCTTTGTAGAATATTCATCTTCCTTTAAATAACATGTTAAAACGAATTAAAAAATAAAATTTCTAGATGTAATTGTTATGTTTAAGTAGATACAACTGAGTAAATTATTTATTTTTTTAGCTAAAGAATAAATTTAAATATGTTATAAATATCTAGTCATTTGATATTGTAATATAATTAGCAATGATTAAAATGCGTGCGTGCAGTATCAACACAAATTATGCTTATATTGTCATATCACCTGACATTAATTTAATTATCCATTCTGATCTCACCATTAAAATTTGTTACGTAAAAGTTTCATATGTGGTACTAAAACTGGAAAAGATTTAAGAGACTAACTGCTAGATTTCATCCCAGTTAAAAAAATTTCGTTAGGAATATCTTAACTTTGAGAATTCCTGCAGATTTTCTTAATGAATTCCTTTATTGAGTTCCCAACCACTTTAATACTGTTGTAATATAAAAATATAAGCATTCTGTATCATCACATTCTTATCATACTTCGAAATAAGGTATAACTTTATAATTTAGGGAACTATGAGCAACAAAATAATTCGGAAACGTAATATTTAAGTTATACACAATAGAACTATAAGTGTAGAAATCTACTGCTCAAAAAGCATCCTATCTACGAATAGATTAGTTTTAGTAAACACTTTTTTTTTTAAAAAAAAAAATTTGTTTCATATTCTATGATTGTGGCAAACTTAAATGTTTCCCATTTTCATTTAAAGCATTATGAATGAAAAAGTTTTTAATAGAAAAAAATGATTTATAATTTATGATTAGTTAAGGTTTTGAAAAATACAAGCAACAGTAATTAATTAATATTTAAGTCAATGGAAGAATCTTCTTCCTTAAAATGCCTCAAAGTTAAAAATGTTTATTCAATGCTTTCAAAATAAATCATTTGTATAAAATATTCGTTCATTGATTTAAAGGCAAATTCTTTTTTAGGAAAAAAAAGGAATAGCATCGAAAAAAAAAGAAAAAAAAAAAAAAAAAAAAAAAAACTAGAATCGAATGTGCATTTGGCTGCGCTTCGGTGAATAAAGCAAACCATTTCCAAAATTGAAAAGGTGCATGGAAGGAAAGGAAAAAAAAGTCACAAAATATCTCACAAGAAATAAAGCAAAAAGAAAAAAATACCCTTCGGAATATCATTCTAGAAAAAAGCTGATTCCAAAGGCAGAAAGAAGCTAGAATAATAATAATAAAAAAAATCTTCAGAATCTAAGAGTTCAAAAATATTAATGATGAAGGCACCCCCATACGTGCTTTTATTTTTGCAGCAGGTACGTGACACGACTTTTTGATCTATGGAATGTTTTTGCCGTGTAAGTTCTTAGAATTACGGAATTTTACCTTCGGTCAGCTCCTTATTTATTTTTTATCCGTTACTAAATGAATTATTAAGTGAGGCTGCGCACACGTGACATATCGCAAGGGAATCATATCCTTTCACCAAAATCAAATTGGAGCAGCTTTTCTTTTACAAGTGCTTTACAAAATATCACAAAATAGAATTAGAAACTGTAAAAATAATTACAAAAAATTAAAACGTTAAAAGAGATATTATTATTGTTAGAACTTTTACACATTCCAAAATGTCTTTAAATATTTTGATATTCGGTAACATTAAAGATTATTTATTTTTATTTGTATCAGGAAATTTTTTTAAGATAATAGAAGGAATTTCTTAAATTACGCCTTTGTTTCATTTGAACAGAATTCGAGGAGCTTAATTATTGACACATGTATATTTTTGTCATTTAAAACAGAAATTGTCCAATATGTTCAATAGACATTACAACTGAGAATCATTCAAAATACTGAAAAAGGTTTTAAAAAAACAGTCACTATAAATAAACTTACAATGATTCAAAAAATGAGATTCATTAAACATTTTTTTTGTTATTCAACTCTGAGGAACGATTGAAATATTTTTATCTGAAAATGCAGAAGGAAATAAGAAAAATTTCAGTTCTGGTATCTTATTTTTTAGAAGATTTTAGTAAATTACTTTATAGACTCAAGTTTTTCACAACTTTCTCGTTGTTTCTAGAAAAAAAGAAATTTATCTAATAATTAAAAAATATATTTTAGAATAGGATTACTTTAATGGATGTTTCCTATATTACAGTTTGTATTTGTTTTCAAGTTAACTTTTTGAAGCTATGCAGTATATTTGCGAAATCAAAATTAAATCTTTAGTGTGAACCAAACTTAAATAAGAGTTGTAAATTAAGTTCAACTTCATATCTGCATTTAATAATAATTGGTACTTAATTACGAATTTTAGATAACTGAGAAACCAACATTTTGATTCTTATTTTTGCGAATTTTATTTCTGTATGCCTCCATTTATTTATAATTAAATTTTAATAACAAACAATTATTTTTTTGAGTCTCAATGCGCTTCAAAAGAACATCAGTTCAAATTACTTTCATCTTCAATAAATAAATCTAACAATCCCATTTTTTAAATATATATATATACAAGCAAAGATATTAATAACGTATAGTTTAGACTTTTTACCTTTCACATATAACATAAACTTAAATTTTTCAACTTCTAGTTTCTTCGTATATACTCATGCTATGATTTTTAATAATAATTAACCAATCATTTAACATTAGTACAATTTTCCATTAATTTTATCCAAATGATTTGAAAGTTCCAAATTAGGAATAATCTTAACTTCTAATGTCTAATCAGGATGTATATAATTAATTATTTCCCTGTGAAACTCATTTATTTCTATTATTTCTACCAAATACTAAGCTAATTTGTTTAGCTATAAGCTATCCTAAATTTAATAAGCAATGGAACAGACGATTTCTAATTATATCATTTCAAATATATGGAATTATTTGTAAAAGCAATAATACTTTATTCGTAAATATTTAGTAATTTCTACTTTAATTATTTGTACTTTGTACTTACACAAATTAAATGTCATTAAATATTATTCTTTCACTAGTACTACTAAAATGAAAGAAATTACGTTCAGTTAATATTATTTTAAAATATTCATCACTTATATCATATAAAAATCTAGCTAATATTAATATAAGAATATGAACTTCATTTTTCCTTGCATCGTTTTATTTGGAAATTTGCATCTTTAAATGAATAAATTAAGAAGCATTGTATTGTTAAATTTCTACTGAAAAAATCATACAGATGTATTAAACTATAACTTCTTTACCTTGACTCGAGCTGCTATGGTGCCATAATTTATCATATGAAATAATTATTTTCTAATTATTTTGTTATTTAAACGGATAGTAATATAATACGCTAAAACAATTTATTGCATGAAAAATATTTGCAGGTATTTTAAATTCAAACACAAGGAATAATTCGTTGTATAAATTAAAAAAATTGAAACCTAATAACTCGAGCAAATTTAGAAATGAATATTTCTAAAATTGTCATAACCATGAAAGAATGTCACCAAAACAAACAATCAGTAATTAAATTAAAATTCCTTTACCTTGACTCAAATGCTATTCAGTAGCATAATAGGTCAAACAAAATGATTACTTGTTTGGCAATTTTGTAATTTAACTGATAAAAGTTACTTAATGTTTGAAAGCAATTCAAATTCCAATACGTAATAAATCGTTTTATAATTTTAAAAATTAGAACCAACTTACAAGAACACTTTTTACTCGGAATCATTAAGAAAGAATCGCAGCAAGCCAAACAATCATTTGAAATCAAACCCTCTAGAGTCCGAGATACTTTTTTTAAATGTCACAGTTCTCTAATTCTATATATATGTGAACTCCTCCAAGTTTCTTTCTTCTGTTTCCTACTCAAGATTTTTTTTCGAATAAACTTTTCCCCTCTCTTTCTTCGCACCGTAAGGAAACGATGTTCTTTTGATTTTAACATTCTGTACAAAAACGCCAGAGTAACAAGGCTACATTCAGTTTTTCTCCGAGAAAGTGTGTTTTTTTTTCCTTGCTCATAAGATAAAACGTCGTAAAAAATATTTTATTTAACTGCCTTTCAAAGGGAAAAAAAGGGATTTAATCTTTACTAGAACAAATTTAAATGCATTACGAGAAATGTGCTCAACTTGAATTTCCTTTCTAACAATTCTGCAGTCGTAGAGACTGGATTCGTCAGAAATAATTGGCGCAGTTTGACCGTGATTTTTATTTTAGGAGAAATTTTAGTAATTTCGACTTTTGGTTGAAATAAATTGTATTTTTAATGAATTATGCTTGATAAAATGATGCAACTCTTGTTTTGTTAGATATTTCTTATTTGAGATTCTTTATAGCTTCAGAAACGTTCCTTCAAAACAGAACTAAAAAGTTTTTCTTAAGATGCTAAATAATTGTTAAGTGATAACGAAAAAGAATGTAGAGATAAATTGACTTATTGATGGGGCATTTAGGTGAATCAGAATTTAAGCAAATTCTAAGCTAATTGGAACAGTAGAAACGCAACTATAAAAGTGTAGTCTTTTCTCTCTCGTTTCATCATTATTATATAATAAATACTTCTTCACCAACATGGTAACGAATTTCACACTTTGGAACCTTTTCAATTAAAGTATTACAAAACTTAGTAATTAAACTCAATTATTACAAAATTAACTCGAAATTAATTAACTAAACTTCGAAATTAACTAACTAATTAACTTATTAAAATTAATTCGTAAAAATTAACTCAAAGTATTACAAAACTTATAAAATACAAAAATACTCATAAGAATAAATAAGAATGTGCATCAATAATAATGTGCATAAAAGTGTAAGAAATCCAAATAAACAGTTAAAAAGCAAAATGCAGTGAAATAATATGCGTGGCATAAAAATATTATAAAAGCAAATATAAATTATTTTGACATAAAATTTAATTAATATTATCGTCTATCTAAAAATAAGACAGTAATCGTCTCATTATTTGAAATATGGTGGGTACCGGAAAATATTCATTGAACTTTTACATACCGGATGCAAACTCAAATTTAGTGTCAACAAATATAAGTATTAGCAAAATGGCAATTTTTAGATACTATTGAAGGTATATTCTTCCCTATTTTATGATTATATACCTATCATTCATTAGAATAAATTTTATGTGAAGTTAAGTATATATATATCATTCATTTCACACACTCTCAAATCTTAAATGAAGAAAAATTGCAATTATTCAAAATGCTATTTTTTCTTATAGTTTTCCCCCTGAAAATTATTACATAAACTTATTAACTTTGTTCCAATCTACATATTTAAAAGCCTCATTTTTCATTAATGGTTCCCTATATCTGGAAATTTCTTAATGAAATACACATTTAATTAGGATTTTTTTTTAATTTTCACCAAAATCAATAAAATCTTTCATATTGATCAATGAATTCTTAGAAATATAGGAAACACATTCATTTTCATTTTTTTCTTGCTAAGAAGTGATTTTTTTTCATTGTAGAAAATATTTTTTGCGTTTCATTTCAATGAAGGCTATTTTAAAAGTATAATATAGTAATAATGCTCGTTTGAAGTATTTTATGTAACTTAATTACATTTATAGAGAAAACCCGCAGGTTTAGATATTCATGCTTTCTTAATGTACCTAAGGACAAGCCCACAATTCCAATTTTGAAACATAAGATTTAAAAATAAAATTTATATACTTACATACTAACATCTTTGTGTAATAATTTAACTCTTGAATTGAATAAATCATAATTAATGTTTTCGTTTCAAAATATCACTTAAAAGTATTGTTCAAATAGTAAGATTTAACTTGTAGCAATGTTTTCTAAATGATTATTGACAAACATATAATGTAGTAAAATAAATGGGAACACAAATACATTGCCATTTTTCCCCCCCACAATTCTATGTTTGACATTTTTTTCTGAATATAGAAGGATAATTATTCTTTTAAGTAAGTATAATTACAGAGCCTTCATTACAAGTTAATTGAAGGATTTTGTTATTGTCAATCGTGTTATTAATTTGTATTACACTTTCACTATAATTATGCTTCTATACAAACTCATGTACGTAAAAAAAATATGACATTATTGTATTTTACAGTTATTAAACTTAACGAGAGTTGCATTTGTTAAAATGTATATTTTTGAGAAAATTAATAACTTATTTTTCGATATTTTATTGCATTACAAATTAAGCCAAATAAAAATGTGTGTATTTACGGAGAATAATACCATAATCAACTTTCAAATGCAATACTTAAACAGAAGTTTAAGGAGCTAACCCAAACCACATGCTCCATATAATTTAATTTATAAAAGTACATTTATTTGACACATATAATAACTAATTTTATGACACTTATTGCATTATTAATTTAATAAAAAAAAGGGTTTCCAGAATGTTACCATAATTAACTTTAAGGAGCAATGTTTTTAAGTAGTAAAAATTCATTAAACTAACAAATACCATCAAGTCTCGATTTTAATACTTTTCCAGCCAGAAACATTACTCCAAAGTTAAAATCATCGCTCCTATGATCTTCCCACATAAAGACAAGTGTTTATTTACAATAGAAAAGACCCACAGGGCGAGAATTGACTCTCGGGTTATGGTTCAGAAAACACAAGACTCTAGAATAAACAGCTTTTCCCTTTAATCAGCCGATCCCAAACTCTACCGGGAATCTATCTTGACCAAATATTTTCGCGCACAGTTCTCACCGTGTTCTCGACTAAGTAAAAACATTGCCCTCCCTTCCTCCTATGGGTTATTTTCTTCCCCTGGTGCGAAATACACGCGAAGGAACACACATTTTTCCTTGGCCCTACTTCATCTGAAGGCAGCGACAGCTAAAGGGAGGGAGGGAGATAATAAATAACGTCCCCACACGGAAGAATTACGTTTGCGAGATATCTGCGAGACGGTACTCGGTCAGATAGTAATTTCTGTGTATTGCTTAGGGACAGGGATTGTGGTACCAGACATAGAGAAATAAAAACGGTGTTAAAAAAAGAAGCAATTGGTGGGATTTCCCCATTTTGTTTTTCTGTTGTATGCAATTGAGTAAGAGTTTCTTGTTGAGGGAAAAATAAATCTAGAAGAGTAATGTATTTGACATCTATATATACAATATGATATTAAGCTGGTTATATATCATTGATACTGTTTATGTAATTGGCCTTTTGCTGTTGTAAGCAATTGCGGTGGTGAATTTTAATGATCATTTTTTTCTGATACCGTATTTTTCTGTTCACATGTATAATAAACACGTCACTACCAAAAATCCCAGGTATAACCACTCAGGTGTAGAAAAATTCAATCATGGGACCATTTTATTCTCACATACGGAAAGAGTTATTTTAAAAAAATCTAACAAAAGTTTATAACGTTTCATACGTAAAAAAAAAAAAAGAAGAAACTCCGACATAATATCACATCCTGCATCACTATTCTATCGAAAGTTAAAGTCTTTCAGCATGTCATTCCATTTTTTTGTTGCCTTTATTGTAGTTATAAGCCCTTTTAATTTTATATAAGTTAAAATCAAACACTATGTATGAATAAAATGTTTCTTAGTTTATGTGTGTAATATGTTTAAAAGATACATGTGTTATAAGCGTACAGGACATGTGTCAGTGTACAAAGTATAACACAACTCCATAACAAAAGGTGCAATACAATTTAGAATTGTATTAGTAGGCAGTTCTTATGGCATAAAGTGGGTTTTGAAAATCTGGTTTTTTTATTTAATATAAAAACCCTGAAGTTAAAATGCATGTTCCGTGACATTGATGTGAAACTTACGATTGCAGGTTACATGAAGTGAAGTTCTTTTTCAAAGATATTAAATATTTTTAAAATGAAAAAATATATATATATTTTCAAATTTTCTCCTCAATACATCAGTAGTTTTCCAAAAATGAAAAATTTTCCTGTATAATTAAGAAAAGTATAAAATTTCATGAAATTATATCGATGGATTAAAATTAAAAATTCACTAATGATAGCAGTTATTTTATTTGTGAAGATGGTAATTTCTTCCGAATTCAACAAAAAATTCCGGAAGAGTTTCTAACAAATCGAATAAAAACTAGAAAATATTAATAAAAGATAAATTTGTTTTAAAAGCATTATAAAAAAAGCTTACTCTAAAGTAATTTTTATTGAAGTTTCATGCACTGTAAAAAATATATTAAAAATTATTATTTTATAATATGGATTATATTTAATTACTGTATGTACTGATTCCAATTCTATTCTAGGCAATAAAGATACATATAAATGCTTTTTTTTTTATTTTAAATTTGAAAATATTCGAATTTATTTTTCCTTGATTAAATCAAACTAATGGTTGAATTAAACCAAACGACTAAAAGAACTAATAAAAAAAGTGTTTCTTTCACTTTTCAGAACAAAACTTCTGAGGGAATTTTTTTTTTTTTCATTATTTTTAAAACTGAATAAAAGGCATCGTTTCAATGTAATGAAAACAAACTAGTTTTATTGCATCTACTCCATGCAAATAAATAGAAGAAAAGGCTTTAAAATACCGTTGCATTGTTGCAGGAAATCGAATATAAGGATCGTGGATGGAATATTTATTGTGATTTAAAGGAATTTGCTGTTGGTAATTCGCAAACTATTCTATTTTTTTTTTCAGTTTGTGAGAAAGAAATCTTAACTTCATTGCATTACAAAGAAGCGGAAAAGAAGAAAGAAGTGTATCGTTGTAGAGGAAAAGTGGGAGTTTGTATGAGATAAATAAAATCAGAGTCTGACTACCCCTTAAATTAAGTTAGTCTTTCTAAAGAGATTCTTCGAGTCTCTAAATAACGATAGCCAGATTTTCGCTTATTTCAAAAGAATAGTCTGTGGAAGTTTTACATTAGAAATTTAAACAGGAGTCAAATTTTCTCTCTTACATGGAAAGGGAGGACTAGTTAAAAATAAAATATCGCGTGCTTTAAAACAGATATGTAGTTTTTGACCCAGCTGTGAAGTGCAAGTGGTTCTTTTAGAATTAGGAATTTCTTAGACATTCAAACCTAATATTCGTCTAGAACATTTTTATGCCATCATGAACATAATTAGCGCGTGTTCACAAATTTTCTTTCGTGTTTCGAGATCGCAGATGGTCTTTTCAAAATATTAATCAGCTCTATCATTCAAAAATTTCTACTTTCCTTATTTATTATATCAAGCTTTTGAGATGATGCTGTGTAAGGGTTTAAAAGTTATACTGACACCCTCAAGAGAATCTTCAGTCCTAATTATAGTTTAATCTGCAAATAATAAAAACTAGAGACTGATTAGTTTGACAGATGAAACATATAATATACATAGTTTCTTGTAAATTAAAATTCGACAGTCCGAGTGCTTTCATTTACTGATAAGGAAACACTTCAAGAAAACCAACAACGAAAGTTTCAAACAAGTACATCAGTCCTAAAAATTATTTCACTTGTTCTAATTAAAAAGTCACAGTTAAATTTCTGGTGAGACAAGCCCCAATGACTTTTGTGTTAGGTGAGGTCCCTTTCTAACAAATTGTAAAATGGAAAATAATCGGTTGTAGTTACAATAGTTTTACATCCATCGCCAATGGTGATTCATAAGCACGCCAAATGAGAGATAATCGCACCAAGTAGAAGCTGAAAATAAAGGGAATTAAAAGAATACTTTCATTTTAATCATTTTACTTCTTGTTATGTAAAAACAACATGCGGGAGATATTTATCAGCAAATACACACTTATTTGAGAATGTGGGAGAGAAGTCATATAAGATTTGATTATTTTTTTGAGTAGTTAGTTACTGAAATATAGTTTTTTTTTAACAAGTTATCAAGAGGATGACCACATCCACAGGTTAGAAAATACACGTATTCCTGCAAATTCAGAGAATATTAATTGTTAAAAGTCAAATGTACGTTCAAAATAAATCCGATCATATTTTTGCTTCCTAAAACAAACAAATTGTGAAAGGCGAAGTTTGATGCACGTATATAAGCAATCCTAACCCACATGCATGAATATTTTCTTGCCTACAGAAGCAAACATCCCCTACCAGAGCATCGATGAATGAGGAAGTATAAATAAGCGCTATTGGATTTTCATTTTTAAAAACATGAAAGAAAACACTTGAACTGCCCATTAAAGTTTGAGCAAACATGACAATTCCCAAGTCGAAGTGATTAACACAATTCAATAGACCATTTGAGGACAAATCATTGTTCGAATTCTTTTTTCTTCGTCTTGCCTCAAAATTAAAATCTGTCAACCTTCACTTACACTGGCTTGATCATCGGTGATCTACAGAGAACCAACAATATCTTTAGGTAAAAGTTTCACCCGTATGCATTAGAATTATATTAACACATGCAACAAACTACTACTCCTCAACTTCATTTATTTACGAAAGAAAATTTATCATTAGATATTTTTAAAACACACTTGTTTCGCATATATATGTTGATTAAATTATATAGAGTACACACACGCACACACACATTTATGTATATATATATATATAATTCCACTTTTAAAAAAAATACCTTGTGCTTACAAAATTTCAAATTAAAACAATCCTTGATAACAACCAGGAAAATCTAAATGGCAATTCCATGACTCAAAAAAGGGAGATTATGACTGAATCCACCTCATCCAATGGATGAAACTATAGGTCTTCTCTATTAGATCGCCATGGTATATTACATCGGTTTGAGTTCCCCCTGGGAAATGCAATATCTCCTGCTAGCAGAGAGAGAGAGTGTGCGGGTGTTTCGTAGCCTAGGGAATGACGAGGAACATTTATTACTCCACCCTCCCTGCCGCCTTGCCTCTTTTATTCCAGAAAGTTACTCCGTGTACCTGTCTCATTCCTCTCTGCCATAAATCACCGACAACAATTAAACTTAGAAAACAGTTGCATTTAAGGTGGATAGATTTACCGAATGGAACCAAGATCTGTTGAATGGACCTGGGTTGTAAAAGTTGTATAGGAAAATTATCGCTTTTTCCAGAATGAATTTAGTTTTAGTAGTTTGTGCTTGGTTTTTAGTACTTTTCTTGAAAAAAATAATTTATATTTTGGAAATAAGTACAGATGTTATGCGTGTAGTATTGTAATTTTGTCTTGGTTGTGAGGAAATGTTTTATTCATTCAAAATTGAAAAACCCTTAAAGTAATTTACATGTAATGTTTTATTTATTTATATTTTTCTTGTATTAATTTCATTCTAAGATTTTGTATGTACTGTTATAGAATTTTGGCGTCATGGATGCATGAATATATATATATATATATATATATATATATATATATATGTGTGTGTGTGTGTGTGTGTGTGTGTGTGTGTGTGTGTGTGTGT
>BMAW01109380.1:490169-522981 GCA_019974015.1 Nephila pilipes | reverse complement strand
TTTGATTGGCGTCAGACGAATGGAAAGCAATTATCTCAGTTACTTCTCAGGTAAGATATTTCGATCAGGTTTATTATAGTAAACAGTTTGCTAAGTTAGAAAGAAAAAAATTATAACGAAAGAAATATTTTTAAACTTTTATTTAATTGACTTCTTGAGGGGATAATATATATATATATATATATATGTGTGTGTGTGTGTGTGTGTGTTGGTTTTTTCACAAAAAAGAGAAACATTTTAAAAATTCAATTACATGGTAAAAATAAGTAAATGTTCATGCAGTATATGTAAAATGTGATGTTATATCAGAATATAATATTTTAGACAGTGAAGCTTCTACAGTTCACGATAATTGGACACCTCATCAAAGGCAGGTTTTATCACCAGAAATATTTATATTTTTGCCACCTTTAGGGGTCGTTAGTGATCATTTTGACAGCAATAAGAAATCGAAATATTTGAATTTCAAGCAAATGTCGTTGTAAAAGGATAAAAAATTAAGTTAAACAAGTTAAGTTTCTGTAATATAATATAAAATTTTTAATAATTAACTTTATATTACAAAATGTTAAATATCTTTTAGAAAAAAAATTAAATTGAACCCACACATATTTCTCATTGTCTGCGATAACAGTCTTTTTTTATATTTGTAGGACGGGGTGATGAGATTGTACATCCCGAATCTACGATCGTTTGCTCTTGCGCAAAGGGCTGGTTGTTTAGGGAAGGGGGGGGGGAGAATTCCATTACCGGATTCTATGATGATTTCGTAACAATTAAATGACGATGTTTGCAGTAGTTTTACTTAAGTTTAATAGGAGAGATGAAGAGTGAAAATATATATACGTTAATCTATATTCAGGTTATCTCTATTAGGAGTAAACATTCTTCCGAGACGGATAGATGGGAGTCTAATCTTATCCCATATCGGTGATGGGCTTCGGAACGCGCTCGGGGTTCGGAGTATACTTCCGACGCTGGTAATGCGAAGGAGAAGAGAAGCGTAAAGTGGAGGAAAGAGAGCGAGAACAAAATGTCACTCAGATTTATTCAGGATTTAGTGGCGCTGCATGAGTTGCCATATGACGCTGATTCATGGTGCCATTTATCGAGTAACTGAGGAACTGGTTTTACAGTACATTGGAACATACAATAAATTCTTTGATAATTACCTGGAAAATCCTACATATATATTTAATGACATTTTCAACAAAAGGATACAACACATGAGGAAACTACTTCTCTGATTTTGTTTCGGTATCACAAGCATTGATGATTTTTATTACACGTGGCTTAAAAATAGCCGGTAAGGCAAGTAGGTTGTTCCTTTGACAAACAATATTACAATCTCAGTGCAACAGGTTCAAAACAAAAGATATTCGAGAAATTCTCTATAACAAATTAAATCAGGAATTTACAGCTGCAATATCTAAAGCATTACTAGCAATGTGAACAGACCATTTTCTTCAAGCCAATCGAGTTGAGTATAACTGACTCATTTGAATGAGTTCACCTACTCTACACCTGGAAATATTGTAAAAATTTACTTATTCCAGTTAGCTCGAGAGAGAGAGCCTAGTGATTATAGTCAAGGATTAAGGCCGGTGGTTTTCATCGAGTCGTGGGTTCGAGCATTGATGCCATTAAAGACCCACATTGTAGTGGGGGCTGATGCACGTTCAATCTGTCGAAGCTCAAAATCCTCCCGTTGGAATTGGTGTGGAATTTAGTAGAGGGAGGAGTCAGCTCGGATGTAGTCCTTGTCACTAGACTGATGATCAAAATTATGAAGTCCACCGCAAATAGCCCTCGTGTTGCTTCTAGTGCCATGTTAATAAAATCATCAATCAACTACAAAATGCACTCTTTTTTATTCCATTTTCACATGAATTTGTTGCATTTTCAATTATAACTGAACGTGAATGAGTAACATTCATTTAAGTAATGAAAATTACATTTAATTGATAGTATTTTTAAATGCTTCGTTTAGAAGGACTGTGAGAGAGACAGAGTATTAAATACAGAACACTTTTTCAAGAACTCGTTGAAATGGAGTTATGATAACCAAAATAGTGTATAAGTTTTCAATATTCTTTCTGAAAGCGAAATTTCACTACAAAGTTAGGACTGTTGAGAAGAAGAAATGTGTAATGAAACTCCAGGCAAAAAAATGTTGACTCCTCAGTCAAAAAGTTGAACTCAGTAACAAGTTCTCGATGAAAGCGCTATAATACCTGGGAAATATGCTTTAGTAAATATTTTCAAAGAAAAACAGAATCTTCTCCATATACTAAGAAAAGTATTGGGTAAAAGTAGCTATATCTTTGAGTTTATTATTTTCTGAACCTATAATGAAACATATTAAAAATTGCGCAGTTAAGAAGCTTGCCACTAATTGAAATCTGATTCACGAATAATTTCTTTGAAGGGATTGAAAGTTTTTGTATTCCCCTTTTAGTTTAATCAAATTGAGCAATGAGTGGTTGCCTTTTTTTTAAACTTGAACTTATGATCAATACAGAGTTCCATAGTATTCTTCAAAAGGTGTGATGAAAACGTTTCAAAAACACGTTGCAAATTTATACAGTACATGATAAATAAACCTTAAAAGTTTGGATTAAAATTCTGGCTGGATGCGGATTTTGAGACTAAATATTTCTGGAAGGGTTTCACATACCTAGGAAATGATAAACAGAGGAAAATATAAGTGAGCTTAGTGGTGAATATATCTTTACAAAACAAGTAGATCGTTTCTTGTTAAGGGCAGAAATATCACAAAAGACAATTCTTTATAATTCAGAAATAGGAGAAACTTATTGGAAATGGAACTTGTATTATTCGAGGAACGTCTAGATTAGGGAGAATTTCCATTGATTTAAAATGTTACAAACTAAGACACTTTTTATTAAAAGTTCAAGTGAAAAGTGAAAAAAATGATGTTTACCGGTGTAAAAAAAAAAAAAAAAAAAATGTTTTCGACTTGAAGCAAAGAATTTTTTTATTATAGTTAATTAATAATCGACTGGAATATATATGGCTATATTTTTTTTCACTTGCGTCTTTCTAGATAGAACACTAACTTACTTATTTACAATAAAATACAGAGTGTTCATAAAGAAACTTTGCCAACATCTGCACTTATAGCGTCCGTTCCATTAAACCGATTGAAATGAGATTTCAAATACAGTTATTTGGAGGTATGCGCTCAAGATTCTGCAAATGGCAACACTGTGGCGTTCACGGTTACGATTATAGTAACAGAAACTCGAAATTTTTGAATAGAAATGCCTACTTTTTCCTGTCGCAAAATGTTTAGTGGATGCGAAAATCTTAAATAGAGTTGGAACGAAATTTATATTCCCAAAACGGACGTGTTATGCACATCCAAAAAACTGTTCTGAAAAACTCAAAAAAACTAAAGTGAAGACACTGACAGTCATAAGCTGGCACATACCGACTAAATGACTCTGTCTGGGACATTTAGGAGTGAATTGTTTTATCAAAATGGAATGAATGCTGTGGAAGCCTTGCGTGTTTATCACCGAAATCATCTCCAAAGACGTGGCCCACATACTTCGTAAGGTCTACGTGATTTAGTTAGAAAATTCGAAGATACTGGCTGCACCTGTGATAAACCGCGATCGGGATGGCCAACTGTTTCTGAGGATGTTGTTACGGTAGTGCATCATACAGTGCATTTAGGACGCATGGAAACTGCAAGAGGCCCTGCTCGTGTGTTGGACCGAAAACAACTGTCCTAAAGCTACCGCGTTCTGTACTTTGTATGCTTTCATACCGGTATCAGTGTGTCTAGATGTTACAGCAGGGCAACCAACAACTACTTATCCACTGTGCAAATGAATTTCTAATACGATATGAGGCTGATAACGACTGGCCATTTTGTATATTATGGACGGACGAGGCGCATTTCAACTTAAATGCAACGTGAACACCAAAAATTGTGTGCACTGGGCAAACACGAATCTTAACACTGCAGTACCAGTACCTATATTTGAAGCTAAAGTTACTGTGTGCTGCAGCATTACAGGCACAATTGTTCTCTGCCAGTACTTCTTTGAGCTAGCGACACCAGGAGCTTTATAACATGCTCTGCAACAGCCTTTCGCTATACAACCATGCTTCAAATTTATGTAAAACCAGATTTACTTCATCGGAATGCACTAAATGACATCGTTTGGAAGCAAAATGGTGCACCTCCACATAAAACGAAGTCTGTTCGAAGGGTCCTAAAACAGCCTTTTAGTGATCGCATCATCTCATGCCATTTTCGTTTCCTTGGCCTCCACGATCTTACTCCTATAGATTTCTGGTTTGGGAGATATATCAAATCCAGAGTATACATGTGCAATCCACAAACTTTGATTTAAAAGATTATATAAATTATGAGATTGCTCATAACCTCATACCATGTTGTGTTATTGTCCAAAATCTCTTACATGCAATGCATAAATTGCTGCGATGGCACTCATATGGAAAATGTTTGATCTAAATCAATGTATTCTTTTGTCCGATATGTGTTGCCATTAGTGTTTGGTGTCTTGTCTCTACCATATGCAGTATTCCTCCGTTTGCCCTGAAGAACTGTTTTTTGTTTGGGCAAAACACGTCCGTTAATGGGAATATAAATTTTGTTCCAACGCTATTTAAGGTTTTCGTATGCACTGAACTTTTTGCGACGGGAAAAAGTAGGCATTGTCATTTGAAAATTTCAAGTTTCTGTTACAATAACCGTAACCGTGAGCATCACTATGTTGCCAGTTACAGAATCTCGAGTGCATACCTTCAAATAACTATATTTGAAATCTCATCTCGATTGGTTAAATGGAATTGACGCTAGAAGTGCATATGTTGGCGAAGTTTTTTTTGACCACCCTGTATTTTATCAAAGAAGGTATAGGGAAGTATATAACCCTCTACCCCCCCTCCAAAAAAATATGTTAAAAGTCAGGAAATTTAAATGAGCTGGCATAAAAAAAACAATTTTTAAAATAATCCCTTTTTAGAGTAGTTTTAGGGTCAAGAAACAAATGCTCTGGTCGTTTTTGTGTTGAAAATGACTTCAGTTTCAAAAAGTGAAAAATGCAATGTGAGATTTAGTGATAATCCTTTTTTTTTAGGTATGGGTGTTTGGCATTATTTATAAAAAAAACTCAAACTGACAAGCCATTGGGCAAATAGAAACGGAGAAGAGTCAATTCCTAAGGAAAAAAATTAATTAAGAAAATATGGACTATGTTTGTAAAAACGAATCAGTTTCTAAAATGTACAACTCAAGATTTAGAGTGAAAATATGTTTTATGAGTTATATCAAGATAAACTATCCTACTAACTTTTTTTAATACACTTTTAAAATTATTAATATGAATTAAAATACAGATAAATCTTTTTAAATTTATAAATTATTGTTAGAATAATTTTAGATAATTTGTATTAAATATTTTTAATAATTAAAAGTTTATGGAACTGCAGGGTATTTCAATCCATGGTTTATATACATGCACACTGTGGATACTATTCTCTTTCATTTTGTCTCATTCAAGTACTAAAGAATCCAAAGTTAAAGATAAGGTGATGTGTTATACGACCTATTGTCACATCCAAGGACATGACAAAAATAAAGGCAAGATTTTTACAGGTCATATAAAGTTCTTAGAGGGCAGTTGTCTTTAAGAGGATCGTTATACGAGGGTCTTGGCCGATGCTATTACGTTTTTAGTAGTGCTTTTGTTTGGGTTACGTAAGAGTACTCTTGAAAGGTTTGGGAGCTATATAAATAGAAAAGAGCATAAGAATTTTGTGGACTGAATTGTATGTAACATTTACTTATAGAACTTATGTAGCTATGTATATTATACTGTAAAAAAATAAAATATTATGATTGAAATCAAAGCATAAGCGTGTTATAATCCTCTTCAGGAAAATAATAAACTATATTGTACTTTTGTCTCACAAAGAAAAATTTAAGCATATTTACACTGATAAATTTTTGCTTAAAATCTAAACATTTTGCACAGCATTGTGTAAAAACACTAAATATGTTTGTACTACATATGTTTGAAACATTAAAAAAAATATCTGGGTCTCACATTAATGAAATAGTTATTTTAAAGGTTTTTTTTTTTCAAATTTTGAATTATTTATAATACCAAAAGAAACCACTTACATAAAGTTTTGTTTATAATTAGAGCAAAATAATCGAAATTAATTTTAGTTATGTTTTAAAATTAAAATATTTTAATGTATGAAAAAATTTTCACATATTTGATCCGATCGATCTAAAGAGTATGTGATAAAAATAATATACTACTTATCTACTCCCATCATTCTAAAAAATCTACTTGTATTTATAATGTTAAATATTTATAAAGTACATTAAATGCAAATATCGAAAATTTGTTCTTTAGATTTCAATGCGTTTTCAAACACCATACTTCTTATCTAGCTAAGACAAAATGTTATCCAATAATTATGAAGATATTTTATTCCTTGACTAATGCAAAAAAAGAAAGTTTTTCCACCTGATTTCTTATTTTTGGTTAAGTACGAGATGGAGAATTGTTTATCTTTTAAAAGCTTTCAAGGCTTTTATCCATTTAAGACATTATGTTTTATGTTCTCGGTCGATCTCCAATTTTCCAAATATGAATTTCTATATATTAAGTTCAGGTTTAGCTATTATTTGGGTACCGTTTAGCACTTTCATTTGCCTCACTAATAAAAGGCTGGATATTTTGAGCAATATTGAAATATGATAAAGAACTATCAATAAATTAAATACAATGAAATGAATAATTTTGAACATATCGAAACCCTAACATTATATCCTTATTTGACTCATTACAAATTTTACATTTACTTTGATTTCTGTAAGAATAAACGATTGCATTTTAAATACATTAAAAACGTATCAAAGCAAGTACTCTATATTGTTAATTAAATTGCCCAGTTTAGTGTTTCCAAGTATGGTTCAAAAATGGAAAACATTTACACTTGGTTAAATGCACCAATATTTATACAAAATGGTTTTATTATAATTCACCTATCGAATCATTATAACACGTAATTAAAATTTAAGTAATATTTTAAACAAACAATTCAATTTTAAAGTGTTAAGTAAAATTATGTATGATATATTATGGTATAGGAATACATTTTATATAAGAAAAATGGCTTCATTATAAAATAGAAATAGGTTTTATATAAAAACTGATTTTATGTGTATTTGTATTTGGTTTTTTTTTCCAAGCAAATTTCTTACGCACATAAATGTAAATGTTAGCAAATATCACTTCTACTCAAGTTCAATAAAAACTATTTATTTTAATAATAACGGGCTCACAAATCTCCTCAAATAAGTAAATTTGACGTACAAGTCTTGCATACTCTAAGATCAATAACAATCTATCCGTTACATAGTATTATAGTATTTAATCCTACAGCGCACATGCACCTTACATCCCTCTCAATGCGCCTTTCTTTCTGAGGCGCATGCAGGCACCAACAGTGTGTATGTCGGAAATGTTGGTCTGATATTAATTTTTCAGCACTTTTCTTTGAAAAATATAACAAGTTTCGATTTTTTTTTATCTTTAGCTTTGGATAAAAACAGCCTTCTACAAAGAGATTTTATTTTTCTTTCTTATCGAGAGAGGACGGTAAGCAATTCAATTAAAAGGTAACAAATAGCAAAATCTAGGGATGTTAAGAGGAGAAAGATTTCTTAAAATCCAATGTTTCTATAGAGTAAAACATTTTCTTTATATTCAGTTTTATAGCGTCAAATCGCTCTTGATGAATTCTTTATATCTACACTTTGGAAAACATTAATCTCAAAATTTAACATTGCAATTGATTACTCGAGGCGGAATGGTTTTATCCTTCTTGATCGATGATCAAATTCAACGATACGATATTCCAAAGATAGTCTATTCCCAAATTTTAGGTTAAAACATAGCATTTTTCATACAAAAAATTGTTTTGAAATTATTTCAAAAACGTTTTGCTTAAGTACCTTGCTTTAATTTTTAATTGTTTGCCAAAAGATGTCGGGAAAAGACACCATTCAGTCTGAAGCGAACTTTCATTAATTAGGTATGATTTATTTGAATGAAAAACACCTTTTATGAAGCATTTTGATTGTTACCCTTAAGAAATATATCTGAGATTTATTAATGGTTTTAAATCTGTGATACCATTACGGTAATAAAACATTAAAAGTGATGGTGTGAGTACAATTACAACAAAAAATAACAATTTATCAATGCAATTTAACCTGTAACCTCATTTCTGATTATTAATATAACTTACAATGCTAAAGTGTTAATATTATTAATTTTTTCTATTGTTGATATTTTATAAAGTCCTTTTTTATACATATTCTATACTTTTCTAACAGAAAAGAAATTTTTTTTCAAATATATATATATATATATAACATTTAAATATTTTGTTCTTTAATTAATATTTGTGGCCAGTATTTTTAGAAAAAAAATTCGTTTTTAATTGATAGCATAAGAATGTCTCTTATTGAAAATCTTTATATTTAAATAGAATAGATAAAATTACTACGAAAGTCTTTCAAGGGAGATTAGATACTATTTTAAGCTTTTAAAAAGATTAAAGTACTCTTCATAAAAATTGTTATTCAATTTTTTGAACAGATCAAAATTAATATTCTTACTACGACAATTCTTGATGATAAGCGCCAAACGAAATAAAGAGAAAAATTTAAAATTTAAATTTAAAAAAGAAATTTTCCTCATAAATACACTTTAAATCATAAAAATTGACGCACCATAAATGAATCGTCCAAATACGACAAAAATAGGAGGATTAGATGATTATGGATGATAACAAAATGATAATTTGTTTGAGATTTCGATTATTAGAGACAATAAAGAAGTTAATTAGACATTCACCTCATCGATGAAAGTTGCGCTTGTAGTGTCCTAGAGTTTCTTGATGGTATTTTGATAAATATCTTGTAAAAATATTTTCAACTGTAAGGATTATTTGGCAACATTCTGGAATTTTCATCCCCTGGACTGAGATGTGCGGTATTAAAAAAGTGATTAGGTAAAAAAAAAAAAAATCTAGCCAAGGAAGTATTCATCAAGAAAATTGACAATTCATTGCAAAAGATTGCTTCAAGATAATTCGTAGCAAAGTATGTTGTGCGCGTCCGCACACTATCTTATTGTTAGAACGGACAGTTGGTGATCTAGTTTCACAACAGTACTGGAAGAAAGAATGATTTTCAAATCAGTTTGCTAAATAATTTCTATTAACCATTGGATGTCTGAC
The DNA here is from genome assembly GCA_019974015.1 of Nephila pilipes. NCBI lineage: Eukaryota > Metazoa > Arthropoda > Arachnida > Araneae > Nephilidae > Nephila > Nephila pilipes. The sequence goes on along the minus strand of BMAW01109380.1, from coordinate 513,657 downwards.
TAGCACATAGATTACCAATAATCTCATAGGCGAACATGAGAATTCAACTATACTCACGCCCTTACGCCGTTTATCTCCTACGCTTGTTAGGTACAATTACAGTGGTGAAAGGTTCAATTACATTTTAAAGTATACTGGGTGTATAGGAATATATTTTATTTGACATCCAATTTTCAAGTGCACCCTGACGACTAGCGCTGATGTGTCCAGAGACATCCTCGAAAATACGGGGAACTATCTATCTCACTCCACACAGACAACAACAAGGAGTGTCGTGAGGTGACATTTACAATAAACTATTTTAAAAAGAAATATTGGCATAGAAACACTTTTGTTGCAATTTCTTTTGTGAAGGTGGCCACGATAGTCTAGTGGTTCTGGTCGTGGACTCGCAGTTGGAGGTTTTCGTCGAGACAGGTATTCGAGCCTTGTTGCCTCTAAATACTTGCAGTGTGTCCGGGAATGATATACATTAAATCGAAGTCCTCCCTGGTGGCGTGGTGGGGAAGTTAGGAGAGGGAGTGAAGGTTCAGATGTCGTCCTCGTCACTTGATCGAAGTTCAGAATTACGATGTCTGTCATTTATTGCCTTCTTGTTGCTTCTGGTGTGAAGTTAATAAAACCAAATCAAACCTTTTGGGAAGGTTCGAACTTGTTTTAGAATATGATGATACCCGAACCGACTATGCATGCCTGCTTCCCTACGAATATTCTTCAGTACTGACAACAGTCTTCTAGGTCAGTTAGGTTATCTGATCTCTCCCCCGTATTGCACATTTAAGCCTTGATGTAAAGGCGGATGCAAACATCCTAGAATGAAGTTGATTAATCTTAATAGTCAAGAAATCTCACAGACATAATCAGAAAACGTCATCGGCTTATGCCACGCTGGATAATAGCTTACATTCATAATGACAGGTGACGTCCAGACCCTATAACGAATGCTGGAATGCTTTCTTAAATCTGAAGTGGTCCATCTTCAGAGTAAATTATCTAATTGTTCTTTAATGGTAAAATTTTTTTCACTGTATTTCCATCTCATCTACCTTTTTTTTTATTTTTTTTTCATTCTTCGTTGATTTTCATTTTAGAAAATACATTTTATAAAATAAAATAATAAAAAGTGCATAATCCTTCTATATAAACTTCCCTATAAACTATAAATTTTTCATATACATTCATAAACTTTCCAGTCTTTCTCTCCATATCCATTATTCATCATAGTAGGTTTCTATTGGCTTTTTTTATATGCCTTACATAATAATATTTTATTTTAATCATATTCATTTTAAAAAGTACTTTATAATTAAAAGTAGAATATGTATTTACAATTGCGAGTAACGTCTTGGTAATATTAATTTTAATAGTTTAAAATATCGATTTTGGTACTTAACCAGACCTATTTGTCTATTGAATATATGAGATGCATATAATTAAATATTATTATGAAATAATATTAATTGAATGTAACGCATTATCACTAAATAATATTTAGCAAATTTAATAAATAAACGTTTTCTAATATTGTTACTGGACAAATAATTTAATGTTTTAGAAACAGATAAATATAGACTGCTATGGGCTAAAATATGAACAAGAAAAAATCTTTTCTCTACACTACTTTTAGTGAACACTTTGTCATATCTTATAAAAACATCTGAGAAATTTATTTATGAAGAAAAATGTATTCCTTCCTTGTATTTCTTAGTATCCATCCAAACGATGCATTGATAAATTTACAATTTTTTATAAGCCATTTATAAATATATATATATATTGCTTTTTCCCTAATTAGAAAAAATATTTTTATATTAATTATCTACCTGCATATCTAACAAGAGTTCAAAATATAAACATTTTTGTACTATACTTTTTAAAGAAATTTGTTATTAAATATAAAAAAAAAACATTTTAAAATAAAGATAAATATTTTTAAAGTGTATTAAAATAAAGACGAATCTGCCAACAAGAAAACCAGAAATAGGCTTATTATTTATTAGATCAACGCGCGCTCCTGAATGCTATTATATATGTATATAATATTTTAAAAGTTGTAATGTGTAAGGAATATGGTATAGACTCATAATCTCAGTAATGAAAAATAAAACAATAATAAAATGTCTACTATTTATAAAGAAATTGAAATTTATATTAAAAATGTAAGACTTTTAACTCATAAATTGTATATGATACCTAAAATATTTCCCCCTATAAAATATAGATATCTCATTTATTACAAAAGCAAGTAAATTATTACAAACTATTTACAAAATACTTCAGGTAATTTTAATAAGATGGCTTTTGTTAGAATAGTTATCATAAAATTAAGTAAAAAAAAGAAATTTACTCTAGCAATAGAGCTTTGACTCAAAGAGCTATTTTATACAACAGATATAGAGAATGTTATAAAGGTTCTTTTAAATATTTTTAAAAAATATATTAAGAAAAAAAATTATTTCTTATATATGAAGGTTTTAAATATTTAGTTAATTTAGTACTTCAAGAAAATTATATTATTTTTAATGACAGAATATATAAACAAATTAAAAGTGTACAACAAAGTGTTCCAGGTAATAATAATTGAACACTAATATTTAACATTTATTTATATTTTTATGAAAAAACTTATTAATAAAAAATATTTACTTTACACAGGTATAAAAATGACTTAATTATTTTTCAGATTAATTGCAATGAAATGTTGAATCTAATTTATCTTTTTTTCTCTACCTATTTAAAATTTAATTCAAATAAATAATTTTGATAGAAAACCACCACTTAGATATTTATTTAAACATATATACATTAATATTTTGACAAATAAAATAATTTTCATTTTAATTTTAGTACTTAAACTTACTGAAGTGGTAATGTACGTATTTTAATTCATGGAAATATTAATTTAATTATAAAAATTTAGTTATGAATCAACGATATATGAAGGATGTCAAAATATATATTTACTAACATTGTGTTGAAGCTGATTTTCCAGTTAGTGTTATAAAGAAACCTTTGAAATTTGTTGATTAGAAGGTAATGTAAATAATTATAGGAGTATTAAAAAAACACTGGAAATTATTTCTTTCCTAATTTTATATTATTAATATTTATACTAAAATTAATTTTATTCTTATAATGTATATGGTGATACTTGTTTTTCATTATGTTTTTATTAAGTAGATGGTGATGTCTTATTGTTTTGAAATCCATTTATCTTACTAGAAACTAATAAGTTATCCTATACATATTTTAAATTTTTATTTCCATATTTTCTATAACTGTTGTATATATCACTACTTTTAGAATTCTGTAGTTATTATTAAAATTTTCATAAAGTTTTCTACTAATTCGGGTATTTTCTTGGTTAAGGGGCATTTTCAATTTTCCAATGCATAAAAATTTTAATAGTATGTTTTTTTTTAATTTTAAATTTTAAGTTTATATACTTATCCATAATTATTAATAAGACATTTATTTACGTTTATAATATTTTAGTTTGAAATTTAGCAATAGCTATCTCTTACGTTATTATATTTTATTTACTTCAAACTTTTCAGCATTCTGATTTTGGTGCCTTGCATTTTATAGCAATTACTTTACACATATAAAGTAATTGCTGTTGGGATGTTATGATTCTATAAGACATGTTTAGCCCTATTTTCAACTTAATGCTTGAAACAGCGAATTTTATATAATTTCTTTATATTCTTGTTTTAATACTTTGTTTGGTTTGGTGATACTCATTTTTTTAAGAAACTGTTTCATGGCATTTTTTTTATTTTGATTCTTGTCGGTTTATTGTCCATTTCGAGTTACACTTTTTTCTAATTATTATTAAGAACTTCATTATTCAATATGATTTCGATATTTTCAGAAAAAAAATTATTTACTGTAATACACACACACACACACACACATATATATATATATATATATATAAATAGACATATATATACATACATTTTTACGGGGTGCCCACTAAAGTCCCTTGCCATCTTGTTAATTTCAGAATGGCAGATGCTATATTCATAAAAGTGGTGTCTAGGTATAATAAAATATAAAAACGCCTAAGTATAAAACCATGCATAAAAACGCCTAAGGTGCCACCTGGTGGTACACTGAAGAGTTAGCATTCCTATCTGAAGAAAAAAAAAACGAGATGGGGAAAGTGATTTATAAAGTTGTAGAGCATCAGCGATTTAGATAGAAAAGACATCTTGTGGACTTTTATGCGAAGGATAGAAAAATTAACATGCGTATTTGCTTTTCTCGTTATTTCCTTCACTGTGATGCAACAAAACGATCGTAGAAAGAACAACCAATTGTTATAACAATATACCTTTATTTGAGATATTCAAACTTCTCACCGTCAGCTGCAATGCATGTTTGGATCTTCGTTTGAAAGTCACGTTGTAAACATTGGAGCATAGAGCGTGACACGTTGACACAAGCTTCCGAAATGCAACGTCTAATATCCTGCAATGTTTGGGTTGGGAACTCATACAATGCTGTTGAAGATGTATGTGACCAGGGGAATCAGATATCAGATCAGGCAAACGTGGAGACTTGTCTTCGAAACTACCATAACCAATTATTTGGTTCTCGAATTCCTTGATGAGGTATTTCATCATTGGAGATGTCTTGTGAGCAGGCGCACCGTCATGTTGAAACTGTAGATCCCTAAGTTTAAACGACGGAAGTTTCTCCACAAAATCGCGTATTACTTTCTATATCTATTGTGAATATCGTGCACCCGTTATTGTACCTTCGTAAAATATTAGGCCGATCAGTTTGTTATTTTAAAGTACACACCAAACGTAATAACAAATCGCATTTGATGTCGAACGTTGGTAAAACATTTTTAGCGCCATTTATGGGTTCTTTGCTTATTATACATGCCCTTTTCTGAAATATATGCCTCCTCCGCCCATGCTATATCTGCCAATAATGTTGGCTGGACCGATATCACATTCATGACAAAGTTTTTCCATGCATAGCGTAGCTTGGCATTCCCGTCATGTAAAACCTGTTGAGGCGTTGATTGGTATGGATGAGAGCCTAATTCGCTTAGGACTTTCCAAACATGACTTCTGGAGAGGTTATAGTTTTGACTGATCTCTCTTGCGCTGCATATTGGATATGCGAGGGTGAATGCTAACACCTCATTCGATTGAACTTGCCGTCCTACCTTAGCTGGTCTGCCAAATCGAGCTCGACAAGTCGCCAAGCCTGTCTCCCCTAAGTGTTTTACAACAATTAGAATAGTTTATTGAGAAGGATGAGGGCCTGCAGAGAAACGTTGTCCGTACAACCTTGCTGCTGATCTTGAATCACGTTCACATTCATTGTTATTGAAACCATCTAGGCTCAAATCATGACTGTTGTAAGCTTATACTGATTGTCTTTATAAATAGAGTAGACAAAAGTGGATTGTTTAAAATATTGTACATCAACTCAATGCAACTTGCATTTGTTTTCGAAATATTTGCAGCATACAAATATGTAAGAAACTTCACGCCTGTTCAATTATGACAGCTATAAAAGAGACATCTTGGGATTGTAGCATATTGATCCTTATGGTCATGGAGCGATTTTCCAAAGCTGAGTATTGTTAGCCACGGTCCTTTTGAAAGAGGATTACAAATGATACCACTGTACTACATTGCAGTATCATGTTTTGCCCGAAAGTATTCGTGTTTTTCCTTCCGATCAAGTTTCGTGGCATCGCAGTATAAAAAATCATGAAAAAACAAATGCTCGTTTTAACAGTTCTATTCTTCGCATTAATATCCGTAAGGTGTCTTTTCGTACTAAATTGATGATACTCTATAACTCTGTTTATAACTTTTCTCCCGTTCTCGTTCCGTCTTCAAGACAGGATTGCTAACTCTGAAGTTTTCCACCAGGCGTCTACGTAGGTGGTTTTATTTAGTAGTGCATGGCTGCTTTACTATACCTAAACATAACCTTTATGAAAATAGTAGCTGCCATTCCGAAGTTAATAGGGCGGCTAGGGACTTTAGTGGGTACCCTATATATATATATATGTACGTACGCGCATTCACGCACGCACGCACGCACACACACACACACACAGATATATATATATATATCTGTGTGTGTGTCTAATTTTCTAATTTTTCTCATTCTATAACCCATTAGTAAGGAGTTCATTCTTATTTGCTGATACAATTCCAAATTGTACAAAAATGTATTCGATCACTTGCTCATAAAATCTTCTGAATCAACTTTCTCCCGGTCATAATTTTTTTCAAAATAATTCCTACTGGGCTTATTGACGTCCTCAGAATCCCTTCATCAGAAACCATGTGATCACTACGTTCACTGAATAAATCCCTGAAGATAAATTCAAAGGCAAGTTAAAATTCTCTCCCTTTTGCGGTAGCAGTAGGAGATTCTCTCTCTTTTGAGTCGACGCTACACCTTGTACATTATCATATTTAATGACGTATATTTATTGCCTCTCTCTCTCATCAAAATGAATAAGTAATCTTTCTTGTAAAAAGGTGTTTTCATTGCAACCGTGTATCTTAATGAATTTTTAAACTCTCTTCAAGGGCTTGTTATATATATATATATATATATATATATATATATATATATATATATATATATATATATGCACAAATAAGTGTATGTGTATGAGCAGTAAAAAGTGAAAAATCAATATATAGTAATTCAAAAAGAATATTTAAAAAAATATAAGTATAACTATCAACTAAAATTAAACAGCAATCATAAACCATTATTATTACTAAGTAAAATTAAATTCATAACAAAATATGGAAAAATTCATATCGTAAATATTTTTATGAACTTTTTTAATTACAATAAAAATTTAGTACTATACTACAAAAAGAACAGAAAAATATAAGAAAGTAAAAGAAATTATTATAAACAACAGATAAAATAGGAAGGGGGGATGAAATAAAGGGAAATAAAAGTTTTTTAATTCTGGCTATGGCTGCACAAACTGCAGTTATGATGCATAATTATATTAAATATTAAGGATCTAACAAGCAATTCAGGGGTTGCTTTATAATTGAAAGGTCAATTCCAAAAATCAAGACCTATACAAAAAAGGACAACAATTAGAATGCTAAATTTCGAAAATAAATTCTTGAATGATATATAAACAATTATTAAAAACCTATAAATATAAAAGCTACTTATTTCAAAAACGCAAATAAACAGTAAAACTTACTGAATAATTCGAGATAAAAACCAACGTTTTTTTAAAAACTACGTTTTTATATGGTGGCAAAGTTTATTAAAAAATATTATTGAAATATTAGTTAAAACCGGTTGCAAATATCTAAATATTGCATTGTTAGGCAAGTTAGAACGGTTCCCAAAATTTCAGAGCTCTAGCTCGATGGGAAGTTGGTTAAATTAACAAAGAAAATTTGATGACACACTGATACACACACAGACAGACACACACCAAGTGAAATACATAAAAACGTTAAAACTAACTAAAATTAATTAATTCATCCAGTAAATTAAATGGCTGGAATGCAGTTTAACCCAACCACTCTTGGAGACAAGAATTATTTGGCAGTATTTTGCCAAATGTGGCTACCCTGGTCCGTTTTACGGACTTAACGTTCAGCTAAAAAAAATAGCCATGTTTGGTGCCAATTTTTGAAATCGCCCCAAGTGGTTAGGCTAAACTTCATTACTATAGAAAATATTAGTTAAAACTTGTCGCAAATGTCTAAATATTGCATTGTTAGGCGAGTAAGTGCGATTCCCAAAGTTTCAGAGTTCTAGCTTGATGGGAAATTGGTTAAATTAACTATAGAAAATTTGGTGAGACACACACACATATACACCAAGTGAAATACATAAAAACGTTTTAAAAAAAAAATACAACAAATTACACGAGCAAAGAGATAATTAGAAAATCCGAAAAGGAAAAAAATTTTCGATTGTAAAGTGGACATGAAATTAATAGATAGTAAATTCTTCTATATTCATGTTAGAATTAAAAAAAAAAAAAGATTTTTATGAACTATAGAATGGATTTTTCCTCACCACCGGGGAGTACTGCTATAGGCGAAATGATATTCCTTTTGGAGGGAGGAAACAGTTTGTGCGGCCTGACGCCATGACAGAGCTTCAGTAGTCACAAGGTGTGTCTCCTGTCTTGCGTCAAGCAGTAGAAGTATTATCATAGACCTTTACGATAAAAGTGCATGGAGCACAAAATATTTTCAACGAAACTGTCCAAAGAACTTTAGTTTCCTTGTGTTGTAAATATTACCAACATTATTTTTAATTAACTGTACTTAATGTCTGCATAGTGATCTCTGCAAATAGATGCTTCTTAAACTGAAGTGCTAAATCATTTTGGAACCAGAAATATTACAGAAATCTAGTTTAACTTCTAGGTTATAGTTATTCTGAAAACTTATAGCCGTCAATACATTTAAACAATATAATACTATCATTAGCTTTTTAGTTTTGCTCTTAAAAATTCATTATATATATATATATATATATATATATCCGTGTGTAAATGTAATGAAAAGGATAGTATGTGTAACATGTAAAGTTTATCATGCATTTTATTTTCATACATATAAAATGACAGACATTAAGTGTTTACTCTTAACTAACGAGTAACGTACATATTGGTTATAATTAAGTTTGCTAGAAAAAAAATGAATCACTCAGTTTTTTTTTCTTTACTTTCAACTCCTTACTTAAAAGTTTAATGTTTGTGTCGATTCAAACAATCTTATTTGAAATAATAAATCCTTCGTGTTTATAAGGTAGCATTTCTGTCACAATTATATATGATCATATATATATACCCATTTTTAAGTATAATGTAATGGATAGTACTTGTAACATATGAAATTTATCACGCACTTTACTTTCATACTTACAAATTTAGACATTTAGTGCAACAATATATTTGATCCAAACTATTACACATATTTATCGATATTTTGAACATAATGATTATAGTGTTTTCAACCATATATAATGAAAAACTCTAGGTAGAGAACAGTGTTTCATAAGTGTGTTGTTCCTTTTATTATTTTTCTTTTCTTTGTAAAAGGGCTGCTTATTAACTTTTGCTAAATCTATAAAATATATACTGGATGCAGACATTGGGTTAAATTATTGGGTCTTAAAGTTTGTTATATGAAAAACAAATGCACCCAAATGTACAAATTCTAAAAAAAAATTATTTTATAAAATTCTTTTTTTGCTGGATTCTTTGGCTGATAATTGATTTATGAAGTAAAATATATATTTGAAACACATTTTCCACATTGAAAAAAGTTTATTAAAAAAAAAAACAAATCTATGAATGCATTACGCGGAAATAAATTATGAAAAAAGGTTATTTATCTAACTTTTCTTTTTTCATAGAAAAACATATTAAAATAAATTAAGATACTCTGTACAAGGCCGCACCAAAGTGAAGAGGGGCTTTTTTCTTGTATGTGTGTGTGTGTGTGTGTGTTTCAGCTAATCAATTCTTTTTTTTCTCTTTATGTAAAACAGATCCTCATCTAAAATTATATTTTATTATTTCATCTCAAAAGTTCTTAAATTTTTTTTTAAAAAAAAGCACAGGATATCCTCTTTTTATTCGAAAAAATAAAATTCTTCCTAATAGGCAATTATCTGTTTTTAAAAAAACCTATTCTTCCTTTGCATTGCAAAATTTGCATCCCATTTTTTTTCTTTGTCAGAAGCCTTTTAAAATATTATGTAGTTATAAATAATTCTTTTCTTTTCATAGACTCATTTTCTCGATAAAAAATTTTCAGTATTAAGTCTTTTAAATATGTTGAAATATCTGCAGTTCCTTACACACTTTTTGAAAATAAAATAAGATGCAACAAATGATTTTTTTTAAGAAAAGACTCTTCTATGCTTTTATGCGCATGGTTTCTAACTATGGTTTCTTCAAGAAAAGTTGAAGCAGTAACATAATATCATTGCATAATTTTTTGAACCTTTATTTTGACTAGAATATTAAATAAAGAGTAAAAAAAATAAAAATAAAAATAAAAACTCAAAATTAATTTTTACTTTAAAGGCAAGCACGTCGAATATCGTTTTCATACAATTTATAAAATTATTGAGATTCGGAATAGTAAATTATAATTTCTCTCTCAAATGACTAAAGGGTTTTGTTCTTTGCTCGAACTTCAGAAATTGCGCAAAAGTTAAAAAAAAAAAAAAAAAGTTCAGTCCTGTTTATTTTTTAGAAACCCCATTTTTTTTTTATATATTTTAACGTGTGAGAGATTTAATTATTAGCGGAAGCAGTCCTCTGGCTGACGCACATCTTGTGAAAGTATTAATTAAATTTTATTTTCGATGCAAATTGCATTAAAAATTTCATTTAGCAAACTGACAATTTTTCAAAAGAATGACAAAATTTGCCTTCGGTTAACAGTTTTAATTCTCTTTTCTTTCTGATTTTTAGTTAGATAGTAGACAACTATCTGTTTAGGCGTCAGTTAACCCTAATGAATGGTTTTTCTTCACAATGCAGCGGTTTCAACCACAAATAAGAAGGTAGAAAACAAAATGTTTCATAAGAGTATCGTTCCTTAAACATTTTTCTGCTGTCATCGTTTTCCTTTTGTTTAAATGTTTTGCTGAGTAAAGAATTTAATTCGAAACACTTCATACATCAGTGTCAAGAATCTTTTTAACCAGTAGCCATAATCTGTTGTGCAAGCAGTTTTCAGTCTTAATGATGGCTTTTATCCGGTGTGTTTTGTGAAAGTGGAAAAAAGATAACCAAAAAATAACATCATGTTTCCGTTAAGAGCTTCCGGTAAATGAAGTTAAGTGATTAAAAATGTATAATGTTACTAATTTGAGGCTCTCATATTGGAGGAAAATGAAGTTCTTGTAACTGTAAAGTTCTACTTCGAGGCATAATTAAGGTCAAGCATGATGAACGTACTTAATAAAAAGGTAGAAGGAAGCAGATATAATTTTTGAGTGTAGAAACGATGACACAAAAATGAGCCATTAATTTTAATGAAATTACTTTTAGGTTATGAAAAGTCCATTTAGGAGAAAGTTTTATTTGTTATATAGACACATTATTCAGGAAAAATCTACATTTATAATGTGCACAGTATCTAAACGTAAATATTACTTAGAAAGTTATGTTTTCGTCTTTATGAGAACATGACATTTATTCCTTTGTTAAATAGCAGAAGACAAAGTAAATTGTAAGAATTTTATTTTATATGTAATATGATACTTTTGGAGAAAGTGAAAAAAGTTTTTGGTTAAAATTGGTAAATTAAAATAAAATTAAGCAACTTTTTAACATTATAATATGCAGAACGATTTTGACACTATTACTTTACACAATTGTAAGCACTTGCTTTTTGAAAATAAAAGTAAGTAACGTGATATGATTAACAAATAATTTTGACATTTGAAGGATATAAAGGAAATTTTTTATGTGGTATATATAAGTAGGAAAATTTCGCAAATAAAATTTATTTTCATCTTCCGGTTTAAGACTTTTTTAGAATTAGCGATTAAATTTTGAAATGTTCATAACATAACTTATAATTCCAAATTGAAGTGTTATAATTGTTATTAATGAACGAATTTGTAAGGGAAAAAACATATAAATTTTTAAATGGTTGACATTTTTCTAAAAGAACTTTAAAACAATAAATTATTATGATTTAATTAATTGTCTGGTTTTAACTGCATACAATAATTCTGATGTCAATTATAGAGCAATTAGAAATGAAAACTAAATTTGATTCGATTTCAAGCACCTAATATTTTATTCGTGTTTCTTATGAATTAATTTTGATTTTAAATATCAAAACTTTATTTTGGAATCTAGACAATATTCAGACTAGACAATAATGATTATGTACACTCAAGTTCAAGTAGATTTGTATTAAATAAAATGTTGTGATAAATTTACTATTGTTAAGTTCACTTTTATTTTTAATTAGTTTATTTGTTAGAATAATTTTTCTCTGGTCTCTCTTTTGTACTTTGTCCAAAAGAACTCATTTCTACTTTTCCTTTTTTTTACATATTTTTGGAAGTAGATTTGGCAGATATGTAAATTTTTAAACATAACTGTGCATTCTATATTGTATATAATGAAATTTATCAAAGTAGTCAGTTGAAGGTATTGAAATTTTTAATTATCTTTTTTTGTTGAAGATGAATATTATGAAACTATCAATGAAGTGTTACACGATTTAATTATGATTATGAAGTATTTTAGTAATAGATAATTTTATCTTATGATAACCCTTTAGTAGCAGAAGAAATAATCTTATTATATTTTGTTGTTTAATAATTCTGTTTATCAAGCTGAGGCTTTTTTTGGTGTTGCCATTGGATATACATCTGTTAAATAGTGCAAAAAAAATTTGACACTGATTCAGAAGTAAGTTTAGATTATTTCCTCACCGAGTTGTCACCGTCATTTTGAAACGAGTTGCCGCCGTTGATGAGAACTGGATTTATCATTGTAAGACTGAAAAAAAGCAATAGTCAAAACAATGGGTTGATTCTAATAATTCTACTGCAAAAGCGAAGACAGTCTCATCGATCGATAAGGGTATGGTGTCAATATTTTGGGAAGTGAATAGCATCCTTTTTATGAGCTTCTTAGAAAAAGAAAAAATGACCATTAGATAATTTCACAGGTAGTTGCCCCATTTACATTTCCTAATTTTATATTCCGTTTTCTATTCTTAACACAGATACTTACGGATACACTCCGTCTCAGTTAATGAAACAATTATTTTAGTTTTTATTTCGAACTGTTTATGTGGGTATTTTTATGATAATTGGAACTTCTCAAATGTCTCAAAAGAAAGGCAGATTTCATGTACACAAACGCTTTGCAAAAATGAGAAAATAAATATTTAAAAAATAATTACGTAAAATTAGATATTGACATTTACTGTATTTTATATATTTAAATATTAAGAAAAATATTATTGCACTAAAATATTTCTTTATTGTATAAAAATTATATAAATATTATACATTACCTTTTCACACGTAACTGTTGCTTTTGGGTAACATAATTTTCTGAAAAATCTTTGAAATGTTTCTCCTTTTCTTAGACTTTCTCACGGTCTGTCGCATTCCTCTTTCACTTCGAATCGTTCTCTATTGATTTCGTAACATATTCCACGAGTAGAAATGCCAAGTTCAGATACTAACCGAACAAATCATAAAGGATTGTGACACTGATGTCCGAGCTGTCACTGTCAAAGAAATAACAGTTATCCTTTATTTATGTCTTCGCGTTTGTCATCGGTAGAGATTTTTTTCCCAATTCTATTCAATTGATCTAACTTGGAATTCCAAAAAAAGGAAATGATTTTCAGACACCTTTTCAAACGATGTCAGTTTGATCACGCTGAAAAAATCTGTCAGCTTTCAATGTCTTGAACAATTGAACATTGATTTATTCAAACACATAAATTTACAACTATGTTTCATGACAAAAATAGTATTTTTTGCAGTGTAAGGAAAAGCTGATGTATTTTTACTCAATAATTCAAAAGTATTGTTATTCAAGATAGAAAAAAATCTGCAATTCATACCATTCAAAAAAATTTCGATTTATTTTATACATTAAGAATCATAATTGGTAATTTATACGTGTTAATCATTATTTTAGTATTTATTCATTCATTATAAAAACTGAAAATGCAATGAAACATATGTTTTATATATATATATATATATATATATATATATATATCGTAAAATTATGTGAACATATGATTCATGAATTAAAGTATAATGCTCAAAATATAATATAAGCAATGATTTGCATAACCTTTCATATAATGATATTTATAACTTTTGATCATAGCAAGGATCATTTTTACGAGGTGTTGTAAATGTAGAATCTCTCTTTGCAGAACATTAGAAACGTGTTTGATCGAACGCTTGTCAGCAAAACGTGTTACTATACTCTCTTCGATCATTTGTTTCTGGTTACAACTGTAATCCAAGCACCTTAGATCATTGCAGGTCTAAGGAATAGATATCTGGATAAATATTTCATTTCCTGTAAATAACATAGCAAGGGATATAGTTTACGATGTAGTTTCTAAATTTTTGAGAGTAAACTTTTGCACTTAGCAACTGTGAATAGATCAATACACTTGGTTAAGTACTCATGCTAAATAAAAGCGAAAAAATACCAACATTTTAAAATGTTTTGTTGATATTATATAATTTTTGAAAACACAGTGATATATACTTTCTTCTTTTCAAATGAAACTTTTTAACTTTCCAAAAACTTTTGCGAGCATGACTACCATCACAATTTCCATGCAATCATCTTAGACACATTTCTTTTTAGTTAACAAACTCGGAATGAAATACTAGAAAAAATTTCATGACTCAAAATATTTATAACTTTCTACACAATTTAAAGTTATTTTTAATTGTTTTTGGTATAGATTATTTTTTTTATCATCATTTAGACTAAAAATAATCAAATCTTCATTTTTAAGTTTTGTCATGGTATTAAGATTTATGGTTATTTAGAATAATTCATTTTCAAATAATATATCACAATGAATTACTTAAAAATTTTTTAGAACAGATTAATGACCACACAATACTTGGTTTAAATTTTACGAAAAAGTCTTGTATCTTAAAAATTAGTTTTTGTCGTCATTTCGATACAAAAATAGTTTCGTTTTTTTAAGTTTTTCCCGGTATTAAGATTTTGAGTCTGTAAATTTTGTAATGTCGATATTTAGAATACTTGTGTCATTTAAAAATTAAACTATTTAGGTATGTGTCAGGTAAACAAACCTCCGTCATTTCTAAATTAAAACTTGAAATATTAAAGCCGGTAAATTTCGCTTTTTGTAAGGAACTTAACCGTGAGGTACATAACCAGTCATTTATAACAAAGCAATTAAAGTATGTTTTGTTATTCCCATTATAGTTAAAACCGTAATTAAAATCTTCGAAGCAAATTTGGTTTCTTATGTCTTGAGTCCTTAAATTCAAAATTTCACGCATTTCCCTGAACACTTAAGGAAATATTCAAGGTATAATATACGATCGGAAAATGATCGCATTAAAAGTCTGTATTTTGATTTAAAAAATTTTTTCCTTATCCACCTACCATAAGGTATTAAATAATGAAGAAAATATTACATATCATGTTTGAAAAGAGCTTTTTTAAAGCCCGATTTTGTAAAGTGACTTAGCATACGGCCCCTAAAGGGTTTTTTGAATAATCATAAACCTAATAATCGGATTAGAATGAAATTTGAAACATAGATTTTTTTAGACCAAGGGTATCAAACTCATTCCCAGCCAGAGAAAATGAAATTCACTGGCACCGCACTATGCGATGTAAATAACAATGATTTTTCTTCTTTTTTTTAATGATCTCCGTAGAAGGAGTGCAGTTCCTTATGATTTGATTTGTATCATAGATGTGTTGTTGCTTATGGTGATATTTAATGTTATATAGCTTTAGTACGCTAAGAGCATTATCACATACCAAGCATATTATTTTGACTTTTATGTTCAATAACCATTCCCATTCTCCAATTCTCATTCCTCTCAGGAAATACCGATGAATAATAATGTTTTAATAAAAACCAATACTTAAAACTAACAGACGTAGAAAAACCAAATCATTATAACTGTAAGGTAAATTAGTTAGTTTGCTTTGTTCGTGAAAAACGGAATATTTAATATTGGACACACAAAAAAAGCAACAAAAGAGTAAAGGCATTATTTATTGTTAAAATATTCTTTGTTACTGGTTGCAGAACTGATGCGTCGACTCAAAAATATACTCATAACAATTCATTGGCGTATTCTGTGGTTTGTTATCAGCAACAATATACTGTAAATAGAAAAATTATTTTAATATACTTTTTGTTTTATGCTATTATATTGGCTAAGACACAAAGATATTCGCAGCGGGCTACGAATTTGACATTTTTGATCTAGAACAAGGGATCTCCAACCTACGGCTCGTACATCAAAATCCGTCTCTTAAGCACCCCAAATCCGCACTGTCTGTTTATTTTGATCACATTAATACTGAATTAAACCATTAACATCATCTTTGAGCCTTTTACATTGATATCAGTTTTGTATAGTCGTATGAATATCAGATCATTGTTAAGAGTATTCAAATTTTCATGACAGTTAGATGATTTTGCATCAAGAAGCAAGTATAAGAATGCAGAAAAAAATTATGTTCTCAGGAAAAAACGGACGATTTTTCCGTTTTAAGTAATTTTCAAATTTTAATACTTTCTTAGAAAAGTAGCAAGGCGTCAATTATAAATATCAATTTAAAGAAAATCCGTAAGCATTTGAATTAGTTATTTCAAATAAATTATTGTTAGTTATTTGAAAAATTCGGCTATTAATTACTTTGAAATAAATTAAAGCAGTAATATATTAGTTTCTCTAATTTTAATGTTCTTATTCCAAAGAACAGTTCATATTATTATTTCCTTGTAATAAAAAATATTGAGTTTCATTCACGCTAACTATTTTTAAAGAAAATATTTTTTTCAACAATGTTATTCATGCCATATATAGTGCGGTATAAAATTAATTTTATTTCAATATTCTGAAAACATTTAAGGAGATATTACGAATAATTCAATTTATTTTAAAAATCGTACATATTGTTTTTATCTCCCTCACCCCGCTAAACCTTAAAATACTAGTTTATAAACATCGAGAATAAAAAAGAAAAACATTCTTAATGGTGTATCCATCATATGTTCAATCGATAGAGTGGTGATTTTGTTTCGAGTTTCAATCGTTGCACATTTCAGAATTCTACTCTCCTTAACCATAGAGCTCCCAAAGCAGAAACATAGTTCTATGATCCTCTGTTTGGGAATGTAATGACTGTATTTGCTCCATAAATCGAATAGGGCTGACTCTCATTCTAAGAAATGGGCGGAGAAAAAAAGTAGCGGAGAAGGATCATCAGGTATAAAGAACAGATGCTATGGGTTTATGTGTATCATATTTTGCAAGAGAATATCCTTTCAAAGGCGAAATGGCTCAAGTATATCTATGCTTCTTGCAGCTACTTCCCTGAGGATATTTTGAGGTACTATTATAATATTTCAGTGCATACATTACTTTAAAGCCATGCAGTAAATATGTAAATATTTAGTTTCTTTTATTTTCTCCAAAAATCTGATAAGATATGCATTTTACGTGTGCTAGGATACGTATGTCTCAGATTTTTTTAAGTACTACGAAATTATAGACAAAAGTTGGCGATATGGAATTAGAACAGCTTCGGTCTTGAGTTATATGAGTAACAATTGGAAGCAGTAATATTTTAAACTACAAATACTAAATATTTTCTTTAAATATTCGTTAACTTTCTTTGAAAATATATTTGGGATGCTAATAGCTGTTGTACGGTTGAGGCTCAGAATGTGTAAGTAATGAAAAATAGGCAGGCAATGAAAATGGGTTAACTCACTATAGATCGTTTTCCTAAAATGTCCATGAGTGTGACACATCGCAAGCAATCACCGCTTATGTGAACGATGAAACCATTTTCTATAGAGTACATTCACCTCCAGTTGTTTGATTCTTGCTTTGTATCCGATGAGAAATAATGAATCCATATCTCAATGACGGTGACAAATCAGAGCAAAAAAGCGCTGCAGTAATCTGATTTTAATTAAAAAGGGCAACTGGTTGCAAAATCCAAGATAATCTGAGAATCAGTGACTAATTTATTTTCGCGCCATTTAATAGCCGGAAGCATACAATGGTCTCACCAACTTATCAGAAGAATGACATCAATTTCCCAAAGCAGGCACTTCTTTAACCACACTCATAGATCAAGGAAATGAAGAAAAGGCAGAAATTTTAGTAGTGTATTTTTTTAAAAAATTTCGTCACTAATGTGTATAACATTTTGATTATTTGAATAAAATCATAAGTACTGTACATGGCAATTTTATACCTGCAAATAACTAAATAAACATTTAAGCACTTTAAGTTAAATGCTCCATAATAATTTTCCATTTTACGATTTCAAGTATTTTTTCACATATTATAAATTCTAATCTCTTTTATCACAAGCATTTTATATGGAATATGATTTGAGTTGCGGTCATGGTTATATAGTGGTTAGCACGTTTGACTGCGAGCACTGCGAATCCAAATTCGACTCCCGGTAGCCTCGGATTGGGTCAACTCATACTTTCATCCCTCCGGGTTCGATAGATGAGCAATAAGTTTTCTCGGGAAGTTAATTGGGTGTCCAATGTCGGGATTGTCATTGAGTCGGGGCACTAGCTAGTAATTAGAGCTCCTGGTTCAAAGGCTACAAAACGAAGATGTGCACCTCCTGATGGACCTCTTAGGCCCGGACAGTCTTTAACTACTGTTTCGAATTAGCAGTTGATATCTTTAGATTCATCTATCGGATGAATGAAGCGAATCTGACCCAAATAATATGCTTAAGTATATATACTACGATGTATTGAAACGTATGTAACTATTAGATTTACAAATATTTCAAAAATACTTCAAAGGACTGTAGTAGTAATTATTTTACATCAGAATGAAAGTATTAATATTAAAACAAGGCTTTCTGATTCCCCACCCTTTTTTCCCTTCCCTGGAGGTTCCAAGAAATACAGAAAGCTTAGCAATAATTACTGAGAAAGCATCAAAATTTGAAAAAGTCTAAAATTTAACTATTTTAATTGATATCAATAATAATTACACAAAATAATGATACTCATACATTCAAATTTATATTTTTTTATACATTAAATTACAAAAGACAAATTAAATGTATTAATTGCTTATTTTAAAGTATTATGTAAGGAAATAAACAATCTATGATTTTATCACTCTGTTAGGGTTTTTGGTCGGAGTCGACATTTCTAAAACACTTAATTTATTTATCAATCTACAGAACAATTCAGCTAAAAGTCTATCATATCTCCCCCCCCCTTCTCTTTCTTGAAAGCCCATACTATATAAATCAGTCCCAATTTGCATGATCACGTTATCTTCTTCGGAGGAAGCTTTCTAATACAAATAATTGTTTGAGGACTGAAAATTCCCCAAGATAACGGTTAGTGACAAGGTTGTGGATAGACCCGTCACAACTCAACCCAGTGTTCTTCGATTTTTTCTAAACAACTCGACAGCAGAAAATTAGAAGCAGCAGGAATTATTTTCAAAGTCTCATACAATTTTATAATATTTGATTTACTTTTGAGTCAAATAACTGTAATCCTTGCTCTCCTATCTTGCTCACGCCAGAACTCTAGATAGTGGAACAACCTAGTACATATGTCTGAGTGGATCGCGTTTACTAATTTTTCTTCCGATAGTAAAGATTTATTTTCCAAAGTTTCCGCGCTTTCTTCGTCTCAGTGCGAAGGAGTTGGGCATTGATTCGTCTTCCCGTCTTGCCTTATTATATTATTTCATTAAATCAAAGAGGCTTTATTTGGTGAACGTGAAAGGTAAACAGTAACTGTAACAGCATTATACAAGCTCCCAAATATAGATATTGCATTAAACTAACTAACATTGCGTCTCTCACTAACTCTTTGGACCAGATAACATAACATAGTCATAGCAAACTGAATTTTGTTGGTTCAACTCTCCAATAAATGAAAGCAAATTCTTCTTTAGCAATTAGCACAGTCACGTTTCGACTGCATAATTATTCTAGGCCAACCTTTACTTGCTACGATCTTACTACTATTACAGTAAGAGCTTTAAATTCTACGTCTGCCAAATGTATTGTTCTTTAACATCAATCGATGCTTCGGAAATAGCTGATTTCATATCTAAAAATCTTTCAAGTACTGCCAACAAACTATTGAGAAGTATTTTTGATGATTGACAAACCATCTTTTCACAGTCAATCTCTACTCTTTAAATTTTTATGAACATCGTTATTTTTGAGAGGTGAGTTTTTGAAACCTTACCATATAAGCTTTACCTTTTTCGTATTTTCATTAATGTTAGTCATATAAATGTTTTCAACGTAAGCAATATGAAACATAGCATCTGTTACTATACCGTCTACAAATTCTGACTCTAATGCTTCACTTGTTATAATTTTTGTATTATGCGCTTAAGTTTCGGAGAATAAAGTATACTTCTTGAGATAGCAAAATTTCCGGGAAAGAAATCCCTGTTAGAATGAATACACTAATGCGTGCGTAAATCAAGTATATTTTTATTTTTGCTATTAATAAATTTCTATCCATGTTATTCGTAATTACACACAATGGCATAAAAATTTGAGCACCAAGAAAGATTTCTCAGAATGAAACGAAATTTTACATACTTAAGTACAACTTTGATGTTTACAAAATCAAAGCAAACTGACAATCTATTATAGGAAAAATTACAAATGAATGTAGGTTTAATACCCTTTTTGGCAATCCTTGTTTTTCCCCTCTTGAACTGTGACAGCTGTTCATATTGTTTCCGATGAAGGCGTAATGGCATCTCTAGTTTTAAAGTGCCCCAATGAATCATATTAAATACACGCAAACAAGCTCTGTTAACCTGTTTTATAATCCAAGGAGAACGAATTTCAACACCTTCTGGTGGCATTATGCCGGTCGCAATCACGCTGCATTTCAAAAATTTACATATTTGCTTAACACTTACCTTCATGCCAAGTTTCGTAACAATTCCACTCTTACTTCCAGGTGCGCAAATTTTTATGACAACGTGTGTATTTTACGAAAAATAACGTCATGAATACATTTTCAGGATTATTTTATTTTACTTTATATCAAAGTCCTATTTTTAACTCAACGTAATAAAAATTTAATGACCAATAAATAAAAGATACATTGTTTCCTTTCTTTGAACTTTTATTATCTATATATTAAAAATCATAACTATTTACGGACAAATGAAAAATATTACTTTATTTTTATACTTATTTTACTTGAAGTTTAGTGAACATTTGAATTTTAAAAAAATCCATTTATAAGTAAAGAGCGTAAAAAGTAGAGACAAAAAAAAAAAAAAAAAGAAACCGTTTTTTTTTATGATGGTAAAAGTATAAGGAAATCTTAAATTCAGAATGAAAATCAAAATAGTTCAAACATAATGAAAATTAGAAATGAACTTTTAACTTATTTCTCAAAGTAAAACAAGCCACAAAAAGCGGTTCATTTGCTATGTAATATAGAATTTAACTGCTATTACGATTAATATTTTTATGTCTCATGTGGCCCTTAAGAATGCATATCGCAGCAATAAAATTTATGTAATTATGAATAATCGCTGTTATCTAATTACATGCATGGATTCTGGACGTTATCTCAAGTGTTATGAAAAAAAAACTAATTTTTTTAATCAAATTAGGATGTAATAATTTTACGCGACACTGAATAGCAGAATAATGAATTTAATGTGTAATTTGGAATTCGACTTCAATGTACTTTGAGTGGAAATAATGAATTTTCCATGAATCAAAAATGGGCAAGAAATCCCAAAACAAATAGAATGAAAAAAAGGCTAAAAACATTTCATAAAGTATTCAAAAGTCACGCACGACATATTCTGAATTATTACTTATCCTGACTCTTTTTGCGGAAAGTACACCCCAAAGTTACAAAGCAAGTAACCAATCCTTCAATTAAAAGTTCAATTCCTTTTTTTTTTCATTTTGTTGAAGGACTTTTTAAGTTTACTACTTCAGTATTAGTTTTACTAAAAAAAAAAAGAAATACTAATTCCGAACATTTTAAATGCTGAATTTTCTAACTACCTAATTTTATCACTGCTTTTAGTTAGGTTTTTGAAATAATTCCTTCAGTATCATGTAGTATTATATACATCAAAAATTTTAAATTACATTTTTTTTTCAAAAACATAATACAAAATTGTAAAACTTGCTAACAGGAAAACTGCAAGATTTATTGAGTTTATATGTTAATAATGTATATTTTGCATTGAAATTGCACAATTTCTAATCGCTCATTCAAATATTTATTGTTACTTGAAAGATTTGTATACATTCGTTCGCTTAGGTTATAACATTAATGTTATTGATGTTGTTCAAAAAGTCAATCAATGTACTCTGCATGAATTAATACTTATTTTATTTTTAAGAAATTAAGATAAGATACTTTAAAGATGTATTCTGTGAAGAGTTTTAATTAAAGGAACGAGATGAGAGAGAGATAGAAGAGCAAACCCCTTCAAAACTTTTCTAGATAAGTTAAATATATTTTCATCCCCTGACAAATACATTTATTTTTCACTATAATGAACAAACTTACAATCTATTAAATTTAACAAAATAGGAAAATGAAACACTTCTCACCTTGAAGTACTGTTATCGAAAAAGTTATATAACTAATACTATATATTTTTAAAATGTGCTTCTGTCTCTATCCCTTTTTTTTTTCTTCAAATAATGCATTTTTGATATAAGTATTTCGATACATTCCATAAACAATTATACTGTACTTTTAATGTCCAACTATTCAGTTAGATACTTATAATTTCTTTTAAAATGTATTTCCAGTTCTATAAAGATAAGACACTTAGATATTATTCTCGGGTTTGACCTTTATTGGAGTGCCAATCTTGTTGAGAACAAGACTTTTTACTCCGTAATGAAGTAAGGTATTATTCTCATTATCGAAATAAGTTACATATGACCACTTTCTATAAATATTTTCGATTTTCTTTTTTGCGTGATAAACAAGATGATTTTCGAAAAAATGAATCCTCATAATGAAAAAATTGAGACATCAAATGTGTGTGTGTGTGTGAACTCCTGATGCATACTATTTTATTCTAGATATATTTTGAATGCGTTGGCCCAAAACATTGCAAAGAGGTAAATAATCTGTGAAAAAAGGAAAATAAATCTTCCTGAACGATATTCGGCATGTGTTATTAGGTTTATGAAATTAATAATAATTACAAATAGGGGATAATATATATATATATATAGGGGATAATATATATATATATATATATATATATATATATAAAAAAAGTGATATATAAATAAAAATATATATATATATATAGGGGATAATATATATATATATATATATATATATAATCGTGCAACATGTGATTCATGAATTAAATTATAATATTCAATATGTAAGCAATGATTTACATAATCTTCCATATGAAAATGTCTATAACATTTGATCACAGATATTATCATTTTTTTGTGAAGTGTTGTAGATGTAAAATCTCTCATTACAGAGCATTACAAGCGTGCTTAAAGAGCAAGTGTCAACAGAATGTGCTAATAAAACTTTCTTGGATCATTTATCTTTAGGGGATCTGTCAAGAGGCATTCAAACTCAATTGACTTTTTTTCATTTTTGTGTGTTTAGAAATTTTTTTTTTTTTAGTTTTCAGGAATTTTTTCAAATTTCATATATTATTTTTAAGTACATTATTTGTGCATGTATGA
>BMAW01109380.1:466662-485309 GCA_019974015.1 Nephila pilipes | reverse complement strand
ATGCATGTTTCTCTTTTTAATTTAAGTTTTGGGTCTAATTTTCATATTTTTTAATTTCTACGTTTACAACATCAGCTACCAATTTTATAACATTAAATATTTCTCAGCGATTGCGTGAATATTTAACACACGGAGGTGTCTATATATATATATATATATATATATATATATATATATATATATATAAATTTTGATTTTTTTAGGATAAGGAGCAATACATTTAATTTATTAAACATGAAAAGAACCTTATTATAATAGAAATCGGTTGTAACATTTTAATCATGATTTGATTTTGACAAAAATTTCTAAAACATATTAAATAAATGCTATTAAACATTTCTGCTCACAGAAGTAATAAATATGTATGTAGATATTATCAATTTAAATAATTAATGGAAATTTTCAAAATTATAATATCGTGACTTAAGAATGAATTAATTATTAATTTCTAGTCTCTATTTCTTTTTAATTTTTTGTTGCTTGCAATGCTTAACGCTTTTAGCAGCATAACATTTCATCTGATGCATAAACTTAAATAAAAATTGTCAAAAGTAGGTAATAAATAAACTAATTAACATGCATAATTTTTAAAACGAATCAACGAAACAAAGTGTATGATCAACAGAAAATTTCTTGATAAGTTATAATGTCAAATAAATTCTTATATTATACTCGAATTTAGGGATCGTAATTTCAAATGATTAATATACACACACAAATATATTATCACTATCTATGATAGAAAGGAAGCAATACAACATATATTTTCTCTCAACCTAACTCCGAAAGACTTGTATCACTAACGCTCTTTAGTGTTGACCAGAATTTTTGTGGAAATATGCTGCTTATTCATACAGATGCTGGATTTCACAGATCGCGGACATTTCGCCACTTTTCCAATGAGACTCATTTGGTGGGTATGCTAGGAATTCGATTCCACTGTATGGATTTGTGTTTCTTTTCTCTCAGAACACAGGCGATCTTCTCTAGATCTTGAAGAAGGATCACAACCGTAGTTTGGCATTTCCAGTTGCCTTCGAGTTTGATATGTTTTCAAAGTTAAATAAACACCAACGTGTGCATGCGTAAATTCAAATTTAAATCCAGTTGTTTTACTTATGTTTATAAATTTGTTTGTATCTTGTGGTTGTGTTTTCAAAAGTTTTCTGATAACTTTGAAAACATAATTATGCACTTGGTTTTATTTTTCTTTCAGAATAAAATTATTATTTTTTTATAAAAATATTTATATACATAGCTAGGAGTCTGAACAATATAATCAACATCAGGAAACACATCAAAATCTACATAGTTTATAATGGAAATTAGATTAAAAGAGAAAAACAGCTATAACAAACATTGTTGCTTTTTTAAAGAAGAAAATATGAAAAACTTAGTAATTTATGAGTCAATTCCAAATCCAATAACGCATATCCTACAATGTGTCCTTATCTGGAAACCATTCATATTAGACGCATGATACACACCCTAAAATATATTGTCACAATAATATTTTTAATTTACACTTATGACACATCTGGCATAGTGCATCGTTAACCTAATTCAGGATTACAACCGCGACCCCAAAAAATAAAACATCGAATAACAAACCATTTTAAACCTAATATTCATGAGAGATTGTTTCCATTCATAAAAATGATTCATACGACTCAAAATAATAAATTAAACATTTGGTATATGTTGATTATATGATAGTCAAACATACTTTAAATAATAAATGTGAAAAATAAGATGTGTGTAGATAAAGGTCGAAAAGTATGATTCAAGAAGAAAATATATTCTATTGAATCTCAATCTATGCATCGAATTAATATCTAAGAAATGCAAAATACATTCGTTGATTATTGAGGCAACAGGGTTTCAAAATTTCTAAATTTTGTTTGGTTGTGTTATTCACATTTACAATGATGATAGACTTTGAAAAGCGTCCCCTATTTTAGCTTTATTATTAGAAATTGATTATAATTTTTTATTCCGACTTTGTTATTTTAAGCTTATTTGTGGTAGAATAATTGGAACAAATGTTCGAAGAAATGAAAAAAAAGTTATTCATGATGTATATGTTCTCTTATGTTTTGTTTCAAGTTGAGAAACGTAAATTTGTTTTTTAAATTTTTTAAAATGTGTTTAATTTATTAATTTAATTATATTAATTATTTTTATGAATACTAATAATCTCTCATGAATTTCAAGATTATTTGCAACACATTTTATACACTCTAATTTCAAATTAATTATGAATGTAATAATTTGCATAATAATCATATTCCATTTATATTTAAATGAATTATTTAATGTTTTTATATGTATTTAACGGGACACAGATAATCCTATATATGACTAACTTATCTGAAATATTTTTATTGCCTTATTTGAAATGTATGTCTTTTTTAAATATACGTCCAAAATTTCATAGTTCTAGCTACGTTATGTATAGAGTGGGTCAATTCTTTCATTGAGATTCAAATTTTCAACGTTTTTTCTATTTTTTTTATTTCTCATGTTGTGTGGTCATGCACTTGAAATGCAAAGGATAATAAAAATATGAATAACATTTTTGGTATTTTTTGGAGTTGCTATTAAAAATTTTTTTTAATTCATTCCTTGGAGAATAAGGATTTAGATATTTTTTTATTATTTTAAAATTCCATAAGATTTGATACAGATGTTTTTTAACCGTTGATCGTAATGTTTGATAAAAGAAGATGTAAAATTATAAACAATTCAAGTGCAACCAAACCCATGCACAGAAATGACAGAAACGCTTTTAAGACATTGAGAACAAAATTGTCAAGAAATATTAAATGTGAAGAAATAGTATTAATTTTAATTTTTTTTCAACACATATTTGAAAGAAAAAAAAATTAAATAACTGTTTGTTTGAAAATAGATCTAAAGGCATGTTTTATGTATGTTTAATTATTACAAGCCTTTTCTTTTCTTACCCACATCTACTTCTTAGAAACTGCTTAAAAGTTAAGAGGAAATAACTCAAACATGTAAATGTTACTTTTGTTTTAAGAATTCAGTATTCAAATCTATTTTCTTTTCTTCATGTAATAATCTAAATATCTAGAAGAGGTAGCATACAATAACATTAATAGTTTTTATTTCACACTAAAAGAATTTTAAAACTGTACGAAGATGATTTACAGACCATGAAATGATATAAGTTTATTCACTTTAGTTATAAAGCTATTTATAGTTTGGTTAATTGCATTAGAAGATGCAATGATTAGTTTTAGGGACTGGAGTGTTGTTCTCTCTCTCTCTCTCTGCCATACATGCAGAAATAAGAAACTATCATTAAAACTACTTTTGTAAAAAAAAATAATAAATAAATAAATAAAAAAAAAAATGAAACGCGTTTGGAAAAAAATTGAGCAAATTTGCAAATTCCATTAAGTTCCGAGAACTCACCATATTTCTTAAGTAACAAATCTGTGAATGTTAAAAATTTGGAAGTAATTACTTTTTAGAAAAAAAAAATATTATTCTTCATAATTCTGTAAAAAGCGAAAGACGTCTCGAAAATATCGAAAGTAATGATCATTCATTTCATTACAGTACAATATCCCTTCAGTACATTATGTTTTTACTCGTTTTATTTTGTTTTGAGCATCACGCGTTATTAAATTATTGATACATTCGTACATTTTTTAAAAAAATTAAGTGAGCAAGAGAAATTTTGAAAATAATTGTGGCTACGAAACAATTGCTCATTTGAAATTTAAATAACTTAATTCTGTATTCTTTTCCATCAATTTTTCATAGTATGGATTGTTAAGATTTTAATTTTCATTTAATCTACAACTATTATGGGCTGATGTTAAAAAAAAAAGAAAACCAAGTATTGTGTGCATGTGTTTAATATTGAGTAAAAAATTGAAATTCGAGATTTCTCCCATTAATACATCGTATTTAAAGCAATTTAAAAATCGATCAATCTACATTGTTTCATCATATCCTATTGAAATATATTTGTGGATTCTATTTAAGTGAAATAAATTTAAGTCGTTGAACAATTATCTTAAATGTATTAAAAAGTATCGCTGTAACTATTGCTTTGCTTTGGTTTTTTTTATTAACGTCGCACCAGAAAAAACTGCCTGGGGTGCTGACGACGGACATCGTAATTTTGGACCTCGAACGAGTGACAAGGTCGTCACTTGAGCAGGCTCACCCTCTCCTAACTCCCACTCCACGCCAACGGGAGGACTTTGGGCTCCGACAGATTTAACGTGCTTCAGCATCGGCTACACGGCGGGTCTTTAGTAGCATTAAGGCTGAGCCCACGACTCGATGAAGACCGCAGGCCACGAGTCCGCGGTCATGATCAGTAGGCTACCTTGGCCACATATATAAATTGCAGTAAGTATTGCAGTACCATTTTAGGTATAAGTGTAATTGCATAAATAAGTATCCACGGATTTTATTTTACTAGGGCTTCTAAAATTAAATTAAAATTCATTATATTTACTCTTACATAATTCATGAAAAAATTAACTTAAATACATAATAAAGTTAAAAGTTAAAATATTGTTACGAAAATTTTTCCACTGAATGTGTGCACAGAGGGAAAATCAAGTCCAAACGGAGGATAACGACGAATATCACTTTATTCGTAAATCTTCAGAATGAGAAAGATGTAGCAAAGCTTGGACAATAGCCGCACAAACAGAAAATACAAATCAGCAACAGCACATATAATAACGTTCCACTCATCAGCTTAATAGTTCTTACTGCACACAAATCTCCGCAGTATTACTTAGCACTCCAAAGGCTGACTGCAAATGAAGAATGACTCTCTCCGGCTCTCGGCGTATTAACACCTTTTCTGGCCATGTGTGACGTCACACTGAAAATTCACGAAAAGTCCATAACTTTCTTCTCGTTCGATTTTTCTTTTAAGCTCCAGCACCTTCGAATATTTTTCCTTTGTCGCCAAAGTTGCCATGTTTCTCACCAAGTCACAAAATGATCACCAAATCCGTCTCCAAGGTGTAGGTCTTTTGTTAACTGGTGATATCTCTGCAAATCCATCTTTTCCTTTATAAGAGAAGGGTTTCAGGGAAGCACCAATTCATGTGCGTAACAATATGAATATGCGAGTCTTAACTGGAAAACAATGACTCCAAGGCAGTAATTTTTTTGATATCCAATTTTCACGGTTTTTGTATTTGAAAGCTACTACATGCTTATTCTGTATATTTCGGTGTACACTTACCGACATAGTCTTCACATCTTTACGTGTACTGGGACACATGGGAGGCACTTGTGGACATTGTGCTTAAACGATTGTTTCTCTTCGTCGTCAGAACAAAAGTGTAACCCTTTAGGTGTGTTAGGATTCGTTAAACATATAATATTTAAGATTCGTTAAATGTATAATATTTCGGATTCGCTCAATGTACTTCCTAAATCTTTATGTTAATCTTGAGTGGCAACTGTATATAAAAATGTAGATGTCTGTCATGTTTAGTTAACGGAATAAAAAAGAATTTGTCCGAAGAAGATTGCTTGTTTTTACGTTCGTACTTTATACGTGATTATAAATAGTTCAGTCTAATATTTTACTTTTACTTAGATATCTTTACGTAATACAATTGTTTCAATATGGTGCCGAAACCCGGGAAGTAACCACAGTTTAGTTAACCGTATAACACTGTTAACTGCCACCTAGAGAGAAAACTACCTCTCATAGATAGACAGTTACACTGATTAGAAGGCATCAACCTTTCAACAACGGACCCATTTCGCAGGTCTTCAGTATTGCCGAAAGTAACCTCGGACACGTATCTCAATTCATTTTTTTTTAAATCGCATGATCGGGAAGTAACCACAGAAATCTAGTAAAATCTCTGTCCTTTTCGTGTAGAATCAACTGCAAGAAAGCCTGTTTGTCAACACACGTAACAGCAAATTCATGCTTTCGAAATCTGAGAAGATAACCATCAATTTCAGGCAGAAGAAATCGAAGTTCAGCTTCAAAAGACTTTAAGAGCCGTTAGGCTCATGGGTGAGCACTGACAAATTTCTTTTGGCTTTACAACGATTTGTTGGTCGAAGAGGACTTCCATGTACAATCTATACAGATAACGCTACCGCCTTCCATGCTGCAAATAAAAAACTGATACATCTGAGGAAAGTTTTCACTTCAGAAAAAATCCAACAATTTTATGCTCATAATGGCATACATTGGAAATTTATTGTACCACGTGCGGCTTGGTGGGGAGGCTGGTGGGAACGCTTGATTGGCCTAACAAAGAGATGTCTTCGGAAAGTTATTGGCCATGCTTTGTGATAACTTCAGATAAGGATGGAACAGTAAGTCATCGTAATCTACTTTCCAAGAACTTGAAGAGGCTTGTAATCATCCGAACTCCATTGAAGTATTGCTGTCTATCTATCGCCAATAGTTGTTGATGCTGCTTTTAAGTGTGACGTTAATAAGCATTCAGTCAATCAATCAAGTATGTAACTTTCAAGTACAAAAATAAAATCAGGTAAGAAATAAATGTAAGGCCTCGGAAGAAGTATTTTTGAAGGAAACCTAGCTATCTTTATCTACACTTGGAAGCGTACATTGAAGTAAAATATGTTATTATTTAATTTGTATTATCTAATAAGCAAACACAACGAAAGTTATAACTCCTCCCTGTCATTCTTGCTTTCGTAGTTATAATTTTAAAGCTAAAACAATTACCAAATGAAAGTCTGAGTAATGGAAATTCGCAAAATTTGAAATTCAATAGATGTAACATTAAAATACGAATCCAGTCATAGTCTGAAATCAAGTTTTCAATGTTCAATATTGTTCTGTTTCTCTATATTAATTTCCCTCAATGTGCCTGAATTTTATTTTAGGAGAAAAAAAAATATCGTTTACCTACTCACTCGGGTTTGAGTGAGTCTAATTACAGTAAATGGTGGTTGGAGAGGTTTTTCCACCAATATGGATTCTCGCCTAATTATACTTAACCACCGTTGGTCCATCTGTCCATCGAAGCACCCTCACTGTCATGCCCTAATTACTCATTACTTATTCAATTCTAAGTCACTGTATCTGCTTAAATCAATTAATTACATTCAACTTAACCTGACAACTTAACATATCATTTGATTGGAAGGGAACTTAAATAATATTAGTATGTACACCCCGAAGTTAACGGAAGGGAAAATCTTGAATAGCCATACGTTATAAAATAATAAATATCCTTACTTTACTTTTTTTCTTATTTTCTAAATCTAATGCGTTTTTTGTGAACACTTATTTAAAATTGTGCCATTCCTGCATGTTATACTTAGCTCCTTTAATGTATTGCTATAGTAGGAGAGATATATTCGTTAAATAGCATTTAAATTTACTCCAATAACTAGTTACTATGTTAAATTATGAATGCCTTAAACTTTTTTTAGAAATCAAACGAAAATTATATAAAAATATAAGAAGTATTTTTTTCTTCAAAAAATCAGTTATTTGCGAACGTAGAAAATGTCCTACATGTTAGCTTTCGGATATGCTTCAGTAATGTTTGAGCAGAAACTGTTATTTAAGTGCTGAAAAAATATTTCTGTGGAAACTGGATAGATCCGTTAAAAGGAGATACACTTCACTACTTTATGCATCACTGTAACCAGCAGTGCCTTGAAATAATGTATTCAAAAAAGGTTTGTAAACGGTATATTTTAGGTATGATGGCTTTGATTCAAAATGTATGTTTTCAGAATATTTAGATTTCTCAACTTTTTCTTAGGATCGAACCTAGGTAGCTACAAAAACGAGAAGATTATTTTCATATTTTTTTCCTTCATTTTTTTTTTATCTATTTCCTAGATGTTGCTAAGCATATATATAGTAAGGAGAAACACATTTGACGAAGTGCATAAAAATATCTATGTAGCATTTTCAAGCTAACAGAAACTTAGGCTTAAATTTCAGTATTTAATATAAATCAAACTCGTGATTTTCTTTTTATATGTATTGTTTTAATTTGTTCACTTTTGAAATCTTAGGAAAAAGCAAAATTTCAAGTATATAATTCATCATAAAAGTTAAGCTAATGTTTCTACAATTAGAAATTTTGACTTATTAGTAGCACATATACATTTTTATTTACATTGATTAAAATTAGTGGAGATGTCTGCCATAGAGTTACTTTTAGTTTGCGTGACATTCATTGCAAATAAATGATTGATTTTTATTAACATCTTTCTGTGAAGCAATACGAGTGCAAATGGCAACTGAACTCAACGTAATTTTGGAGCCTCAGTCAAGTGACCAAGACCACACCTGAGCTAATATTTCCCTCTCCAAACTTCCACATCATGCAATTGGAAGGACTTGGAGACTAGTCAGGTTGAATGTGCATTAGCCCCACTACTTTCTGGATATTTAGTAGCATCAGGGCTCGAACCCACGACTCGACAAAAACCACTAGTCGTTAGTCAGCAACCATGACCACTAGGCTATCGCGGCCAATTGTTGACGCGAATTAGTAGAATTTCTAAATTCAAAAATAAAATTCTATGGTTATATAATTATATGTTTATTAAAATAATTGAAAAAACTTTAATTTCATCTACAGTAACAGATTCAATAACGAATGATATAATCTAGAATGATAAGATAGTAAGTATCCTTCCTTATGTTTATTGATTTAATTTGGAAATAGTTGGCTTCTTCTTTAAAGTATTCCAGAGTGAAGAACATGTTGGTAAAGAAACAGAGTAAAAGTATACAAAGAATAAGAAACAATCCTATTTATTTTTATCATATATTAAGTTGGAAATCGCATAAGAATTTTTGTTTTATATTCTTTATTAATTCATCTTTACAAGGATGAGGGAAGATTATAAACGAATTTTAACATATTTTTCAAATATAGTAACGTATTATAATAAATATATATAACATTTAGTCCATTCAAACACTTTTAAAATTAGATTAACATTTTTTATTATAGTAAGCAGTTAAATTCTATATGTTAAAAATATCTACTTACATTTATTATTAAAAGTAATGCAATATTTATTTTATTATATGAATTAAACAACCCTCAAATTCATTTCTAGTTTCCTTCTGTGTAGTAAATGATAGACAGTACACCAATATATTTCTGAAGTTATGGTTTTGTTATCTGATTTAAGGAATAATATTAAATAAAATAATTGATTAAAATAATACAAAAATACTATTCTGTTATATATATATAAGTTATTCATTCTTATAGAAATAAATTATCACTTTCCCACTTCCGTTATTATACATCATCCTGATAAGATTTCCTTTTTTTTTCTTCCTTCAACTAATGTCTGCTCTGACAAACAGAAGACAAAAAGGAAATCATTACAATGCTGTGGACATTAAAGCTAAAAGCCGTGCGATTAATAACAAAAAGGAGACAGAAAAGAAAAAAAAGCACCGCTATGGACCAAAAGAAAATGACATTTTACCCTCATCAAGTTTACGGTTTTTACGACACACATATGCGCACATCTGTGGTTAATGTTCCGGGATTCCGTCTATAATACATTATGGATATTGAAGGGTTGCTTGTTCACAGAACGGAACAACTAGCAAGAAAAAGTGAAATCATAAATTAGTGTAATGTACCTTTGCAAGTGGTTTTAATCAAGCATTGTAACTTATACTCATATATGGTTTAACTTTAACAACCCCTATGTCACTGAGCAGGCATTGGAGCATATTATTCTTTTAAAATAACTAAAAATAAACAAAAAATAGATTATTGGAATATTTCTTAGTAGAAGACTCTTAACAGATAATAAAATCAAATAAAAAGTCTTATAATTCTAAGTATCCATTAAAAGTAAGAATCTCATCAATCTAAGAACATGTTTTAGTTATATCACTAAATTAATAAATATTATATATATACACTTAGAAATATTTCATACATACATAGAAATGCTGCAGACATAAACGTAACTTATAAATTCTTACAAAAAGTGTTACATTGACGTATAGAATTGTAACACAAATACAAAATAAATGTTGTGTATAAAGCGAAGAGACAAGTATATTATTTAATTATTCAAATGATACCCATAAAAATGGCAGTAAAAATTGTTGAGGCATATATACTTGGACAAACATGGAAATCAACAAAATATTTCAAAAATTTTCTGTTAAAAGAATTAGGAATTTAAATTCGATATAAATTCTTGCTATAACTTGAATAAATAAATTAATTCAATCTTTGTAAAAAATATAAAAATATATATTTTATTCCATGACTTATTGAGTGCTTAATACATTAGTCCTGTTATATAAACTTGTGATACAAAAGAATAAATTTGAAAAATAAAATAAATTGGAAGTCATTCTTTTACATACAAATGTATCAAAAAGAGATAAATATTTGAACATCTTATCTTTAATAAGTGCCGAAATGTTGCTAATATTTTAAATTTATGAATCAAGTGCACAGATTTAGAAAATCAGTAAAATTGATGTAAAACTTTTCAATGAATAAAATAAAGTAAAATTTTCATTCATTTTCTTAAAAATGTAAAAGTAGTATTAAAATATATTTAGAAAGGTTATTAACATTATAATTACCAACTGTATATTATTATGTCATAAACTGTATTCGATATAACTGTTATTCAATTTATTTAAAAAGCTTTTAACACCATATTTAGAAAATTGTATGAATATATTTTTGTCATGAAAAGTGTAAATGTTATGGACTGAAAACATCAATGATAAATATGAATATACGGGATAATTCGGAATGAATAATTCAATTTCAAAATTCCGTATTTTCAAAAATGTGGAAGTTTTATATTTTAACAATAGGTGACCCTCGTATGTTCTTTGTGAAGCTATTTCACAAAAGCTGCTTGAGAAACTTTCACGGAGCTACATCGCAGTTGGATCGGTTGCAGTGGTCCAGATGATTATAGATGTCACACAGATGGCCACCTAAGTTACCTGATATGACCCAATGCGATTTCTTCCGGTGGGTGCTTGTAAAATATAAAGTTCTTATATAACCATTTCCTTCAAATTCATGTGTACTTCAACAACGGATTTCGGATTTTTTTTTGCTGTACAATCAATCACCACTGACACTTTACAACGTGTTTGGCAGGAAATGACTTATCGAATTGACATTAAACGTGTAACTAAAAGAAATTATTTCGACCGATTGGAAAAAAAAGTACATCAACTTTCCCTGTGCAATCATATATTAATTATCATTCTGGGTCATTTACTTATAAAAAAATATAATGATTTGAAATCGGATAATTCATTTTGAATAAACATGTTTATCTATATCTGAACGAATTTCCTCCTCACTATGGATTGAATTCAGTGTCATAAAATAAAGTATTTCATAAATAGTTTGATTTTAAAAGGAAGGAATGTGCTTCAAGAACTTTAAGGCTACACAGTACCCTAAAAATGACAAATTTATCGAAAAAAAGTTTTTGCATTTTCCTGTAGCCCATACATTTGGGAATCTTGGCCCCAAATTTTAGATCTATTAACCAATTAGTTTTTAAGATATTTGAAGTTTTCTGAGCATTGTCAGTAACTATTTTTGACAGCTGAGGGGGGCGTGGTTAGTTTCGGTTTCATTTTAAAGCATTTTTCCATTCTTAAATTTAATTAATTACTGATGTTTTTTAAATAATATCGATGATGTGCTTATAGTTACTTAGCCAAAATTGATAAGAAAAGGTATTTCTCAAGACCAATATTTATTCTGCATATAATTTATATAACTTAAAAGCTATTTTAAATTGTTTAAGTGAAGTTTTTTTCTGTTGAGAAAATGCCATAGACAAAACTTTCGCAGCTTGAGAAGAGAATCAACATTTCTAAGAGATGGAGTACTGCTGATAATGACAATGCTAAAAACCTGCTTTAGTGGATATAACTACAAAACTTCAGAATACAAATGTCTTTAATACTTGTGCTACATATAAAAGTATCTTTCAAATTACATTATAGTGGATACTGAATGTTTGTTTACAGATAATTTAAGCAATATTTGCCATAGTGTATCTTTAAAACTTTGCTATGGTCAAAGAAATAGATTTGCATATAAAATGAATGTTGTATGTGTTAATTGTGACCAAACCTAAAGTGAAACATGTTCATAAGAATTAGTTGATGCTATATTGCATCAAATATCAAATGTTAGCAAGCATCAATTTTTTAATGTTCCATTTGATGTAAATATGAGATTAGTGCAAGGTATGTTAAGTTTGTGACTTGGCTACTCATCGTTGGAAAAATTCTGCATGCATATGAATTGAAATATAATGTTTAGTAAAACTTTGAAAAGACATTATAAGCCAAAAGTTCTGATTGGACATCTTGTTGGGTTAAATCAGCCGTTGCTTGATATTCGTAAAGATGTCATTGAGGCGTAGGGCTCAAAGAATGATAAAGATATAGTCGGTATTGGAATGTCATATGATGGAAGCTGGTTGACAAGAGAACATACGTTAACGTCAAATATCCGAATAGGATATGTTATCGACTTGCTGACTTGCTTTGTGATAGACTACGAAGTAATGTCAAAGCGGCGTGGAGAATGTGAACAGACTAAATTTGAGCTTGGAGAAGATAGTGCTGACTTTTGTATTTGGAAAGAAGACATCAAGATGTTTGAAGTACAATATATGTTGGATCATATGGTGCAATGGAAGAAAATGCAGCTGTGAAATTATGGGAAAGATCTGAGAGTATTAGTTTCCGGGATACAATCTTGCTCTTTGACTCTTAGTGTTTTTACCAGTCATCATTAGCACGTGGAAAAAAATCAGGTATTTACAAAGATCGGGTAAAAATAACAATCAACGAAGAATATTTGCCCAAAATCTTGCCTATTTATCAGCGATTAGCATCAACTGAATTATTAAGCACATGTGTCAGAGGTTTGACACACAATTCTAATGAAGCATTACATTCGATAATATGGAACAAATATTCCAAAGAAAATACAGCCTGTAGAGGGCGCCTTGAAAGGGGTGATTGTAAGATGTTACTTATGCTAGTGTAACACTCCAATGTGAAGCAGATGTTTATAAAGATCGCAAGGTGAAATGCTAAATGCGAACTGCACGATTCTCCAAAGTAATTCAATAACGATAAAAAGAAATAAAATAAGTTGTGATTCTTATACAACAAAGCCTGATCTCTCTCTGAAGCTTTAGCGCAGAAGTTTAGTAAATGTTAAATAATTGAAAATTTTCATTACAAGTAAAAATAAAGTTAAGTAAAGTAAATTAATGTCACTCTCTCCTCAGAAGTGATATAAGAGTAAAAAGAAAATTTCTTACAACAATTTTGAAGTAGGATAGCTTAGCATTTAAATGTGTCATTCTTCTTCCAAAGGAAATAAGTGTGATCTGAACAAACTGGAGCGAGAACGTTCCTACAGACGCTGAAGTGAAACAGGTGATAACTATTACTGTTACGAATAAATATTATGTATAAAAATATTTAAGACTGATGCTGGAAGAAATTGTTGAAGACAGAATCGAGAAGAAAGGTTCAAGGAAGTCTAAAATTGGAAAATTTAGGAAAAAGTTCAGAAAAGATAGATATGAGAAGGTAACTACTCTGTAAGGTGAGGTTGCCAAAGGTGAAGAAGAAATATCAAGTACAATTCAATAAAAGAACATGAATATTGGAGAGTAAGAAGAAAAATGAACATGTCACGAAAAACTATCTCAGTCTCAAAATGAAGAATTCGAATCTGAATTTTAAGAGAAAAATCAAGGATTAGCTAAAATTCAAGATGAAAATTTGAAGTTTAATCAAATCTTGAATGAGATGCTCAGAGGTATGGACGAAGCAATATCAATACTAGAAAGGCAACTTAATTCCCTGTACATGAAAAATTTTAATCTGTTTAGTTAGAAAAAATAAGGAATGAAACTTGTATCTTAAATCAAGAGAAAGAAGAAATACAGATTGACATATAAGGGGAAGAAGAAAGGATAAAACTGTTGATTAAACGAGAAGGAATTTTGAGGAAAAAAATAGGAGAAAAAGAGAAATGAGGAAGATATGATATGATTAGTTGAATTTCAAGAGAAAACGAGAATTAAATAATATTTGTAAGTTAAAATACAAAAAGAAAATGCAAGTCTGTTCGATATTGAAAGTTCTAAAGAAGCATTTTTTCAAGGAAGTGCTACAGAAAAGAAAATGAAAAAAAAAAAAAAGAAAAGAAAATTGAAAAGAAGAGCAACAAGTAATGCAAGAAGAAAAGTAGACGCAATGCCATCCAAAAACATCTCCATACAAAATGCAATAAGTTTTTTTTTTTTTTTTTGTAAAAAAAAGGAAGCCATATTTCAAGCACGTCTCACTGATAGAACGTATCAAGAATTTACGACTGCAGAAGAAAGCTGGGAGATTCAGAGTAAAAATTTGGTTAGTTGGTTTTATTAACATCACACTAAAAACAACACGAAGGCCATTGGCGACTGACCTCTTATTAATTTTGGTCATGTGACGAGGATGATACGTGAGCTGACAAGTCCCCTCTCTTTAACTTCCATTCTCCGCAAACGGGAAGACTTTGAACCTCGACAGATTGAAAGTGCCCCTGCTATATAGCGGGTCTCAGCCCCGGCTACATGGCTGGTCTTAAGTAGCATCAAGACTCTAGACCACGACTCGACAAAAAACGCTAACTGCGAGTCCGAGACAATGAGCCACCGTGTCCACATAGAAAAAAGGAAGCAGTAATCTAAGTTTCCTACTTTTTACTACAAACCATGAAAAAGCACTGAAAGTGAAAATAGGGTGGTATCTGAAACCAGGCCACAACGCCACTGAGGTAAGGAGAAGAAGCTCCCCTATAGATAACCAATCAGCCTCATTATGTAGTTAACATGTGTGATAGAACTGTTTGTAAAAAGACTGTTTTACGACATCATCGGTTTGAACATGAAGAAGAAAAGGGTGAAAACAAAGATCGCAAGAAGGGATTAACTCCCATTGAACAAAGAAGAAATGGCCATCATTTTTGAGGGTTAGAAAATTTAATTTTATTATTTTTTTTTCTGGAGGCTTATAAATTGAATTTTCTCTCTTTTAAAAGAACAAAAGAATATAGTACGATTTTTTTTTTCGAAAATAACAGATTTATTATTTTAAGAATTAAACATTTGTTAGTTAATTTTATGCAACATTGGAACAATTTATAGGATTCTGGATTAATTTTATTCTTTAGAATTATTTTGATTAATTATTTTAAGAGTTATTTTGATAAGTTGTTTCTCATGGAACATTTGAAAAAAGAAATGATTTTTTTGTAAGGCTCTTAGAATTGTTTTAATAATTGTGTTACGTTAAAGATTAAATTTTAATAATACTTTCAAGTGTATAAAAATACTGTTTTCATGAGCAGTTTTGTAAAGTTGTTTTGTAGTGCTATAGGTCAACTTAATATTTAGCATGAATAATATATAAAGAATTTATTGAGTGTTATGATTTGGTGTTAATTGTAAATTTGTACAATTAAGGACAATTGTAATGTCAGAAAAGGCTGAATATTATCGCATACCTATAAGGGGCGCTTTGTAAGAGCAGAGTGTAAGATGTTATTTACACACTCCCTCAGTGCGAGTGTAACACTCCAGAGTGAAGCAAATATCTGTATGGATCGCAAGGTGACGCACTAAACGTGAACTACAACACTCACCGAAGTAATGCGATAAAGATTCAAAAGAATAAAAACAATTATTATTGTTGTACATTCACGCTTGTTCTCTGCCTAAAATCAAAACTTAGTAAACTTTAAATAAGTGAAAACTTTCATTAAAATTTAAAAAAAAAAAGTAAAGTAAATTAATATATCCCTCTCAGAAATGGTATAATAGTAGGAAAAGAAAATTTCTTCCAAAAAGGAAGTTAATAATTCATCAATATGTGTAATGCCTCTGTCTGAATACAAATGACCTTTAATAGTGTAAATAGTAATAATATGATGTTAAAATTATTCACCTAATCTAAATTATATAAAGTCTTGTCAATCACAGAATAGCATGAAACAAAATGGTTGTAGATTTTCATGAATTTTAAAAAGATGCTGTCATACAATAAATTATTCAATGTAATAAATATTATTAAGTAATTCTAAGAATTCATAGGAAATTATTACAAAAAATATGTAGTTGAAAATTAAAAAAAAGGAAGTAGATAAAACATAAGTTAAACAAAATCATTAGAAAAAAATTATATTGATAGAGCCATCTATTTGCACAGAAAAAGAAAATATTAATTATATTTGAATAAATCAATATTTTTCATAAATTCAATCACACACACACACATATATATACATATATATGCATGTGTGTGTTATATTCTAACATGTTACGATACATTTTATAACTGTAAAAATTTGGACAGATTAATGCATAATAAATGCATACTTTATGAAAGAAATAAACAACAAAGAACAATATTTAAATGATGATTCTATTTGTAATAGTAAAATTGTAACATCTGTTCTCAATTCAATCCGTTTATGACAAATGTACTTATTTCCGAGCATTTCCATTATTACTGAAATTCATCTCTTACACAATTGTTACTCACTTTCATGTTTCTAGATCTCATTTTCGTCGTTTACTGAAACGAGAGCCAATATGCAAGACATTTATAGCAAAATTGAAAAGCCTCTTTATTCATAAGAAGATATCATAATTTCTCAATCTCGAGAAAAGAAAATTCTTCTGTCTGATTTCAATTTCTTTTGATAAAATCTTGAGTAGACACCATGAAAAATGTGAACTCTCTGACAGAGCAACTACTAGCTTTTTTATGAAGGCAAAATAGTTGCCTCTAAAACCCGCGGCCTTTCCTAAACGAGATTAATATGCCACAGTAGAATTCCATTGTTCGCTCTTACAACAAACAAATCCTTAGACAACGAGAAGTTCTATTCATATCTGCCTCCTACTATTATTTCACTAGGCATATTTTATTTATTTATTTTTTTGGCAGGACGTCAAATATTTTCTATTCATATCTCTCCCAGAAGCAGGCTCGTGGGTCATTAGCCTTAAATGCATCTGTGGAGTAAAGAAGAAGCAGTGCAAGTGGTTGGAGAAGATAGATTCGAGTAGCATTTATTTTTCTGAAAAAATTCTAGTGTGTATTGGGTGGGGTGGAATAGGAATCTAGAAGAATTCGTTCTTGCATGTCTAAGAGGCTTAGAAATCTAGAAGGCATTTGGAACTCTGCTCAGAAACGGGAAATCAAATTTCGCTTTTAAAATAAATTCTGTTTCTATGTCGACTGCATTTTTCGGTTGCGCTGACTTTTATTTTCTCGTACTGACGAAGTTTTCTATGTCGCGATATCGCAACACTGGCGTTTGTATTTCCGCAGTTTATAAGTTTTTTTCTCTCGTTTCATTCATTTGTTTGCCACGTTAAATGAAGATGGGATTCTTGTTCGAATTCTCAGAAAGGTAAATGGAGATTTATTTCTTTCATCGTTATAAATGAAGGAAAGTTGGAATGAAAAATCTTAAACGACTTATTTCCTTTAAAAATATCTCAGAATGAAATTTTGCTGCGAAATAAGAAAAAAAATCTAATTATTCTCAAATGAATTGCTAAAAGATTTATTTATGTAAATTTTGTTTTAAAAAGAAAATAATCTTGACTTAAAAAAAACAGATTTATGAGTAACACTATCAGTCTTATTCAGATATATGTCTTACTAAGGTTTTTTTCATGCTATCCTTTGAATATAATTTTCAGCATACAACAAGTAGAAGTTTTTTATCTCCTTAACTCAAAGTATTCCAAAATTTCATTGGCCCTTGTTTATATATTATGTTGTAAAAACTTTTGTGTGGTTACGATACAGCCAATTTATAAAGATTACGAGCATTATTTTAGTCGAGTCGTAAATTCAAGTCCTCGTGTCACTTAAGACTCATCATATAACAGGGTAGATTAAATCAATCTTATTCCTGAGGTAATGAGAGTGGGGTATCAGAACTCATGTATTCTTGGGAATTAACCGTGATTCAAAACTGTAAGGCTCGCTGCTATACAGCTCTCGG
The DNA here is from genome assembly GCA_019974015.1 of Nephila pilipes. Lineage (NCBI taxonomy): Eukaryota > Metazoa > Arthropoda > Arachnida > Araneae > Nephilidae > Nephila > Nephila pilipes. Next base: position 467,208 of record BMAW01109380.1, on the reverse strand, counting down.
ACTGCTTCTAAGTGTATCGTTAACAAACAAATATAATAGTTAATGGTACAACTAACGATTTAAGTTTTAATATAAATGATAGAAGCATACGATAATCTTTTTGTATTTAGTCAGAAAATTATGATTAATATACTCAGCTTCTAAAAGGGAATTTTTCTCTTTAGTAAAATCTAAGAAAATTGGGAGAAGAGTATCAGCATTGTTAGTATTAGGACAAATTTCTGAGATTATTAGCATTGAATTAAAGAATAAATGTTACTTCTCTTATAACCAAAAACAACAAAGTATTGTTATTATCCGTACGAATAATTTTTGTAAGAAATAATCATATAGAATCCAATAATACAAATAGGGTTCATATGTGTATAGGAAAAAGATTGCCAATATTTTAAATATAGAATGAACCCTTTTTTTGTTCAGCACCAAAAAAGTATGACGTGAATTCTAGGGAAAATAAGTTTTGAGTTTCTTTAAAGGAAATCAAAACAAGATAAAATTATGCTTTATATAAAGCAATATTGCACAAAAAAAAAAAAAAAAAAAAAA
>BMAW01109380.1:411726-466262 GCA_019974015.1 Nephila pilipes | reverse complement strand
GGCATTTTTAAGAATTTTTATATGACTCATGTAAAGCGAACGCTTATTTTGTCGTCACTAGGAGGAATGTAGCACCAATATTCCCGGGTGTTGAATGAAAGAATAATACCGGTTAAAACGATTTGCATACCTGATTGCAAATAACTGCTATTTTTCTTTTTCCATTAGTTTATGGAACTCGAAAGTGATATGTTTCATCCGAGCTTCGTGTTCAAGTCCAGTATCCACAAAAGAATCTTCATGTAATGTGACTGAGGCACATTAAATCTGTCCTTACCAAACTCATAAAGATGGGTCTACAGTAGACGTAACTTACACACGTAACTGTTTCGAGAGGTAAGACTCGCATAGTATAGATTTGACCCCCACTCTGAAATGCAGATCACGCGGTACATTATAGGCTATCTTTACGTGGGAGTGGTTTGGAAGTTAGACAGATTGGGATGGTAACTCAGTTTTAGTATTCGTCAACTGACTGTGGTTCAAAATTACGAGTTCCCCGCTACCAGCCCTTAGGTTGTTTCTTATAAAAAATATTATTCTATTAATCTAAACTTTCTTTGTCCCTTTCACAAAGTATTCTACGTAGAGCTCCAAATTAGAAATTTAGGACAAGTAGTTGTAATTTTTTTTCCTAGCCAATGTTACTATCAAGCATTTTCCAAAAATTTAAAATTGAACTATAAATTGTTTGAATTGCATTACATTTTAGCTCAGATAGTCAGCAATTTCAACTGAGAATTTGTACTCTTCCCAAAATTAACATTTTATAATCTATTTTACATGGGAATTTGAAAATTGGGTTATCTATCCATTATGCAAATCCACACAATTAATTTATTGCACCAAATTTCTTAGGGAACTTCGTTGATGTATGAGGGATATGTTCGCATAAACATATCCTCAAAAAATTCAAGTTTTTTTTAAATATTTTTTCAAAACCCTCCCTTTCACCATCTATTGAAACATACAGCATCACTAACTTTAATTAACTTTAGGGCATTTGTTAAATATTTATTTACTTGAAACTAATTATTTAAATTTTTTAATAAATTTCTTCCATGTTTATGATTTTCTTAGTTAATATGTTGAAATGATATTTTTGTATATTTTATGGCTAGCTCTCGAATGAAGCACTACAAAATTATGATTCATGAACCATCGATTGTGAAAATTAACTTATCAACTTTTGGTAAACTTTTGAAAATAGACATTTAATGATTTTCTAAAAAATTTTAAATAACTTAATCCAGAAATCTATCTATTTAAATGAAACGGTTGTTGATACGGTCACAGGAATGAATATTTGGTCTACTTTTAGAAAAAATGAACAGGGAAGAATATTAATGGATTTTATACAAATTTTCAACTGACCAACCACTGAACAAATTTTTATTCCCCCTTCCTTTACTAGTGTTTAAGATTTTCTCTCCGATAAGAATGATTCTGAAGCATATTACGTCATGGTCTATGTGTGTGTGTGTGTGATAATTTGTTATTAATCAAAGATTCCTTTGATTACCATTATATTTATACATTTTCTTGTCCCTCATTAAAAATCTATATATACTAAAACACTGTTCTAAAATTTGTATTTTTTTTTTGTTTTGCTTTATTAACGTCTCATTAGAAGCAAAACGAGGGCTTTCGGAGACGGACCTCGTAATTTTGAACCTCGGTCAAGTGACGAGAACGACACCTGAGCTGCCACCCCTCTCCTAACTTCCACACCACGACAATGGGAAGATTTTTTGGCCCCTATAGATTTAACATGCATCAGTCCCGACTACACAGTGGATCTTTAGTGGCCAAGCTTGGACCCACGACCTAACGAAAACCTCCGCCCAAGAGTTCCGAAACCATGGCCACCAGGCTACTGCGGCTAAACACAAATTGTTATTGATATTTATTAATTACATGTACTTACTTAAGTATTATTGCTCATTAAAAGTATTTTATGTTGGGTTGTTAGAGTGTTAAGATTTAAAGTTAAGCATCCGAAGAAATTAAATGTAACATTATCTTAATTATTGAATTGTAATTTCTGTTGAGACTCCCGTCTACCGGCCATTTTGCTTTCGTAGACGCAATGTTAATATTATGGAATTTCGACTATCGTTCTCAAATATTTACTATTTGGTCTATTTGCATGCAATAAAATGCATCTGAAAGAGCAAAAAATAATGGAGGCTTCTACGAATTATTTTTCACTTCCAATTTTTAAAAATATTTTCACCCCTGTTTTAATGAATCGTATGTGAGTTTTCAGGTCTTTAAAAATACTTTTAAATCAAATTACATTTTTTTAATCAGAGGGAAAAAATATTCCGCAGAAGCCTTCACGACAGACAAGAGCCTTAAGATCTGCTAAGATATCGCATCGTTTAATGAAGCATTTCATCATTAATATAGTTTCATTAAAAATTTAATATTTTTTTATTAAATGAACTCCATTTTTTTTGAAAAATTTACTTTTTTTTTAAAATTAAAATTTAAAAATTTCTTCATTTATTCAACAGAAGCTCATTGGATTTAAATTTTTATCTTTCATTTTGCTTTTTTATTTGCTAAATCATTCTTTTCTTGGAAGATAATTTGAGGTAATCCAAAATTTATTAAAAATATAAATTGCTAGTTATCATTAACAAATTTTTATCCTTCCATCTGGTTTGCTATATTTTTGAATTCACTCAAGCGAAGAATGTGTTTACAGCTAGTATTTTAGGAGTTGAATTATGGTTGTAATTTGCAAGATTTAAAACGAATTTTAAGAAAAGAAACTATAGTATGTAAAAGCAGCACTATCAGCAAAATTCCCTTTTTAAAATACTGAATGCGGATTGTTCTTCAAAGAAATTGCGTGTATGATTAATATTTTGCTCTTTAATTTAGAAGATGATTTCCAAGAAAATTAGAGTTTTTTTTCTTCCCCCGTATATAAAGTTTTCACCTGGAAGGATAAATTCACATTAAAAATTCCATAAAATTTTTGGAGGCAAAATAATTTTATTTCGCATTACATTCAACATTAACAGTACAAAAGTCTCACAAACTGTGTTTATTATGAGTTTCTGATAATAAATTATAAAATTAAAGCAATACTTAAAAATTTCACAAACCAGTCTCTAAATTTCATCAAATTGATTTTTCATCCTCTACTTTGAATTCTTTCCTTTCCTTGGGACTTAAATAGAGAATGTAATGCTTAAAGGAGAACAGTTATGCGCGTAAATAAATTGCATTGTATGGTTAGATTCTCCTTTTGTTTTTGGAAAATACAATTCATTATATTTTCTTAAAATAAGGCATCCTACATTTCTTTTCAAAACATTTTGTTTATTCAAACCTTATAAAAGACAAAACTTAAGTGGTCAGTTAATAGAGACAAACTTTTTTTCACAGAAAAAGTAGGTTTAAAAGAATTCTATATTTTAAAATTTAATACGAATGTTTCTCTAAATTTTATTTATCTAAAATTTTCCGTGCTTTTTTTTTATAATTCTAATCTAAATATTTTGTTGCTTATTGTGTGACTACAAAGTTGTAATATTAAGGCAAGTAATTTTGAGTCTATAAAATTTTTAACATGTAGAAGGATGATATTGAAATATAAAAATAAATCTAAAAATTGTATACCACACTTTTTAATACTTTGTGAAACATTCTTGATAGATATGGAATCCAAAAATATTTTCTTGTTGTAATTTCTCTCATTTGAACAAATAACTATATAGTTATAAACAGAAAAAATTAATTTTTACAATAAACTTCCAATTATTCGCACCTTAGAACAATAAAATGTAATTTTAAGATGAAAAAAAAAAAAAAGAAGAAAAAAATTCAATTAGCTCTATCCAAAATGTGTGCAAAAGAATACAATATAAGCAGTAATTAAGAAGAATTGTAGGATCACCTTAAGATGTTAAATTACTAAAACGTATAGTTAATTATTTTAAATTTAATTCTTATTCATTTGCACATGCTTAAACTAATCAGCAAAATAAAATTTAAATTGATTAGATTTTGTACAAATTACGATAATGATATATATGCTTTGTATTTTTTTAAATCATCATTTAATAACTTTTGTTCCGAAGTTTCAAATTTGTTTTTCAATACATTTGAACCTATTTCTTAAAATAAGATTTATAAGTATATGAATAATTACTGTTCGAACCGATGAATAAATAAAGACTTTCAAATTCGGACACATTTTTACCAATTATACATAAAGCAATACAGAAAAAAAAATCTGATACATATTAAATTTATCGAGGTCGGAAGTCCTCCCTTTTGCATGGTTTGGAAGTCATGGTGCCAGCTTAGAAGCCATCCTCGTCAATTGATCAAGGTTCAAAATTACGAGTTCCATAACCAATAGACCTTGTTTTGTTTCTCATGGCGACGTTGATGAGCAATCGTATCGTAGTTTCATAATTTTCACATTCAAAAACCTAAATTTTTACCCGAACCACTCTATATAATCAGCTTAAAAGAACATACCGAAGTTAAAATATTTTGTAAGAAGACTCGGTACCCAAAACTGACCAAAAAATCGATTTTTTTATATTTTTATTTCGAAATAATATTTACATTATTATCTTTCGATTGATGTATTACTTCTGTATGTACATGAGCTAAAAGTTTCGGAAAAAGGAAATTGAAAAATGTATACAAAACAACTTTCGCATTTGACCACGCCCCTTTCTTAGAAATGTCAACAATTTTATGTTATTTTTTCTTCATAACTTTTTGAAATCTAATTTTATTTGTTTCAATCATAACTGTGGCGTTTTACAATTCTTTTTTTTTTTGTGACTACAGCTTTCATTACGAACAATTTATTGTTGATATCTCGTGTTTTGTTTGTAGTGTAAGTATCGAACTAGTTCTAAGTACACTATATTGAGGGGAAAAAAAGCGGTATTTATCAAGACTTTTTTTTCATTATTATTTTCGAGGAAACTGATACATTTTTGATGTATATTTTTTTAACTGTTGAAGATTTCACACATAACTGTCTCGCGTAAAAAGAGGATATCATTCTATTTAAATATTCCTAATATTAGAATTGAAAAATTATTAAATATTGAGAAGAGACCATATGTTTCGGTACTATACTTTTCTTTACTATGAACTTTTTACAAATCCACTAAACGTTTATCAAATTTAAATGCTCGTACTGTGACAAAAATAAATAAAATAACCTTTAAAGCTGGAACTTGGGTAAAAGTTTATACTTCATTCATTCTAAATTTAAACTACTGTTCTTGTATTTCAAACGTTTGTGTTGTAGAGACATCAAATGAAATACAAAAAAAAAAAAAAAAAAAACTATTCCTGATATGAATTTATGTGTTAGGAAAGCATTTTGTAACATTGAAAAAGCTATTCTGCTATTAAAAATGTTGGAGTTATGCCTATAAATAACTTATATTTCTAATCGAAGACATACGGCAAATGTGCAAAACATCTTCACAATGCTGTTGCTGCAAAGACTATAATATGGAAATTACAGAGTGAAGTACGAAATACATACAAAGCACTTTCTGACATCCTATTTGTCGACATTAATATTTCTTTTGATAGGAATAGGTTAAATAATAAAAAAATTAAAGATTAATATAACTAACAGGATATATATATATATATATACATACGAAGAAGGAAATGCACTTCTCTTCACTTTAAGCTTCCCTGCACAAGCTGTCTAGAATCACAGATGGACTTCTCCTGTCAACGATGGTAACATGCAGGCAACATTAATAGGATGCAGCGATTAATGTACAGGTGGTTATCAAAATATTGGGGGCCGCGGAAGCCTAGTGGTCAAGGTCGTGGACTAGCGGCCGGCGGTTTTCGTTCAGTCGCGAGTTCAATCCTTGGCCTCCAAAGACCCGCCGTGTAGCCGGAACTGATGCATGTTAAATCTGTTCGGGGCCCAAAGTCCTCCCAAAGGCGTGGTGTGGATGTTAGGAGAGGTGGGTGCCAGCTCAGGTGTCGTTCGTCACTTGACCGTGGTTCGAAATTACGAGGTCCGTCACCAATAGCCCTCGTGTTGCTCCTAGTGCGACATTAATAAAAACTAAACTAAACTAAAACTATCAAAATAATGGAAGCACCTATGAATAAAAGTGACGTTTTTAATGCATTTCGTAAGCATAAAAAAAGGAATTATAGCTACCAGAGGTTTTTTATAAATAGAAATAAATATATTCTAGTAGTATGTGGTAGCTTTATTGAAGTTTTGCAAATCTTGATTGAAGTTTTTCAGAAACGTAAAATGTTGGACCTCTCAGATTTTCAAAGATCCCAAATTGTAGGAGCCCGTCTAGCTGGAGCAAGCGTGACAGAAACATCCAAACTTTTAGACGTTTCTAGAGGTACGATGTCTAAAGTCATGACAGCATACACACAGAGTTGCAAGACAAGCTTGGAAAAACAAAATAGTGGACAAAAAAAGAAACTGAGAAAGAGACCAAGCAGATTGTAATGTCGAAAAAACGAACAACTGCAGCAAAAAATCGCAGAGTTCAAGCAGCATCTGGTTTGTCCAGTGTCAATGAATGCAGTCAGAAGTCACCTTCATAATCAGAACATTTACGGCAGAGCAGTAATTCCCAAGCCACTTGTCACAGATGTCAATGCCAAACGTCGTCTACAGTGGTGTCACTCTCACAAAAACTGGTCGATTGATAAGTGGAAGAAAGTAACATGGTCTGACGAATTGTCTTTCACATTTTTCCCTATAAGTCGCGTGCACGTTTAGAGGACATCTGCACAAGCGTATGATCATGATTGGCTCCTTTCAACTATCAAGCATGGAGCTGGAGCTGTGATGATATGGGCAGCCGTGTCGTTGTCTTCTGTGGATGTATTGTAACCTTGAAAGGAAGGATCACTGGGAAGAAGCATAAAGAAATTTTAGCTAACCAGGTTCATCCTATGATGCAAACTTTGTTTCCTGCAGGAGATGGAATTTTCTAGGATAATAATCCACCTATTCATGCAGCGGAACTTGTCTAATCATGGTTTGATGAACACGAGGATGAATTTAAACATCTATATTGGCCCACACACACCACTACTTTAGAGCTTTCAATACGGAATCGATATCCTCCACTGACATCTCTCCCAGACCTTTCACAATATCTCCATAAAGAATGGTACAATATTAATGTAACCACTATTCTTCTGCGAATCTATTCCTAGGCGAATCCAACCTATATTGTGTACCAAAGGCGGTCCTACACCTTACTAATAAAATATTCTTTATAAATCTTACGTGTTTCCATTATTTTAATAACCACCTGTATATAGGTTTACGGCACAAGAACCAGTTCTAGCTCTTGCGCCATTAACAGGAAATGAATATCATTATAATATGCTTTTTACTAAGTAATTGATTTTGGAGGGTATTCATAGAGGGGTCCCTTGCAAAAAAAAAAAATAATAATAATAACTACGAGAATCGAGCGCAGGATTAGATATGTGATTTCAAGAACATAAAAATGAGAGAGATATCAATTACAACAGTTCATCGGGTTCGATGGGAAAGGGGGCAGCATTGACACTGACGAAAACGTCGCAATAATTTTGATTTTGTTACTCTACACTATTGTCTGATGGGGACTGCAAGACTTTCAATTATCCATTTGAAGGTAATCTATTGCTTCTAATGAAATTTTAAAAAAGGTGTTTCAGTTGTGGAACATATAATGGAAATGAAAGTTAACATTCTATGATTTAGTCGAAGTGTCCAAAAGAGATATTATGCTTAAAGATTGCGTGAAATATGGATTGACAGAAGTCATTTGTGAATTCAAGAAAGGGAGTGTGAAAGAGATTTCTCACAAAGTGTCAAAGAGATCAAAATAACTACTCGTATGTGAATAGCTTTTGGAAAGTGCACGCATGATCTTAGAGTAGTGTTGGAATCTCGACAAAAATGTTTAGAATGAGACGAAAAAATATCATAGACCAGCTTGCACGTAAAATGGTGAAGAAAGCAATTTTTAAAAGAGAAATATTTGTGAAAAAAATGAAGGTGTTACACATAGAGCAGGATATGTTTAAGCTATAAATAGTAATGTAAATTTGTAACTTTTTTTCTTTGTATAATATTTAAATTTTTTCTTTGTAAATTTTTTTAAAGAGAGTTATTGCCTTTAAAATAGTTTTCTATTTTTTTTTTTTTTCAATACATCAGTGCATTTAAAATGTTAATCCTTCCACAGATATTTATCAATCATTTCCATTTTTTTTCTATGTGTCATATAAAAAAACTTTTAAAAATATTAGGGATACGTTTCGGAAAAAAAAAAAAAAAATTTAAAAAAAAATAATAAAAAGTAGGAGATATATCGTTTTTTTTTTTCTTTTCTTTCTTTTTTTGCTGAATTGTAGCACATACATCAATATTCAATTTTTTTTCTCAAAAATTAAATAAGTGATTACAAGTTAATCCCTAAAGTTGTTTAAAATATCCTTGAGAAACTTTCATAGCAAAATATTAATAAATTCAGGAAGCGTAGTGTTTTGAAAACTTTCATGTTTTTTAATAAAAACTAATTTTTTTAAAAGTGTGCCAACAGTGCATTCAAAATTTTGAGTGGAATCATTTTCTAGCATAGAAATATTTTATGACATGCTAAAACCTAATTTTAAATGTATAAATAAAGTGTACCTAGTCCCTTGAAGACAGACAAAAGCATATTGACGAAAAAATAATTATCCAGATTTATTTTATGAAATAGTACAGCATTTTTTCTGTTCGTTATATCAATAATAAAATGTTTACAACTTCAAATGTAGACGACTTTCCAAAGCTCAAAAGAAAAAAAAAATGGAATAAAATTCTGGTGCAAAATAAATTATTCAGTAAAATCACCCAGAATCTTTCTAGTATAATTATCAATTCCTCTTTGAACATCACCCGGATGAGAGAGTTCTCCACTGATAACAATAACAGGGAGTAGATAATGGTCTCAGCCTGATTATTATCCAGCTGACCTCAACAAGTACTCACTTCTGCTGCAAAACTACAGCTCACTATGCACCGCCCGAGTCCTTCACCCTAATTGCAGTGCCCAAACTGAAATCAAAAAGAGGTCCCCAAATATTATGTCCCAGTTTCTTCCCTTACACCAGCGGCTAGGAAGAGGACGACTCCTGACAAATGATGTCAACTTATAATTTGCAGCCGCCGGGCGTAGTTTGGGAGCGATTTCTCGATCAGCTCTTTCTTTGCTCATTAATCAACATAGACGGACGAACATACAACGAGAAAGGGTAGGGGAAAGGACAATGATCACGTGGGTGGTGCCAACGAGTTGCGTGAATAATAGCCCGAACTGACTTTATTGATGAATCCGCGATAAAGTTGGCACATTTTGCTGATTAGTTGGCGCCAATAGAGCCCTAATTAAATGACTTTAAATCATTTTTCCGGTAGTGGCTGATAAGGCCCAACGATGCTATCTGATGGCCGAGATTTTGGCGCCCCTAGGGAGCAGAAGGTGGGTTTAGATGTAGAGATTTATTAAAATGCCTGATGAGATACAAAGCGGTCATGACACCTGCCAATTTATTATGAATGGTAAATCCCTGAGCGGCAGTTTTTGAGAGAAATTATGTTAAAGAGAGAATTTAAGCTTCGTAAGTCGATGTTTGAAATTCGTTAAGATAAGAAAGAAAATGCAACCTGTGAACTATCATATTGAAGATATGAAATAATGTTTCTAAAGCAGTAAAGTGCTACAATTAGAATCTAGTACTTGCATTAGTAAGTTGAGTAATATTAGTATAATGTTCAAATAATATTCTTACACAAATTTATAGTATAAAATACGTATTGTGGATTTAATTTTGAATTCAAATTTAACTACTTAACTTCCCTTAAGCTTTAGTTTGTAGCTAAGTTCTGATTTTTACGCTTATATAGCATTGTAAAATATGTATTCATTTTTACAGACCTAGAAAATTTCAATCATTTTCTATCGTTAAAAATAAAAGAAAGTTATTTCGCCATTTTCTGGAGATCGGTATTAGCCTTTATATTCAAGAGTGTTCTGTAATGCTACTTACTGCAGCATTATTCATTTAAACGCTGCAAATAAAATCCTTTTTTTTTCATTGCACACAAGAAAAAATTAAGACCTAAGTATCAATGAAAATAAATAATTCAAAATCCGTGTTTTATTTACATTAATTTTTTTATAGAGTCAGAACTAAATATGAACTTTAAGACACTTCTCTTATACCTAAATTTCATTTCTTGATTGGGAGATAGCGATACTAAGGTGGTTTGCGTAATGTCCTCCTTTTATCAACTACATCATCAAACTTGCGTTTATGAATATATAAATACCAAAAGTTTGTTTCTGAGACAAAATTAACTGCCGAAAAGTCAAATGAAAATATGAAATAAAATATGGATATTTATATTTTGTTTATTAACTTAGTACTAGATCAACACAATCAAAACTGATGGACTTGAATTTTGGCTATAGTCCGAAGACGTGAGTGGTATCACAACTGATATCACTCTCATCTAACTTCTCTATTACACTTATTATAAAGGCAATTGAAATTCCATTCCCCACTTCGCTTTTATCAATCTCAATTAATTTATATAAGGATATTTAGAGGAATTAACATTCTAACGCTATTAGAATAGAACAACTCCACCTGTAATTTTAATACCGATTATATAACTTCTTTAGCCCCATAGATTTATCGTGGACAAAGTACACGATCGGAAATCAACAGGAAACAAGTTTACAAACCATTATTCTCCTTTGAAAAACTGGGAAATAATGTTAAGATCCTATAACACACATGTTTAATCTACAAATATGACAATCAGATAAGTCCAGTAGCGACGAAATCAATTTTCCAAGATGTATTCTGTTCCTGCAAACTTTCTTTCATCATTTGATAAGTCAAGGTATGTAAAGTCTTAAAAATGTACACAATAACGATCAATGTATCAGATAACTCGGATTATTTGGATACGAAACAATGAAATTCCATTCTCTCAATATTTTTTTTTATCGTCAGTTAAGAGGAATAAGTATTCAAAATATAATAAATGTCGTTCACCTTTATCGAAAAATAACTTGGTGACAGCATAATTTGCTTTTGAATCTGTTTTGAATAGTGCTTGTTGAAGAACTCGTGAAGAAGTGTGAGAAATGGCTTATCGAAGTTGGCAGGAATTCAAAAGTGTTTCGCTTATCGCTAAAGTACGATATCGCTTTCAGATCCCCCTATACAGGAAATCAGATCCTGGGGGGGGGAGAATAGGGGAGATGGGTCTAATGGGATATTTCAAATCCCTGAAGAGTGAGAGGAGATAAATAATTTCATATATCGTTTCATATCCAAAGTGATGAAAAAAGAACGAACTGAGATGTTAGCTTAGAAAGAGGTTTTATTCTACCACTGAGAATTTCCAAAAAATTTTTAAAGAAGATATTTCTTAAGAAATTCAAATTGATGCGAAGAATTCGCTACTGTAGCGTGAAATATTATGCATATTTTAGAGAACATACAGTTAAACATAAAGGTGCGTTTTGCAACGGAATTAACAAAAAACGTAAAATTTATATACATTACTATAGTTAGTGCCTCGATCATAATATTACAAGTATTCAGTGGTCATTAATATTTTTATTAAACGGGTAATAAATAAAATTAAATATAATTATGTATTTCCAAAGATTACCTTACAACAAACAGTAACAAGGAGTTTTTAATTTGAATTATTAACTTGGAATGCAAGAGCAAACTTGTCTTTTAAAACAAAATTATTTCAAGCAGATTCAATGTGGTGGTAATCGATAAATTAAATTTCTTTGAAACTTGTTTAGTAAAATGTTTTATAAATAAAAGGAGAAATGATTATTCCTAATTTATCTAGTTACTTATAAATAAAATAACACATATTATTGATTCATATATATATATATATATAATATGTCGCCGTAGCTTTGTTTTGCTGTGCACAGTAAATCCAAAGATTGAGATAAGATAAATACTTTTAATTTACATAATTCATACAATTAACTGAAATTACTATTAATTGAAAACGTTTAAACATTGTAATACTGTAATACTTGGAACGTAGTTGTTCTAAATTGCAGTGCAGACTAATCGAAAGCTAAGTTGACAAATACCAATATGTTTATATTCTGAATGCCTATCTTGTGCGTGTAAATATATATATATATACCCACTAAGATTTGGGTTAATAGAGTACATGATGTATATTAAATTCTTAATTACGAATTGTTTCTTAGGAATTTATTTATTTAATGAAATTAAATTAAATTTAATTCCTAAAATAATTATTTACAAAGCTTTCTTGGGTAACATTTGAAATCAATTTACTAGAAGGAAAAAAAAAATTGACGAAGAGAATCAAAACATGGAAAATTACTTTTCTTTCAAACAGACTCGAATATACTCTTTCAATAATGTTCAGTATTTTAGGAAATGTGATCTAATTGTTCAATTAAGAGAAAATTATATTGAACGAATGTAAATGACAATTCTACAGCACAAATCATTTCCGAACAATGCAGCTACTCATTGCACTCGGAAGATGAAGGAAAACATAAATGAGCCGTGCATTCTTCTTTATAAACGAAAACAGATTAAAATGCAAAACAATACTTTTAAACAGGTGCATCTGACAAGACCGATGAGTGAAAAGATAAAAAGGAATGCGAAAAAAGGCAGATAGGTTGATTATACTCTTTGATATTTTGTTTCTTTTTCCGCCTTTTTTTTTTTATTTAAGCAACAAATCCGAATTTATGCTGCGGCATTTCCAATCCACTCTAAAGTACAAAGTCTGGGTTTTTGATCCTCTGCCAAAAATGTGACATCAGCAAAAGAACAGGAATGCAGCAGAGGGAAGGAAAAATACAAAAATAATGGAGGAACAAGTGGTCCATTCGTCGTAATGGTGGCCATTTACTGGAAAACGACTCTTAAAATTGAAATAATATCCCTACACAAAACAGCTACTCTTATACAAGTCTGGATTTGTAGTATCGATGCAGATGCTCGTTTCTATTTTTTAAAATGACTTGCATTTTCGGTGCCGACAGACGCATGATGGGGCATAGCATTGTTATAAGAGCACATTCACTTTTTTTAAAAAATTTATTTCCCCCCCCCATCTTTTTTAGACTGAATATTTCGCATTTGCACCAGACAAGTAAAGAAAAATGGCCACCACTTCTACCATATGTGACTGATTGACTACACATGTTGAAAATGGCAAAGTTCACATGTTATTGCATATTTTATGCAGAAATTTTGTGAACATCCTGAATCATTTTTAAAGTGATTTTTTTTATCATTTAAAAAAGTTCGATAAAAAGAAGTGTACTATAAGCGAAGTTGACCTTAATGATGTATGCTTGTAACAATAATACAACCAATAAAAAAGAACGATGAAATGTTATTTTTTTTAACATAAGAGATAATTTTTTTCGTCACTACTATTTTAATTCGAAAACTACATTCAATCATCCTTTAGTGTAAAGGAAATTTAATAAAAGAACCCTTTCATTAGAGAGTTGTGATATATATATATATATATATATATATATATTAGTTTAGTTTTTATTAAAGTTGCACTAGAAGCTACACGAGGGCTATTGGCGACGGACCTCATAATTTTGAACCATGATCAAGTGACGAGGACGACACCTGAGCACCCCCTCTTCTAACACCCTCACCACGTCAACGGGAAGACTTTTGTCCCTGACAGATTTAACATGCATCAGCCCCGGCTGCACGGCGGGTCTTTGGCAGCCAAGGATCGAACCCGTAACTGAACGAAAACCACCAGTCACGAATCTGAAACCATGACCATTAGGCTACCGCGGCCATATATATATATATATATATGTGTGTGTGTGTGTGTGTGTGTGTGTGTGTGATGATTTAACTCTGATTTAATAGTTTCACCGAATAATAAATTAATTTCCCAATTTTCCCCATTTCTCTAATTCAAAAATAAAGAGTTCATTTCCATTTCGTGATCCAATTCCAAATTATCCCTTTTATTTATTTGATCAAACGTTCGGAAAATTTGTTTAATCTGCTTTCCCATGGTCGTAAATCTGTCAGAAATATTCCCTATTAAACTTTCTGTCTCTATCTAAAGTCCCTAGGAATCTCTACATCTAGAACTTGTGATATCATATGACTGAAAAATGTCCTTGGGAAATCCATACTATAAGATGTAAAATTCGAAATTTTTGTTTTCTTTTTCGCTTCGGTCCTGCTGGCTGACACTGCGCCGCGATATTCTAAGATGCATGAAAAAATCTTATGCTCTTCTGAACTCTTCTGAGCTCTTGCACTGTTCATCAAACTGTGGAGTTGCATCTACAGCCGTAAGGCGCTATAAACTCTCTCTCTCTCTCTCTACGACTAACGAACTTGAGCTTGGTTTCGACTCATTTTTTTAATTACTTAAAATTTTCTAAATCATTATTTTGTCATATATATATATATATTGCCCACCTTTCTTACTTTCTGTGAATTTCGGTGGTCGAGTTTATTTATTTGGGCGAGATGGTTAGTTTTGAAGAATTGTCAAATATATTGTTAAATAAATATTGTTATTTATGAATATTTCGTATAACTGAATTGTGTTTTTATATTACAATTGACAAACATTTTTCAATTAAAGGAAGCTGAAGTCGTACATCTTCTAATGTGAGCACACAGCGAGAAGAGAATAGGAGAAAAATGGCGGCCAACGTCGGCTTTCATACCCGAGAAAAACTGGGAACCCCCAGAATTCTATTTACGCAGTAAAAATAAGCGGAGGATTCTAGCGTTCCACCACATGATTTTACGAATCGGAAATTGAAAAATAAAAGAGCTAGTTTTTGCAAATATGTTCATGGAGGTTAGTATGGTGTTAGTAAAGCGAAAGTATGCTCTAAAAAAGAACGAAAAGTTTAAAAAAAGGAAAGTGATAATATAGGTTCATCCTATTTTCTCTCTTCTGCAGAACTGGATCTCTCGAAACGCTTTCTAGTGGTCCAATCCGACGAAGTAATGCAAACTGTAAAACTAAAAGATTATTTACCATACTTTAAAGTACGTACCATTTTTAATTCACGAAATAGGTTCTAGGTGGAAACTTATTACTATATTAATTCAAAATTTTGACCGAAAAGGGGATAAAGATAAGTACTGCAATAGTTTCAGCAAAACATAATTTCAGTAACGTAACTGACACCAAGATTAAAAATATTGTGTTTAAAAGCAGATAACAAGCAAAATTTACCATGATTATGATTTAGAAACTATTTTTTTACAAGTATTGGATCATAAATAAGGTATTGAAAGTCAAACACAACACAGTATTGTAAATAATACAAGTATTTAACTCTTCTTAATTATTAATTGAACTTAAAACTGTTTATTAAGACATGTTTTCTTTCAGTTCTTCTTCATAATGATTTCTCAACTAAATTATTGACCTCTACAGCTGGAGAAATGTAGTATGTTTTCGAAATTTCCTACGATATTTGTCTGGAAAAACAAACTTGATACAGTTTTCTTTATACTCTTATTAATTCATCTATTATTCACAAATATTTTTTTGATAGTCTGAGATAGATAATTTACCTTCAGAGGTATGAGAATAATGGAACCCGATTTTTTTTATTTTTATTTATCATTTATATTATTCATTATTTATATATTATTTATATTCACTTACATTTTCTTTTAAAACAATTCACTAATAAATCATTTGAATCACTCATTCTTTCATTTTAAAACAAAATATATAATGAAATTTAATTATCATTGACACATTAAACATCTCAAACATACACAATCATTTTACCAAAACACATATCTTGATATTCATTTCAAAACAAAACACTGTATTTATCATTTCCCGTTTGATTATTTTAATTTTGTCACAAAAATTATACAAAGATCATAAATATTTCTAATAAAACGTGATATCTATTTTATGTTTTTACCACACACTTTATAATAAAACATTGTAATAATATTTTCTAAATATTGCACAAGTTCTGAATATTAAATTGGAATTAATTTCACTGATATATCACAATAAAATCTACTTTTTGTATTTAAAGAGCTTTAAAACCCC
The DNA here is from genome assembly GCA_019974015.1 of Nephila pilipes. Lineage (NCBI taxonomy): Eukaryota > Metazoa > Arthropoda > Arachnida > Araneae > Nephilidae > Nephila > Nephila pilipes. Next base: position 450,097 of record BMAW01109380.1, on the reverse strand, counting down.
GCACAATGATCTTTTATACTGAATGCGTTTAAAATGTGAGTTTAAAAATATACAACACATAATGCAATATATTTTTTTTAAAAACACCATGATCAGAGATTTATATTTTAAAATAAATCTATATAAACTTTTCTCTTTTACAAAATAAATGACAGAATAAAATTAATTTATAGACATTTTAATAAATTTATCAAGCAATATTATCATTATAATTAATATTTCAAATTAATGTATCCCGCAATAAATTTTGAGAATAAAATTAAATTAAAATTCAGCATAATACACATCGTTAAACAACACAAAAGATTATATATGTCATTTCAAATGGCTGCGGTAGCGTAGAAGTTAAGGAATCGCAGCCAGCATTATTTCTTTGTAGTCGTGGTTTCAATCGCAAGCCATTAAACATGCGTAGTGTAACGAGCTGATACACGTTAAATCTGGTCGAGTTCAAAAGTGCTCCCGTTCGTGTGTTGGTAGAGTTTGGAGAGGGATGGGAGAGCTCACAGGTGTCGCCCTCGTCACTTTACCGAAGCTCAAAATTACGAGATCAGTCGTCAATACCCTTTATGCTGCTTCTTATTTTGACGTTAATAAGCAATCACAATTACATTGTCATTTCAAAAAATTTATATTCATAAAATTAGCTTTTAAAATAGAAATATAATCACTTTGCGCACATGTTAATAATTATGATAGATTATGTGTTTCCTTCGATATAGAATTTTATATATTTACACCTTGCTTGTAGTAATACCACAATTTCATAAATGAGATATAAAAATAAAATAAGAAATTCGATACTGTTTTAAAAGAATACAAAGCTGGAATAATTTTGTTTAACTATTACAGATATAATAATAAGTTACTAAGAAAATATTAATAATCAATCCTTAAATGACCATGCATTATTTATTCGAGTATTAAATAAAATCTTCAATAACATGAGTATTTTAAAACAGTCCAATTTAACTATATTATATACCTTTTTCGCTACTTTACTTTTGTAAAATTAGGAAATATCCAAGAGTATATAAAAGTTGATATTTTTACAAATGCAAATTCACAAAACATCTTCCAAGTGGTTAACTGGTGAGAACTGAATTCGTTTTTCGTACTTTAGTATGGAATGTTTTGAATTATTCAGGCAGCATCTTGCACTATTGTTGAAAAGTACCAAAAAAAGTTTTTTTTTTACTTTTAACCCACGTTTAATTTAGTTGATGAACGATGCACACAGCATAGTTTGTTATTCTTTTTATTTTATTCCAATTTTTGTTCCATTTCTCGGAAATGCCTTTCCCATTCTTAGGAGTTTCTTCATTCAGAAAGACAATTATTAGTTGCTTAAAACAAACAAATGGATTGAAATATCTCAAAAGTATATATTTTGGTCTTCGTCAGTGAGCGGAAAGGACTCAGATTTTAGATCCTGTCGATTTTCTGAAACGCAAACAGAACAATACCTTTTTGACATTCATTACATTGTGGTAGACCAAGTTCTATAATTTGGGTGAGACGGTTTATTTTGCTGAACAGTCAGACATATTATTCAATAAATATTGTTTATTCCAATATCAGATATTTTGCACTTAACGAGGAGCTGTGTTCAATTAACAGAAGCTAAAAGCAGCTCATTTTATATAGCAATCACATAGTAGAACGTACCATAAAGCGAACATAAGAGGGCAACTAACCATCAGCGTCAGCTTTTATAACTGAGATAAACGTGTAACCCCCAAAATCCTATTAACGCAGCAATAAAAATAGGCTGTATATTCTAGCATTAAACGCGCGATTTCATGAAACAGAATTTATAGAAATTTATTTAAATTACCCTCTACGACAATAACAGAATTTATATATATATATATATATATATATATATATATATATATATATATATGTGTGTGTGTGTGTGTGTGTGTGTGTGTGTATACATATGTATATATATATATATATATATATATATATATATATATATATAAAAAAACACAACATAAAAGCTATAGAGATTAAAGAATTACATCTGTGATCTTATCTCTCAGTCATTTCACCGCCATATTATTTCCACAGGAGAATTCCCGTTGGCTAGAAGGTTATTAGTTTAGATTAGCAGATTAATGGTATTGATGGTGCCACCTAATCTGCTAATCTAAATAGTTCAAATAACACTTGCTACAAGAAAAATATTTGTGATAATGAGAGTCAGTGTTTCTTTTTGTGATTCACAAGGTTTCTTATTGGTACCACTAATCTACCTATTTTAGGAACATTATTTATAGTTATACTTTATGTAAAATAAGACTTATTAATAAGTAATCTTCTGTTCATCAAAAATCAGATTTAATTTCACTTTGCTTGCTGAATATCCTTTTAATATTTTAAAAGTAGTTTAATAAGTAATAATTATAAAACAGACTAAATGTTTTTGTCTTTTTTTCATTATAATTTAATGTAATTTTCTTTTAATACACATTCTCTCTCTCTCTCTCTCTCACACACACACACATATATATATATATACATTCAATTGATTGAGAAATGTAATTAATTTAATTGTAACTACTTTATTTCTAAGTGTGAAATATACGTGATTCAGTTTATTATATTACGTTAACGTGAAATTTATAGTAGATTTTTTTAGCAGATTTTAAGACACCTTAAAATTTGCTGAAGTCGAGAAACATACAGTTATGTAATTTGACATTTTCTAAGCATTTTGCAATTAATTTTGAATGGTCCGTAAAAAAGCAATCGATACAAAAATTAGTTTAAATTGAATGGAATTCAATTGCGTCTGTCAATTATTAAAATATATACATGTACTCTAATTTCATTTCAGTTACTCTATTTTATCTCCATATTTTACCGAAGCTTCTTTAATTATGGTCTTCCACAGCTTATGACGTGGAATACATTTGACAAGTACCAGCACCCATGATGGGTGCTTTTTCTCAGTATATAGTGTAAAGTGTCGGTGGTAAACATGTATGGAAGATGTAATATGAAATTGTATGAAGTGATCAGAGAGGCTTCTGGCAAAGGCAGCAAGGGTGGGATGCAGGGGGCAAAAGGCCGAAAATCCTACGTAGTTTGTACGGTCTCAGCGGTCAAAAAGGCGAAAAGTCGGAACCTCACAGCTTATGAATACAATAATAAACGGTAAATCTTGATATTAAGGTGTGAATTTTAGTATTATTTGCCGAATAAATAATATAACCTGATACCTATTATCTTAAAATTAAAAAAATCAATACTTCGCTTAAAATGTTGTCACGCACATGTTATCGTTAATCGAATGAATATCGTTAAGAAATTTAAATTGTCAATTGTCATGTTTCTATTTGATGTATTCTTTTTGACTTTTATTCTTTATAATCATTAAATGCATTTTTCGAATCAAGGGGGATCAGTAATACACCACAAAAGAAAACATCATTACTTATTTGAAGTAATTATACGATTAAATTGAAAGCACATATTTTTAAATCTAATAATAAAAATTTAAGCTAGCGCTTAAGGAAAAATGAAAATTTATCTTCTGATAGTATTAAAACATTAAAAATATTATGCTCCCTCGAAACATGTCAATAACTAAAAAAATCACATTTTTTTTTAAAAAAAAATTCCCTATTTTAAATTAATTATAAATAAAATATTTTTTGCTTCACCTAAGAAGATTTGATCCCGTTATAAAGGTAAGAAAAAAATACTTTTCATATAAAAAAAGGAAACCTCTTAGACATTGACTTAAATTTTATCTTTCTTCATTCCGCCCAAAAGGATTTTGGTGTCATATGTGCCATTTCTTTTACTTCCTCTATATAAGTCAACTCTTATCTTTTAACCCGTTGTTCTTTTATCCTCCAGTTTCAACGTGTCTTGTTTTGTTGGAGGAGTCCCTTTGCCTCTTTGTAATTTCTTTTTTATCCGATGTTTCTGCAGGTCTCTCTTGAAGCTGTCATCGCCAGGACTGATTAGCTCATTTTTCGAAATTCTGTTCACGGCTCTAATCAGCTTACGGCATTTTCTCTTAATACGTCTTCGCTGGGGTAAAGGTGGGATTTGGTCAATTTACCAAAGCGAAGATTTATCATGTATTGGGGAAAGAACTCACAGAAAAAGACTCAAGAAGGTGAGAAAGAAGATTAATACATTTAAAGAGATAAATGCAGGTTCTTGGACTAATATATGTCACCAAGTATTATCTTGTGCTACCTAGTATTCCTCGGATGTATGCTAAAAAGTTTATTATTTAAACTCATTTATACAGTTTTAACATTTATTTTAAATGTGTTATATTTCCTTAATTAATGTTACATATATAACACCTTTTAACAAGTCAGGTTTTTATACTTTTGTGTTATGAAAAGACTTTAGATGGAGGAGTACAAATTGTATCATAACTTAAATGATTTTATTCAATTAGTTTTAAAAGGGAAAAATACGTAATCATAGCAAAACGATTGATAAAAAAAATGTATAAGTAATATTGTATTTATTATTGATATAAGTATCCTGCACGTATATAAATGTTATGCCTATTTAGACAAATTAATTAATCGCATATTTATGTATTTAAAAATGCTCACACAGTTATGTAGTACAATTCTCCAAACATACGGCACATATAACATCTGTAGATTAGTAGCTCGGTAAAGTCACCAATCGGTACTATTTTTCTTATTTTTAATATGTATCGAGTGCATGGTACGCACTATCTATTGTTCAAATTTCATGTCATTATAATCCACACAATATGCTGAACAGCTTTTATTTTAGTTTTCATTTGTCTGATGGGAAACTGGTTTAATATATATATATATATATATATATATATATACGTATACTCAATATATAACTGGATCCCGAAATAAGTTAATTATTAACGCATATTAAATTGTTTAATATGTAATTGTGTTTAATGTGTACGAAATATATTTATATAAAAATTAGTTGTCATTTGAATCACAAAGATTTAATGGTCTTAATGAATGATGTAATAATTTATTTTAAGTAACAAAAATTGAAGTCACTTCTTTGTAAAAAAATTATGAATGAATTTTTATGACATTATTTTAAAAAATGCAATATGTATTTTAAAATGAGAGTAATATTTTATCATTAAAAATAATTTTTTTCCCACAAGGAACGAATTTTATTATAGTAATGATGACACAAAAATTTGTATAATTGTATTTGAAATAACTCACAAACATATTTTTTTTAAGAATATGATGTATTTTGTTATAAATGCATAATATCATTACTTTAAAAAAATTCTTTTTCCCCTTAAAAAGAGAGACAATGTTTTTCAGATTCCTTTAATATGTCAAAATAATAATTATAGTAATAGTAATAATAATAATCATGATGATAAAAATTGATGCAATATATATTAAAATAACACACTGGAAGAAAGTAAATAAGTTACTTAATATAAATACTTTCCCCAGTCATACGTAATTTTTGTTAAAAAATATCGAAAATAAGCTATGATAGGAAACGAAACAAACAAACAAAAAAAAAACAAAAAAAAAAAACATAGTGTAAAAAACATCAGATGAAATATCTATGTTTCTACCTGAATTCCTTCACGACATAAACAGAAGCGACGCTTTTAAACAACAAGTTAAACTTCTCGAGTATTCACCAACAAAAATACTCGGTCGGCAAGAGCGAAAATATTGGAAGGTTGAATTTCCGACGTGTTTGGAAAGCATTCCAGTTTATCGAAGCGACGTGAGTTTTCAGAACATGTTGGGGACGTCATTTTTTATCATCGCTGACATAAACGTACATTTTAAGTGACATGCACGCGGACGGAAAATTTACGAGGTTTATCTCAACCTCCTCTCTTGACGTCATATCCGTCGTTATCTTTTAAAAAAGAAGCTTGACTTGTGTCAGGGATATCAATTTTTAAATGTGCTAAAAAGTATTATCTATCTTCGTTCGTTTTTGCAATAAAATGGAGAAAAATTTGGTTTAATGATTTTATAAACGTCTGTAAATGGATATCGAAATAAAAAAAATATAAAAAAAAAAAAAAAAAATGGACAGTCAGTCTTATTAAACTTTGCTTCTCAGATTTTCGTAAATTAATCGTTCTGTTACAGGAACATTTCAGTTTCCATAAATAAGCTTCTTCATATAAGTTGTGAATCAGTATGAAATTACTATTTCTCTAAATTAAATCAATAGTATTCAAATGAGATGAGGAATATATGTTTAGTAATTTTGTTTTACGCATGTAAATTTTTCTAAATATTTCTCTTATATTTAAATATATTATATTCCAATTTATGATTTAAGCCCAAAATGCTGATAACTGTTGAAAGTATTTCACAGAAAATGATAGCTCCCTAAAAGTTTTGATTTTCATCAAAATTTTCTTCAAAATAGTAAGTTCATATCTCGAAAAATTATGCTTTTAACATAATTTCTGTAATTAGGATAAAGGCTCAATGTTTCGGAAAATCACTTACTTTAATAAACACTTCATAAAGTTTTCAATATCTAAAACCGAAGATAAATTTCAATATAAGTTGAATACTATACGAAATTTCCATTGAAAAACATAGTTAAAGTTTTAGATTGCTTGTAATTGCATGAAAAATTTTGATATTAAAAATAAATACAATTTTTGATATTTGTAACATCACGCTACTATAAGAATATCAAATAACAATTATTAAGTGATTGAATACATTACATTACTTTAAAATGCACTGTTAAATATAATTTTGATTATTGAAAAATACATTTAATTTCATTAGAGCTTTCAAAGAAATTTTCATCCTACAAGATATCCCCTTATTTTATTGCATAAGAAAATTCATTTTAAACTTTACCAGATTTTCTCAAATTATTGAGTACAGTTCTAAAAGTCTTATCCACATAAATTTTATAATAAATCAAATAAGAAGTATAATAAAATATGCTATTTTATTTTTAATATTTTACAAATAAAAAAATTTATATGCAAATTGATTATTTGTATTCCCTTTTCTGACGCTGTTCTCTGTATGATACAAAAATTATTAAGACTTTATGTAAACGCTCATTATAATAAGTCATTAATATTTTTTTTAAAAAAATAGCGAGAAAATTACATCATATACATTCTTTTTTTTAAATTCTCTTTCACTGCTTTTCTAGGATTAAAAATCGTTCACACACACTACTAATTATATTTTTTACAGATTAATAGTTTGTTTCAAATGATACATACAAACGCACACTAATCATACACAAGTTTATATATATAATTAGACATATATGAGTGATGCGTGTTCACATAGTAGTTAAGAGAACCCTCCAATTTTTTTTTTCATTCAATTTCATTAAATATAGTAAAATTAAAAAGTTTACACTATTCAAAGTATTATTTTTTCTACTTATTAGCTTTAAAAACAGTACTTGATAAACTAATAGCACTTAAACTCAAGCATATCTTAATGAGGAAGAGCTCAATTCATTTCATATACAATTGAAGTTATATAGTTGGAATTTATAGTGCATCTTAAGTAATTGTATAGTTCAGTCATTCGAAAATGTTCTCTTTTACTTCTTATGAGCTTTTCAAAGTTTTATAAATTTTGCTTTTATTAACTTATTTAGTATTTTTTTGTTAAAAATATTCATATTAAAATTAATATATGTAAGGCTATTATACTGCTTGTACTGTTCGCAGCCATCCGGATAATCAGCCATTAGCCTTAGCTACGTGGCGCAAGAAATACTGCCCTTGAAGGGGGAGAAAAGTATGTATTAGGATAGTATTGAAGGTGGATTAGCGAGAGATAAGCAACAATAGGCCTCCCTGCCCATAATAAAGTATTAGTTCAGTTTTAAATCTAGACACTTACTATTTTACTATATTAAACAACATATTGAGGAGACATCACACTGGCGCAGTCGGGTAGGAAAAAGTAAATTTTGAGTTTGTTCGGTATTGAGAGATTTTTTTGTGGAAATTTTGATTTCTGTGGTGGGGGAATTCCAATGGCTTTCTTAGCGAGAGGGAGAATAATACAGGACTTGCAATTCGTCTCTTAAGAAATGGGCATCGAGAGCGTCTCGGAAATGAAGATCGTTGCATAAAAGAATACAATTTTGAATTATGATGCAAATGAGGAAGAATTGATCAATACGCACATGTTTACAAACGTGAAAAAAAAAAAAAAAAATAGGATTTTTAAAACGTTTTAAGCGAGTTAAATGAAATCTTTGTCGATAGCTGAAAGACTGTACAATTAAAGCAGAAATTGCTAGAAAGCAAATAATTCTTGAAAGATGAAGAATTCGTCAGATTTTTACAGAAGGAGGAGCACGGAAAATAAAAGGAGAAGCTATAGTAAAAGAAAAGATATAGAGAAAGAAATAAGTCTTATATTATATCTCAGAAGAGAGAAAATTCGGTTGGAATGAAAAGAAGCAAATCGGCAGAGAGAGCTTGAACGAGAAGAAATATTGAGGAAAGAGATATATTAAAGAGGAAAGCCATGAAGCGATTAGTCGAATTTCAAGTTATAAGAAAACAAGAAGAAATGCGAATATCCCTCAAAAAACGACTTCAGTCTCAACATGAAGAATTTGTTTCTGAACTGAAGGAAAAAATTAAAGAATTATAGAAAATTTGAGAAGAAAAGGAACAGTTATCCAAGTTATAAGAGAGGCGAACATCTCTCAAAAAACGACACCAGTCTCAAAACGAAGAATTTGCTTTTTGAATTGAAAAAGATACGATGTTAGCTGAAATTTAAGAAGTAAATAAAAGTTATCTCAAGCTATAAGGGAATGAGATGTAATTATTGGAGAAAAAGAAACAGCATTGTCTGTACTAGAGATGCAATTTAATTCAATGGAAAGTGAAAATTCTAATTTGTCAAATCAGGTAGAAAAATTTAGGAATAAAATCTGTGGCTTAGATGAAGAGATAGAAGAAATGCATCAAACGGGATGCATGATCAGTGAATAAGATCTAAGGGAAGAAATGGATGACAGTGAAAACGAAGAACCATAACGGCTAGAAAAGTAGTTGAGACAACTGTGTGAAAATGAGGGACATAAAGGGCAAGAATTTTTTATGCAGATAGAAAGAGGAAGAGTAGATAGAATCTCATACAAAACACCTCCATGCGAAATAAGAAGCGGCTGATGAACGAAGAAAAAGATGTCCTCCTTTTCAAAGAAGGTTGAAAAATTCTACAACCAAGAGTTTATATAAAAACTAGTAGAAAGAGAAAACGCATTCCCTTTGACCCCGGGAGATAAGACCTTAGCATGGTGTACTACGGAGGTCAAGTGTCCCTTTCATTAAGGAATGTTCGGGAGGACTCGTGGGGCTAACCCATGAAGACACATCGAAATTTACGACATCCGCGGCTGTTGACAAAGGGAAGCAGAGCAAAATCCCCCTTAGTTGGGGAACCACAAAACCCCGTAAGTTGCGGCAAGGAAACGGAAGACATCTAATGACCACTTTAAGAGCGGGGAAGACAGGAGAAGGAAAACTCATCTGAAAAAAGGGACAGATGCGTGAATAGGTGGGACGAATTGAATAATTCTCCAGGTCATTCTTAATGTCGATGACCTGAAGAATCCTAAGAGGTAAGAACTTTTTGTTTTGTTTTGTCAGCTAAGACATTGATTAGAAAAAAAGAGACCCTTAAATTTTAGTTCTGTATTTTCATTATTCTGTTATTTAGAAATTCTTATGCTATATTTTGTGTGATTTAATATGAAAGTTTTAGCATGCTTAAGCCCTGAATTAATTTTGCAACTTTTATATGAAATTGCGTAATTGATTTATTTAAGATTGGTTTTATTAACGTCGTATTTGAAACAAATTTTAGTCTTTTTAATCAATGGATGAAAATATATAGCTCTCAAAGCACTCTCTTTTAAATCAAATCAAATACATGGATGAAATAAACTAACCCTTTCTTGTTTCCTTTTAAAAAAATAAATAAAAATAAAAGAATTATACATTTGAGATTGTTTTTCAAATACATAAATGTTTTCAAATTAACAAGGCTGTGCTATGTGAAATATCCGAGGTCATAAAAGTTTGGCCTTTGTGTTAAAAAATCAAATAGTAATTAATGGGAAAGCATTTTATTTCGAATGATAGCAATTTCTGAATAATAGGAACGAGTGTTTTTCTGTATGTTGCTTGTTAGTTAAGCAACTCTGTCAGCATAAAAAGCATTAAAATAATTATTGAAAAGTGCTTTAAGGCTGACAATTATCAAAAATGTTCTTTTCTGAACAATATAAGATCCTAAACATACCAATGTACCTACTAAAAATTGTTGAGTACTCCCATTTCCTTCTTATCGCCATACTGAAAAATTAGAACATGAGGGACTTAAAAAATCTGTCTGTTTCACACCCACATACTGAAGTTTACTGATTTTAATCATTATAAATTCTTACATATACCTTTGTCCTAGATAGAATTAAAAGAAACTTGTCTTCTTAGTTTACTTCAAGGAAAAGAGGTTATACAATTCCGTTGTCTCTCTCACTCTATATATATAATATATATATATATATATATATATATATATATTTGTGTGTGTGCGTGCATGAGTGGGGTGTGTTATCAAAAATTGTGTCAAGTTAAAAATTTTGGATTCAAAGCAAGGTAAAATAATTGTGCCCCATTTATTACTAAGGGAAAAAAAATGTTTCATGCTTTTGAAATTTTATTTTGTGTTTTCTCTATTTATGTAATATTGAAACAGGATAAAAAGAACACTTGATGATGATGATATCAATCACGCTCAAAAGTCTTAGGATATGGAAAAAATAAGATATTTTTTAATACAAATTGATGGAATGCAACATCCATAAAAATTACTTTTATTATTTTACTATACCGAAATATGTACACGTTATCTGTGTCACAGAACTTCACTTTGAATTATTCATTTTTAAATCTAGATTTTTTTTTTCATATGTTCATGATCGAAATGTTTACCAAGTAATAGGTACATAAAATCAAGAATCTTAAATATTACTTAAATTTTGTGAATCCAATTTCATTGCGTTTTTATCTCATGTTTCTGTTATTCATATTATGAAGTATCTATGCACATTTCAGATATTTTGTTACATTATAAAAGTAAACAAATATTTTATTATCGCCCCATAAATATTGCTATTAAAATGTGTGTACAGATTAAAATATGTCTTCCATTATTAATTAAAAATTGTACATAAAATACTTTTTATTAACAGATCTAAATTTACAAGTCTTTCTTTTATCACAAGCATGAACAAAAATACTGCTTACTCTATATACGTAAATAATAATACTGCTAAACTTTCTTGGGAAACAGAAAACACAAAGAAATGCAATTAAACAATTTTGTACCTTAATAGTTTTTTTTAAGTGAAGAGCTGTATTAAAATACTACTTAAATATAATGTACGAGTAATATTCTTATTTAATTCCTTATACATATAGTCTATCCAAGAAAAAATACATTAACTGAACTTCAAAATATTCCAAATAGGTTTTCTATCTCTGGCTTTTTCTCAACGTTCCCAATATTCCAACAGGTATAAACTGTCATTATTTTGATCATGAACAACATTTTCATTTCTAACAAAATTTGCATTTCTAATATTGCAAATTCATTTTAATTTAAAACTCATTCACAATTATTTACAATTTAAAATGTGTTAATTCATTAAAATCGTAACATAGAATACTTTTCCAGGGAGAACAGATTTGTTCACAGCTATCAGATGTTACCATAGAGAACTCAACATAAACAAGCTTTCGCATTGAAGCTTTTCTCGCCAAACCGTGTGGCTGCGTGGTTTCTCGCCAAGCGTTTTATGTGAGTATAGGACTTGGATATAAATCTCGATCGTAGCCTTTTGATCCCTTAATAAAATATTTGTTAACATATAAGCGTAGAAACTCATTTCACTATATTAAAAGGCACATAGATGAGACATCACACAGCTTTTTGATATGGACTATTGCTAATATTACATAATATTGATATCTTACGCCATAATGCTTGTATATAAACTTTGGCAATAAGGATTGAAAACTTCAAGTTTAAGAAAAGATATTAACCTGACATTAATAGAATAAAGCTAAAATTATTAGGATCTAGGTTTTGGGTGTAACACTTTTTATCACCATCTTTTTTCATAAAGCAATCTTTATTATATTTTGTCTTCTATTGTAAGGACTTAAAAAATATCGTGGGCTTATCAAACTTTGATTTTATCGGTAACCAATAGGTCAGATCACGAGCTAACAAACAAAATTGTTTTCATCGAAGAGAGGGTTCGAATCCTGGTTGCACCAAGATTCTCCGTGTAACAACGTTTCTGTGCCGAGGAAGGTACCAGAGTATCATCTTTGCCATTTGATGGACATTGGAAATTACAAGGTTTGTCACCAATATCCCTCAAGTTGCTTTTAAATTTGGCGTTAATACTCATTTAAGGAATTGAGGGACATTATTAAAATTAATAATTGTTTATAGTATTTGTAATTCTAATTAATTCCCGCATTGCATTAAAATATATGAGTATGAATAGCTTTGATAAATCATTGGGACCCTATAAGTTCCAGCAATTTAAAGACAATATCAAAAGTTTAAATACAATGAAACAAAGAAGGGATCACAAAAGTATTCATGCGCCAAATGGAAACAATTAAGTTTTAATTAAAAAATAATAACGTAAGGCCAGTAACGATTAAAATTATTCATAAAATTGATTAATGGGATAATTTGAATTAATAATTTTGATAAAAACTAATGCGTTAAAAATCATTGATTCTTAATAATTATCCAGAATTAAGCTAAAACTCTTTTTTCAGTATCGAGATAAATTATGTTTCGTGCGGAGATTCTACGGAAAAAAAATTAATTTCTAATTTAAGGCTCAAAATATCTTTAAAAAACCTTATGACAGAATTTGACATAAAAATGTAAAAAAAGGCAAAAATAAGTTTTCAAAATTAGAATCTACAAATATCTAAGGAATATTTCAGAAAAAAACAAAATTGTAATAAATGTAAATAAGAATTTCAAATGATGAAAGCAACTTAATGTTTAAACGTGTGTTGCTTTCCTATCTTGCATTCATGGCAAAGTTCCGTATTCAAATAATCAATGTCAATAATTCCTGGAATAAATCCTGATGCGTTTTAAATAAACCCTGAGTATAAATTAACATGTTTCTTATAAAGTTTCCCTTATAGCTTACAAGTGTAAAATGCTAATTTATACTTAACATTAGAATCTTTGTTACCAATACTTAATCTATTAATTCAATAGAAAAATAATAAATTTCTAACAAAGCCTATTGTACTTTTTTGCCATTTAAGAAATGTAATGATCAATATTTATTAACTAATCATTAAAATGTCTGAGCATTCTTCTAAAAAGCCAATTTCATTCAAGCCTTTATATTAATTTTTTTAAATTTGTTAACACATTAAAAACAAAATAAGTTTTCTTATTAAGAAAAGAAAATTTTTTGTAAGAAGCATGGTTATGATTTAGCAGAATGTGTTGTTTCAACAATAGTAAGGGATAATATAAAAAAATATGCAAATATTTTAATTGAGAGGGGAAAAAAATACTAATTTTTTTTAAAAAAATTGTTATTGTGATTTTAGTATCACAATTTTCTTTTCATGATGAACAGTTAACTTATTTCGACAATTAATGAGACTTAATTCATTATATACTAACATTACACTAGTAACTATATTTACTTACAATGTAATTATAAATAATTTTACATTTTATGTATTAATTATCAAATGATGCTTATTTATCATAAGCAGGATTGTTTTTCTTAAAAATTCCCTTTTTTATAGGAGCAATTCACTGATCTGAATAATTAAATTTTCTATTTATTGCATTGATTCTTTATTGATAAGTCTTTTATTTAATTTGTTTAGCGTGTTGGAAACAAATGCAATTAATTACAAGGATTCCATCTCAAGCTATTTGAAGTTAGTTTTTTAGCATATTTCAATTAGAATTCAATATAATTATTATATTTATTCAATGTACGATAAACAATGTTGCATATTTGTATTTAAAGTGAATTACCGATTGAAAAATAATTAGCTGTGAAAACTTCTACTATATTAGATAATGCATACTGTACATTTTGTAGAATGCTCAATTAATAAATCTGTGATATTGGTACTTAAAGTGCTTTACACACTTTCAAAAAAAAAAAAAAAATATTTCAATCATCAAAACAAAGCCATGAGAATAGTTTTTCTAATTTCAATTTCGTAATTAAGGTGGAATATTGCAAAATTAATTTACAATATGCCTAATATAACCTCAAATCGGCAAATATAACAGCGTTATTGATTTTATTTTTGGTGCTTATAAGCTCTTTCATCATTTTTTCTTCTATAAAAAGATTGACCTTTTTGAAGCCGAAATGTCAACAATTGTAAGTCGGACATTGTTTTCTTCTAACTTTACTATCTTCTAAGCACTGTCATGGTTTCTTGAATGATCATCGCGGTGACATTTTTAATGCAAATAAATTGATAACAAAGGGCTATAATGTTATAATACAATAAAAACTTTGTTTATCATACATATTTTTAGTAAGTATACAAGGAAATTTTTATGTATATTTAAGGTGCATATTATGATTAATATATTTTTTATGTATTTTTAGTAAACATGTCATACATTTTTTTATTTTTTGTGTATTTTTAATTAGCATATCATAAAAATTTTCTTTTTCCCCGCTTTTTTAATCATAAAATACAACATTCTCTAAAAAATAATTTTAATAATTTCTCTTAACAAAACTAATTTGATGTTTAATCGGTTTTCAAAGAATTTTATAATTGCTCCTTAAAATATTTTTTTTTTATATTTTAAATACTATTTCATTTCTATGTACTTGAATATTTTTCTCATTTTCGGTTTAGTAAATTTAAAATTTGCCAATTAAAAAATTATATGCCGAAATTATTTTATAAGCTTTTCATTATAACGTCGGCAATTTTAGGGAACAAATTTTAGGGTAATGCAAAATTAGAATAAGAGAAAAATATGAAACAATATTTGAAGAAAGCGCACCCTTTTTATCAATTAATTATTTTTTTTTCAATTATGAAAATGTAGAAGAAATGCGACTTGAGGCAATTTTTATTTAAAGAAAATGCAAAATGTCCATAATTGAAACATGAAAATATTTAGAATTCTGCCGAAATTTTATTTTTATACATTAAGCTATTCCTATTTGTAGAAAAACTAATCCAATGAAAAACACAAATCAAAGATTAACTATCAATTGAAAAGAATCACTATTCTTATTGCAATAAAAATATTTTAATAGGATTTGATAATATCGTAGATATAATTTTAATAAATGACATATAATTCGATATTTATTCCAAACTATTTGATTTATTTATTATATTTAATTTGCTTTGTTGTAAAACAAATATATTTTAGTGTATAAATATTTAGTAATTAAAACTTCAAGTTAAAACTAAAAATAGTTAGAGCAACTTTCATCAGAGATGAATAATCAAAAGTTCTTATTTATTAAAAAAATATGTACACAAAAAATTTAATTAAAATAATAAAACAATAAAACAATTCGTATGTTAATATGTAATTTAGCTTAGAATGTTTCTTTGTTATAGTTCAGACTTAACAAGTTAAATCTGGAAACATATTTAAAAAGTTTTTAAGCTGATTTCCATCATAAGTTTCAATTTTCTTCCTACTGAACGAAAAACTACTCCACTCGATCTAAATTTAATTTGACTGATATGTAAATATTACATTTTTACATTTTTAGAATTAAAATAGATATTCTATTTTTTTTAAAAAAAATTAAAAATTTCAAAAATTAAATGTTTTAAAAAAATTGACTGTTATTTATAAGTCAACAGTAACAACAAACGGTCCTATTTATTTAATTAATAATTTTATGTTACCAGTATTAAGAAACTTTTTAAAACTTGTAGTTTTCTGAGTTGATGATATTTACTTCTCAAAAATAAAATTATTTACAAGCTTAACGAAAAAAATCTCTTATATATATTCTTAAAATAGCTGGAAGAAATTGAAAATGTCATGTAAATCACTGAATATATTTTTCAAAGCCTTTTAATGTATGTTTTAATTCTCACTGAAAAAACTTTATTTTGTAAATAAGACTAACTTAAAATTTTATAAATAATTTGTTAAAATGGAAAAAGTAAACAAAAAATACTCAGAATAACTTAATTAACAAATATTAGATTCCTTAATAGTTTGCTAAAAATAGTATATTTAAATAAGTAAATAAGCTGCATTTTTATTTCAAATGAATATTTAGAGCGTTTAACAAAATATTTACATGTTTAATGTATAGATTATCTCCAAAAATTTTCTCATATTGAGATAATTAATTAATAACTATTTTAATTTAATGTAAGAAAAATTAAAGCATATAAATCAAGTTTCTTAAGAAAAATTATTACGAAGTAATCTAAGTAATGTTTCAAAATTTATTAAATTTAGGGGGAAAATTGTTGAAAATGTTAAATAAAATTTATTTCTTTAAAAGTACATTCACATATTTTAAAAATCAAAAAATCTATCGATATTCGGTATGAAATTCATTGTAGATACTATGTATATATGAAATGTGTGATGACAAAAATAATAAATTGGAAAAGAAAACTTGAATAACATCTTATAACATAACATTATATATATATATATATATATATATATATATATATATAAAATAAATATATATATATATATATATAGTTTTAATGTTATAAAAAATATTCTTGCTAGTTAGTTTTGTTATATTCAATTTCAATATTTCGTACTTATAAGAGGTACTCAGTTCTTATCACTATGAACTAGCTCAATTTATTTCCACTTTCAAATATAATAATCCTTTACATATTGTTTAATGAAATTATAAAGGAAAAGCTCTTTCGTCTATCAAAACGATATGTCTTTGTAATATTAAATTCAAGGTTTGGAGAAAATATTTATAGAAATATATGCTCATTAATATAAATTTTTATAAGAATATCTTACCTTTGTAATGGGTTAGACGACTCAGTGCTTAAATATTAACTTAAAACAGTTCTACTTTGAAAAATAAAATATGTTGATGATTTAGAAAGATGTATATTTCTTCCATTAATTATTATGATTCTAAATGTCGATTTAGAATTTTTCTTAATTTGAGCATATTAAGATTAAACATTTTTAATCAGTGGTTCATTAAAAATATGAGTTTTGCTTATATTAACAATAACTTATTAGCTTCGTCTGCATTTATATAAATACCAAGGATATGAAACAACATTTAAACATAAACAGTAGGTATGCAGAATAGTTACTGTTTTGTAAGCGTACATAATTTATTATCTTCATCAACATTAATAAAAATTTCATTAATAGGAATTTTCTTCATAATCTGCTGAAGGAATGCAAAATAGTTACTGTTTTAAGCGCTTAAAATTCTCGTTACTAATAAATCTAGCATTTCGATTATTTCTGATATTTCTACAATTTATAATATTTTCAATAACAATTTCATTCAGATTTTAGGTTTACGTTAATTTTAACTTCGTTTTTTTTCCAACTGGTTCCTATGACGAGGAGTGAATTGCATATTGAATTCTGTAAATTTCTGATACCAATTTAAAACTTAATAATTCTGTTAAGCTTCATTGAAAGAATGACGTAATAAATTTTTCTTTCATTTGTAAGTCAGTTCTTCCTTTTATGAAATTGTGATAGCAAGATACAAACGAATATTTTTTTTTTCTCATTACAGTATTATTTTTTTCATCTATGTATTGTCTGTTCATATATTTCTGCATTCGTCTATCTGTAGGTATATCATAATGTTTTATAATTTCTTTAGGAAGTTTTGTGCTGAAGCAATAACAGTATCTTCGACTTAAGGTAGATGATTTCATGTTGTTTTATCTTAAACTGGAAACATATTTCATAGAATAGAAATCATATTGAATGAAAATCTTTTTAAAATTATTATTCTAATTTAGTGTTGGAAAGTTTTTTCAAAAAAAAAAAAAAAAAAATGATGGTTGTATTTGTGTGATGTCTGCATGGCTTCATTGAATGCAATTAGAAATGCATAATACTTTTAATGAGTATATATATATTACAAGCAGACGGGGATCAAGCGAAAAAGATAACTCCTATTTTAATCGCATTAAAATTATAGCGCTTCCTGACAGATTTCCTACTATCTCAAAAATACCAAAAAAAAAAAAAAAAAAAGCTAATATTGGAAGATAAACTTAATTTATTACAATTTGATTGAAGACGTAATTCGTTAACCCGAAATTGCCCGGACTATATAGTACACCAGCGGCACGGTTTTTAATATCAATGAGAACCCACTAATTACAAAAGTCTGTCCTTCTCTCTCTCTCTACCCTCCTACCCACTCTTCCCCAATGCATAAATCTACCTGACTAGGCTCATCTGGTTTTTCGCAGCCAAAAGTTTATTCATCTCTTCTGCGTTGTTCGATTTGGTGTACTCTAAAAGTCACCTTTTCAATTATATCTCGAAACGAAATTGTTCATCCAGATTATTTTGAAATGTATTACATAAACTTCAGAAAGAAAAGGAACAAAATTTGAGGTCCAATTCCTCTGATTTTGACAAACCATGATCTGATATGGCTCCGTCATATAACAAAAAAGTCATATATATATATATATATATATATATATATATATATATATGTGTGTGTGTAAAGTCCGGGTATTCACAATAATGATACTTCCGTTCATACTAAGTTATTTATTCTTATTTACAGCGATTAATATGTACAGACACTTGAATATAGTTAATTGAGAAAAGCATAAGTAATGTTCACAATACAGATATATGAAGACAGTTCATTTCAGTCAGACGGTTGTGCCCCGTGCACTTATTTTGTAAAACAGTTTTACCAGTGATATGTCTCAGACACTCCGTCTGCCCACTCCAATTTCGTAATGGCGTCTTCCTTCGCAAACGTCTTCTTTCCCCTAGCGGAATGTTGTCCAGACAGTAGCAGCGCCCTCTGGTGGTGAGACGTTTTAGGCGATAAGTCAAGTTCGATTCCCACACACATATATATATATATATCGGAATACTTTTAATGACTTTCTAAGAAGAATTATATATATATATATATATAATTCTTCTTAGTCCTGCACACGCTGATTGCAAAATTGATACAGATAACAAATACCCGGAAGTGATTATAAATTATAAGTTCAAAGAGATGGTGGAGCTCTGTGGTATCTACACTGTAGCCCGAAAAACTAACGGATGCAGAACGGCAACTTTTTTCGCACGTCGCCGGAAGAAAGGCGCAAATCCTTTTGAATTTCGCTGAACCCGAAACATCTCCCAAGTCCAGATGAATATTCTTCAAAACCGTATATATGTCCCTTTTAAAGCCATGCTTTCAAGAACATGTAAAACTGCGAATACATTGAAAAGCTATTATTCGTAGATTGTTTCCTTCAAGGGTAATAAATGAGGAACAGGAATTGCAACCACCACCGATAAAGCAAACAGGCTCCGCACTTCAATCCGCAGAGCCAAGAACAATTACACTATAATTAGCTGCATACTATGTTCTGATTCTACGTGCAAAAGTCATTTGGCGAAAACGATCCATCTCTGCGGGACATGTGCCTTTCTCAGCGTGACGTTAATAAGCAATCACATTTCACATCACTCGCGAGATGTGTACCAATGAAAATAATGATTAAGAACATTTATAAAAAGGTTTTTTTTAGTTTAATTCCTATTTTAATTGTTGGCGTATTTCTATTTATCCTTTTTAACTTCAATTTTTGAGCACCTGTTTAATTTTTCAAAGTTATTTGTTGTTTTTAACAGCAGTTTAATTCTTAAAATTATATTTCATACTTTGAATTTTAGTTTAATTTCTATTTGAGAGTTCTATTTTACCAAGCAAAATTTTGTCTAAAAGGTCAAACAATAGATTGACATACTCGGTGTGCCACCCAAGCAAAATACTACTGTCATATTACCCCAAATAACTAAGAATTCAGTAGTTGAAGAAAATCCTTAGTCGATAAATTAAAGTATAATAAAAGTTAGAAAAAGAAAAAGGAAAGCTTTTATCCTAAATAAATAAGTTCATACTTCTTCCGCTAGGGAACCTAAACGCTCATTAAGGGTACGATATTTTGCTCTTTCTCCTACAGTTACATCAGAATCTGTAGTGAATTTACTTCAAAGTTTTATGTCTTTCATATGTAAATCAATTGATTAATCGAATATATTTTCAATCTCATTACTACTACATTAATTTAGTTATTTCACATTTTAACTTAATCACAATTTATTACAAACTATTTCATTCTATAAATATAACCAATAAAACTGAATCATTACAGACATTTCACTTTTATTCATTTAATCAATTGGATAATTCTTCTTTGTAATCTTATGTTTTACTACATTAATTCGTTTCAATCAAATTCGAATCAAATTTTAATTTAATCAAATTTTATATCGAGCTATTTATTCAATAAATATCACCAACAATTCTGAATCATTATTGACAGTCCGTTTTATTCTCTTCTGCAGAACAAATAAATCTCCCACACAGAAAAAAAATTGAAATACTTTTCACTTCTCACTCCCTCCACGATGAGATGTAAATGGAATTTTCGAACGAAATGATTAAAACAACTAGTTCTCTCTGTAAGACGTTGGACCACTTTCGCCCTTTCTCAAAGGGTGCGGTATTCTAAGAGTTTGCGGAATGCATGATTCCGTTGACATTTCGCAAGATGGATGCCAGTTGATTTCTGAATAATAAACTGGTTGACAATCCCTCACGACGTATAGACCACTCTACTTTTTTTTTTTTTTTTTGCTTTTTCCTATCCCCTTTTTTTACAAATCACCAGCTAGCTTTGACTACTTTTCAAAAATAAAAATGAAACAAGAAAATGTTTTTCGTTTTCTTATTCACTCAAGACTGAATTCGGTCACGCATTTTTAGAGTCGCAATGAATTCGAAGAAGCATTTTTCATTTTTTTTTTTTCGCTTTTTGATTTTAGTGGAAAAAGTATACGCTCGGGTTTTCGATTTCTTTTCGTTTTTGATATTTATTCTTCGATTCAGTAATGCATAGTTTTGATATATTATTCACTCAGTTTATAGAGAAACTAAAATTTGTATTGTTCTTTGGTTTCGTGCTTCCATATATTTAGAAAATAGAGATCGAATCTTAAAAGTTTGTTTATTCACCGTCGGATACTTTATCAAACAATTTCAAAACATAAAAATTATGGTTTTTCCAATATTTTTTTTTTTTTCCTTTTAAAAAAGGACTATTTTCTGGTATTTTTAAAACACGGTATTTTAAACGTTTATATAAAAATGCATATCAGAGATTTTTCACGTCATTTATGCATGAAATATTTGAGCAATTTCTATCAATTGATGTAATTTTTTAAATAAGTATTGAATTCTTTTTGAAAAATAATATATATGTTATGCTTCATTTCAAGCTGATTCAAACATTGGAGAATACTGAAAATTTCAAAAGTTATTGAAACATTTCCAAAGTATATTTCACAGAAATAGCGCTTAGCTGGCCAGAACTCATGCAATTAAAAAACAATTGCATATTTGATAAGGAAATGGAATAATACTCTTAACTGGTACACAGACGTTAATTTATTTATGTATCCTATCGTTCCTAATTGGTCTTTCAAACTATATTCTTAAGTTAAATAAAAGTAATTTCAAATTAACTAAATGGAAATCGCTTCTTTTTCTTTCTTTTCTTTCTTTCTTTCTTTTTTTTTTTTTTCATTTAAAAGCAATAGATTTATTTTTATTACGAAAAGTATAAAATAAATTTTTCCATAACTTCTATTTAATATCTGATCTCTGCATAACCAATGTATGCATTTCGAAGCTGCTTTAAATAACTAATTACTAATTACACTCTAAGCATTTAATTTTCAAAGGCAGTGTTCTTTTTTTTTTTTTTTTTTTTTTTTAAAAAAAAAAAAAATAATTTACACACTTATCTTTAAAGTGTTTGAGAAAATTTTTTGCAGACTACTCTTAATTTCAAATACTCTCATTCACAAATATAGAATTAAAACTGTTTATTCTAATTAATGACCGTGAAATTAGTAAATTAGATTATATTAACAATTAAAATGCTTTAATTTAATACTTAATTATTAATTAGTTTCTGAGGACAAAAAAAATGTATAATTTCATCTCTGATGCTATTCTCTTTTCATTTTTACTAGTTACTCATGCATTACACATTAGCCAAACTTTTTTAGACTGTTATAAACAAATAAAGATATTAAAACTATAGTATATTATTCATAAAATATTATTCATATTAATTAGATGGATTTAGTTAGTAAACAATTGCTATGCATTTACAAAATATTAGCCACATTTTAAATTCAAATCTATGCATGCATTTCAATGCTGTAACTTCTGATAGAATGATGGATATTAAAATTCTGAATTTTGCATTGAAACCCATTTAAGCGCATCGACGTAAGTTTATAATTAATAATAACAAATTTTTTTCTTTGTGAACTACATCCGGAACTTTGAAAAATTTATACAACTTTGTAATTTGATTGTTGGTTTTCACTTGTGTTTCTCTTTGAATAATAATATCAGTAAGAATCTTCATCGAAAATAAAATTCAGCGGAATAATTGGTTTAATTTCTGCAATTATCGCGGGATATTTGAATATTTCCCTAACTTCCCAACAGATGGCGACATAGTTGCATAATTATTCAAATGAGCTCATTCGAGTAACGACAGTCGCATTCGAGTCGAATGAACAATTAAAGCTATCGGAGAAAAACAACACTGGAAATTAGCGATGCGTCTAATAACTTTAATTTTCTGACTTTTTATCACGTATTTTGCCTTCTTAATGCACGGTTCGTTGAAGCTTACATTCGGCTCGCAAATTACTCTTTTGGGATGTCGGAAAATTTTGAGATTTATGCTGAAAGAATACAAAGCATTTGATGGTTTGTTTGTTTTTCGAATATTGCATCGAAAGGAGGATTGAATACTGCTGGTTTCCGATTTTGTTTCGTGTCTACGGTCTCTTGTAATTTTTCTCGACATTTTTGTTTTCTGTTGCACAATTTAATAATATTTTTATATCTATAAAAATGATCCATAATTGTGACTTATATTCATACACCTTACTTAGAGAATATTATATTCTTAACAAATTTCAAGGCTCTTCTTTATCAGCTTTTTTTCATTCTGTTATATTTTAAAAGAAAAAAAAAAATTAATATTTTTGGCCCATATACTGGAAAATGCACTTGAAATATATTTAAAAATAAAATGTTAATAACAATAAGAAAAAATTAGTTAAATAAAAATTAACACTTATATATTTTCCTAGTACTCAATGCGGCTCTATTCATTACTATCGTCAAATAAAATTATATTTCTATAAAAGTATAAAACATGAGCTACATACGTTCATTAATACCTACTTATATTGGTGAATTAACTCATACGTTCTAAGCAGAAAGCAAATTTATCTTGGAACATTCATGTTAGAATTAATTTCATTTTCAGTGGCTTAAACATTGCTAGTAAAAGGTATGTCAAAAAATTAAAAAGCATGGAAAAAAATTATACTTACTTGCAGGTAAGATGGATCCTCTCAGTTTTAATATATTAAAACACATCCAACATTTCATAATTTTTCACTGACAGTTAAAAATATTCTGAATCATCTCCAAAATAAAGTTTTCTGTACACCGCACGCAAAGAAATGTATAGATGAGTGGAGGTAAACATAAAGTGTACTATATATATATATATATATATATATATATATATATATATATATTATTTTTTTTGTTTTTATTAATATGGAATTAGTTATCTATGAGAATTATCCATCGCAGCAATTCCATGCGGTTTCTCTCACATAAGGGACTTGTATTTCATCTAGAAAAAAAAATATTTGTTGATAAAAATAAAGGAAATGGTTCTCTTTTTTTGTCATGTTATTACCAGAAAGGTTCTTGTGACTTTGTTTACAAAGACAACAGTTTCATTTAATTCTCATGTTTATTAAAGAATGATACAAGGGAACTGCCAGCGCGGAAGTTTATCTTCACCACTGATTGTTACTCGATTTTTCAAAAGAACTATTGTTCAGAAAGAATGCCAAAACAATAATAGCACTCCACATAAAAAAAAAATCCACCTTTATGTCTTATAGTTGGAACCGAGCAATTAAGATGGATTGCGTTTGCAGTATGTTACCACAAACTGTTTTAAAGACGGAGAAGGCCACTGTAGCCAACCGATCACGGTCCCGAATTCGCAGCAGGTATCGTTTCCGTCGAGTCTTGGATTCGAGCCTGATACTACTCCAGACCCGCCATGTAGCAGGGCCCATGCACGTTAAATCTATTAAAAGTCTCATGAGCATGGTGGGGAAGTTTGGAGAGAGCGGAGCAGCTCGGGTGTCATCCTCGTCACTAGATCGAGGTTTAAGATCCCGAGATCTGTAATCAATAGCTATTGTGTTGCTTCTAAGTATGATGTGAATAAGAAACCCATCAGTTAATTTAGTAATGGAAAATAAAATAAAAAAGCGATTTGTCAGACCAAAGTACATTTTCCAGTGATCAAGTTTCGATTTTTAAGTTGTAAGCATCATTTTATACGCATTTTTATCATTTACATAAAAAATGCAGGACTTGTATATTGTAACACAGCCATAAACATCTGAACTGTGAAGTTTATTGCGAATTGTTATGTTTGGAAAGGGATCATTTCGATGTTTTCTTTCTTTCTTTCTTTTTTTTTTAAATCTACTGTTATTCCCTCACTATGGATTTACATTTCTGGCAAATAATTCCTGCCATTGTTTGCCGATACCTGTTTCTCAACTTCTATTTTCGTCCACAATTTTCACATTTAGAAGAAACAAATGGTTCTTTTTAGTATCTGACCATAATTTCAGACACAATGCCGTAACCTCTATTTCTTACACTAAAACCTTCCCTTCCAGGTGTGAACCGATAACAGTATCTATCTGTAAATCGCTACCAGACATTTTAAAATAATACTGCACAACTAGGGTATTATCTGTAATTTGTTTTCTTATAGCATACAGTTGATTTTCTTCTTATTCATATCTAAAGGAAAAATGGCCCCTTATATCCTTCTAAAAATTTGCATAAGATTTTATTTTATGCCCCATATGCATAATAGTTCCCAATATTTCTTCTATCATCTACAAGAAGAACAATTTTTAACTCTTATTAAAAAAACTTATTAATCTGCTTGTAGAACAAACAACTCTTATTAAAAAAAATGTGAAAATATTTAGATGTTTTTCTTCTTCCTTTTTTTTGGTTGTATATTTCCTTTATAGACATAATAATATAAAGATTAATAATGTATACTACAGTAATTTTATTAAAAAGTATTTATAGTAAGCTGTTACAGTAATAAAATAAAAACTTTATTTTATTACTGTAACAGTAATTACTGTTATAGTAAGCAGTTAAAGTGTTAAAATAAAAATTTTATACGTGAATCGATGTATATTAAGGAATATTATCATTTAATATTTTATATATTTATGTTACATTTATATATGGTTTGATTTTCTGTTATAATTGTCTTTAGATAGCTTTTCTTAAAATCATTTTGGTCTTGGACCTTCTCAATCATTCAGCTATCACAGATTCTCTTATTAAATACCTGCCTTAACGGGGGTAAGCAATTCATTGCATCCGTGTTTTCACCCAAGGTCAGTACTTAGGAAAATAGATCAAATGCTTCTTCAAGTGACCAGAATGGACAGATGACGTTCTGAATTCAAATGGCGTGATCCTTTGAAAACTTCTAGAAATTCCGGAAAGAGTAAAATTGCCGATGATTTTTTGGATTGATTCAGATTCCCTTTTACTGTCTGTGAATTTTGTGTTAGTGCGGTATGTGTGTTATGTACGCTAATTTACAACGTTTTTTCTGAATTTCACTTGGTATGTGTGTGAGTGCGTGTGTCATCAAATTTTCGATCGTTAATTTAACCAACTTCCCATCAAGCTAGAGCTTGGACATTTAGGGAATCGTTCTTACTCGCCTAACAATGCAATATTTAAACATTTGTGTCAAGTTTTAACTAATATTTCAATAAATTTAATAAGTCAAAATATTCTTTCTCCTCGGCGCTTTTAGGATTGAGGAAAAAATTTCTTTCCCCCTTTGGGAACACCGGGATTTCCACATACGCCACATGGGGTATCGTAAAACTTTTCTACTCACAAAGGGGAGATAGTAAGGGTTGCTGACTTTCAGTCAGTAATCATTCGCAAGAAAGAAAGATTCCAATATTCGGCGCCGTGTCTTATCACAAGAATTTTTTTCTGAATTCTGGTTACCATTTTTTTAATAGAATGACTTACAAACTTTCAAATACATGTTTTGATTTTATGAGTATTATGAATTTTTTAATATCTTCACAAATGTCTCTTTTTAAGTAAATTTTAAAGTTAAAAATTATTATGTATTTTACTTGGTGTGTGACATCAAATTTTCGATCGTTAATTTAACCAACTTCCCATCAAACTAGAACTCTGAAGTTTTGGGAACCGTTTTTACTTGCTTAACAATGCAATATTTAGATATTTGCGACCAGTTTTAACTAATATTTCAATAGTTTTCTTTAATAAACTTTGCCACCATATAAAAACGTTGGTTTTTTTTTTTTATCTTGAATTATTTGCTTCTATGGTGTCTTGCTTCCGTGTATGTGTCTTCATTTAATTACACAGAGAGAGATTTATATATTAGTTTTAAACTATAAACTAATATTGCTTGAAGATGGCAGATATTAATTTAAAGAAATGCTAATTAATTGGCAATTTGTTTGTAGCCCATAAAAATTGTTAAAAATGTAAGAAATAGATAAAGAATAAAAACAAAAATTCATGACACTAAAATTTCAATTCTGAGTTCTTGTAGTTGAAGCAAAATAATGAAAATTAAATATAATTCTTAAAACAAAGTTCGTTATCAGAACAACCTCAATGGTGTTTTATACCTTCTAAACTAAATTTTTAACATTTTACTGTTCAATGACTATTAGCTATTCAATTTGTTGAAACACCCGAGGAAGTTTCTTAAATATGTAAATGAAGTACCGCACTCTATAAATAAAAAGAAAATGAAGCAATACACAGATAGCTTGTTAAAATAGCTGATTTGTTTGAAAGGTCCCCCCCCCCCGAAAGATGTAAAGCTTTATCAAGAGTATTTCCTTCAATTGACTTTAGGGGCATTTCTACGGCGTTGTTTAATTCGAGAACCTTGACTTGAGAATTGCAGAAATCGGCATTACTACATAAATTGAAGGGTAGTGAAAAAGGAAATAGCGGATAGGAAGTTGGAGGAATAAACAACATATGCGAAGAGTTTAATAGAGGACCTGTAGTAATATAAAAATAGAGAGATTCGAAAGTTTGAACTAAGGGATTAGTCCTGTGTGATATTGGATTACTTCTGAGATTGATACTGTATTACTTTTGTATTCGAACTCACCGTTTATAAGAATTATTTTGTCAGATCAGATAAGAAGTATTTTGTGAAAATGTTTTATAGTGGACTCATGAAGAACCCCGTACGTAGTACAAATATTGATTTTGGATCATTATAAGGTATAATAACCATTACTTGATTATGATTATGACAGATATTATGGATAGAACGGGCGTCAGAATTCCGACCAACGTCATAAGGGTTTCTTCATTTTGTTTAACGTTATTGAAACTATTTAAACACGGATATTATGAAGATTTATATATATTAAACTCTTATATATCTTTAATTGTTTCCAAACAGTATTTTTGTACTTACTTTACTTCCGAAAAAATATGTTTTGATATGAAGTAGCAAAATATACAATGTAGAAACTAAAATTGATGAATTATTTAATATACATAATGCGTCGCAGCTACGTGAAAGTATTATGGTAATTTTAACAGACTAACTACTCAGTCTTTCAGCAGTTAACTCCTATTTCTTCTTTTCAGATATCCAGAAAAATCATATTATAACATTCACGAGATTCCCCAAATAGAATTTATTCTTCGGATTTGGTAATATAATTTATACTGATAGAGCGGTAGCTGAATCTAACATAGAAAAAATTCTCAAAATAAACCAGGAGTCGAAAAAATGGAAAAAGCGGAAAAAAATCCAGGAAATCTCAACGTTTCCGTTTGCTCCCGTTTTTCCTTCGTGAAAAGCATAAATTTCCTCTCACGCAGGTGCTCCAAAATTGTTTCTTCGGTTAAAAAATACACAGCCACGAAATAATCTGGAAAATAGGAGGGGGAAAAGCTTCGCTGTCTTCGAGGCTTGGAAATTTATTATGCATGCTCCTATCGGCGAAAAAACTCCTCTTCTTGGAAAATGGACGGCGTCATCCGTGGAACACCTTTGTCATTTGTCACCCCACGGTCCTTAGGCGGAAGGTCAACTCAGGATGATTTGGCGCTCCTTCAGGCAGTGGGTCAGCGAAAGAGGGATGGCCAGTATGGAATTTCGGTCAAGCCCATCTATCGTGGACACTGAGCGACTCGCCTCAGGCTGCTCGAGTGAGTGCTTTTAAAATTATATGCTTAAAATTTCGATAAACTTTCTTACAGCCCTATGATAAATGGCTCAGACTGTATATAGATTTATTTACCGAGGAAATAATTTGGTAGCAAATTTGAAGTTTTCGAGTACGTGCCTCATCTGTATTCCATGCACGTGGCAGACTATGCGTAAAAGTGTTGAGAGGAGGAGAGAATAATGTGCCTCACACTAAACAACTACCTTTGAGTTTGTTCGCAAGATCTTAATGTTAGAATAATATGTTGCTTTATTACTTAAAATTGTATGAGGTTTATAATAACAAGATAAATTTAGACAGTTAATCTTGACAAATTTTTTTTATTAAGCACATTTTCATTTTATCTACACTGTATATTTTTATAAACATAATGCGTGCATTTTTAGGATATTAATAAATTATTTAGGGAAGGTTGTGCTCACATATTTTAAAGAAGTCCATTAAGCTATACTAAATTTCTGTGGTCGTATCATTAAAGATCGTAACTAAATTCTAAAACTACATTTTTTTACCTGAAGTAATGGTATTACTAAAAAGTTACATTTTAGTTATTCGCAAGCATTTTATATATTATTTTTCTTTATATATGCTTATTTTTAAGTTAAGTTTTGAATCAGTATGTAAATTAATTAACAATTTTTTTCTGAAACGTATATGAAAAGATTTACGTTAGTTAAAAAAAATAATAAATCTTGTTTATACTAAAGCGCTTTTTCTAGAATTGAGCAATTTGATTGATGTTGAAAACTTTATGCAGCATAGAGAATATAAGGGTTCACATATTTTTTACTTCATTCAGCACGATCATTAATGGAATTTAATCGATTCGCTTCCGTCCGCTGAAACGATATCTTTAGAGTGTGTGTATGTTGACGATGATTTAAATAATATTCTAAATGAATTTCTCTCTAAAATCAACTGCGTTATAGTGGAGGACACAAATATATAGTAGGACAGTGAACCTCTGATAAGTTGTTTCCAACCCATAAAATTACTAAATTATATCAAACAATAAAGTATTATTCTAAATGATATATTTCTACTATAACTTAACGAATAATCCATATTCCTGCATTTGAAGCACTCTCATACAAGAATGATTTTTTTTCTAAGTTCAAAAATTAAAAATGTATGAGATCAGTATTTTTAAGAACTTCCCACAGTTACGGTCACAATTACAATTCACTTAAAAATCCACTGGATAATAAGATTTAAGAAATTCTTAATTTTTTTTTTTCAGTTACAAATTTTTTAAAAACTGGATATATTTTATTTTACACATTAACGAAATTGAAATGAAATTATCTCTACTAAAAGAAAATCTTCAATCAGTGGACAATTCAATCTTTAATTTAAAGCTTGTTCCGAATTTTTTTTGCATGTTTTCCCGTGTTTCTTTTCTTAAAATGAAAATAAATACATAAAACGCACGCACACATGCGCGCGCGCATATATATATATAAACAGAAGTGGGCGAAAAGAAAGAAATTAGAATAAGAATTTTTTTTTGTTATAATTTTTCCACGTTATTTTTTTTAAATAATTCATTCAGGATACATAAGCATAGAATAAATAGTATTAATAATGTAATATTCATTTATAAATAAAAGTATAGTTGAGTTTGTAAACTTTACTTTAAAAACTATGAAGCAAATTAACTCAATATATGTTCGCATTTTTTTTTTTAAATTCTAAAAGCTTAACTTTATCTTGTTTACAAAATTTATACAACACCGAATGTTGTTTTTCTGAGACATATTGTAAAATGTTAGCTTAACAGCGATCACCGGGATAGTTTTGCTACTACAAAAGTATTTTACCTGTAAAAAAAGATAATTTAATATCAATAAGAAATTGGGACATTTTCTTTCATGAAATTACTAGTTGCATTGAAAAATTATTATTTTTATTTGGCGTGTGTGATTTCTATAAGAAAAAAAAAAAAAAAAGTGACAACATTCAAAATTAAATTTCTGTAATTTTAATACTTTCTTACTGAATTTTTTTTTTTATCAAAATGGTGATTTAAACCAATTTCTAAATTTTGAGTATATCTGTGAACTGATTTTAAAATTATAGCGCTATAAATGTTTTTTTAAATTATTGGTCAATATCAACCTTATTATAAGATCTACAGAGAAAGAGGAAGACGAAAGTCTACATGGCGCCGTATGGTATTAGAAGAGAGGGATTCTGATGGTCAAGTTGGGAATGCTCGGAAGACAGCGTGTTTTGAATTAATTTACATGCAGTTATCGCGGCGTCATGCACGAACGTAATGCAACGAGAATTGATGATGATGATAATGATAAAACCTACCTTTTTATTAATTGCATTTTTTAAATCAAAGTGTCTTCAAAAAGTTAGTCAGACCAGGCCCAGACATAAAACACTCCGTAAATATATGCATTTTGAGTTTGAAGTTAAAACTACATTACTATGATTGTAATACTATGAATAGTATTACAAAAACAATTTTACGGAGCTAATAATTTATAATTGATGGATATTTGATTAAGAACACTTTTTAGCAATGATAAAATCAAAAACTCGTTCTTAAATAATTCTATATACTTTTTTACGTGCGCAATGAGAATATATTTATTCAAAAATGATGTCTTAAAGAGTTGTTACTTCCTGATTTAATAGATGATCCCCTAATGTTATTGCAATCTTCTTCTACCATTCGAGTTCAAGTATCATTGAATGCGCTACGTGTAGTGGGGTTGATACACGTTAATCTGCCAAGGTCCCATTTGTGTGGTATGGAAATTTGAAAAGGGCGTTGTCAACTGGGCGACGTCCTCGTCACTTGATCTAGGTTCAAAAGGTGTTCTGTTATGCAGTTTGTTGTCGATAGCACGTGTGTAGTTTTTACATTTGGCGTTAACCCTTCAAGCGTTTTACATTTTTGTGTCAAGCCATTTTTAAAACGATTTACTTAAGCATTGCTACTGGTAGTGAAAATATTTCTCTTTTCGTTCAGAACATCTTCGATAACGCAGAATTCTTCTATTCCTTCTCCCTTTTAAGACGTTGGTGGACGACAACAATTCTATGGAGAGAACATTTTTAATATTCAGTTTATAGTCTCTGTCTGTTTGTGGAAATGGGTGATTGCTCATCCACAACGATTGCGTGGTCTTAGGCGAATCTTATGTGATTGGCTGTTACGTCCTTTGGAGTTAAAATTATGCTCGACGTTCTCTTGGAAGTTGTTCACCCAGGCCACTGGGTCTCAGTAAAATAACAAACATAACAATAACGCTTGAAAAAAAAATTGGCGTTTTGTAAGT
This sequence comes from Nephila pilipes, assembly GCA_019974015.1. Taxonomy (NCBI): domain Eukaryota; kingdom Metazoa; phylum Arthropoda; class Arachnida; order Araneae; family Nephilidae; genus Nephila; species Nephila pilipes. The sequence continues at coordinate 418,071 of BMAW01109380.1, read as the reverse complement.
TAAAAATTGGCGAGAAAAATATTTATTTACTTCAATAAATTTTTTTTTTGTCTTCTATTATTTTTAAAAACTTAAAAAAAGGAACCATTTTTATTTTGGTATCATGATTTGAGTCTGAAAAAAGCACACAATATTCATTGTTTAATATGAGACTGAGACATTTTCATGTTTTAAAAACAATAATGTTAGTTAAGTAAATTAATGTTTAGAAGTAAAAGTAATTATCAGCTTGCCTAGACTCATACAGCCTGTTTCTGGTGCTTCCAGAAATGTCACACTTCGTGTTTACCAATAGCCTGTGTGATATGTAAGGTGAATAACTTTTTTTTTTTTACGAAAGAGTACCACGATGATTAGAGTTGAGAAATAAAAACTGTGCTTCCTCCATTAAATATTATTTTTTAATTTAAAATAACATAAATAGTAAATTTAATATTTTTAATATGTATAAATTTTAATCCTTAAAATTATATTTTTTTATTTTTCAGAACTACTTACACTATGTGAAAATACTCTCTCTATATCAGCATTTGTGCCAGGACAGCATTGTGCACATTAAATAAATCGCTTTAAATCTTAATGGGGGATATATTCTTTTTAAAAATTCAAAAATATTTCTAACCCTCTTCTATCCACGTTTAATTTTTCATCTTTCTTTTTTCTTAGTGTTTCATTCTTTAAATACATATTCGCATATGTCTTTAAACAGAAAATTGTCTTTGATAACTACACTTTCTAATTCAGTCATTACAAATTCGAACATGAGAGAAGCTTCTTCCCATCCAATATTGTCTTTTAAAACAGTACACTTAAAACAATTTAGTTTAGTTAAGTTGAAAGACAATGCATCAAAATATTCGTAACATATTTTAAATAATATGACCGATGTGTAACATATAATAGCAAAATATTGTTTAAGAATTTTGAATTTAAAACTATAAAATGTTTAACATTACCAACAATAATATTTATACTTATTATTAATAATTTCTGGATGTAACAAACTATTACTTCATTATGTTGATGCTTTGCTTAATATTAAGTATAATATAACAGTCCCTTTCAACGAGTTCACGGCCATACGGAATGATGCGTGTGGTCATTTTTTAGATGATCTCGAGCCGAACGGGTTTATACGTGCATAACCCTTAGATGATTAATAAACAATCAATCAGAATCATATTTTTACCATTCAAGAATAGACACATTGGGACAATTTCTCATGTCTTGTTGGGAATTAACACCAAAAAAAAAAAAAAAAAAGTCTATCATATCCATTTCAGATTATTTCTTCTCTATCAAGTACTGATAAAGAATTACTCACTTACAAATTTTAAAAAAAAAAGACGTTTTTCATTTTGAAAATTTACCTTAGAATAAATGAAACAGGAAATTCCAATGAAAAAGATTTAGAAAATAATTTGAGTAGCTAGATTTAAATTTTATGCTGTTGTGTTCGACGAAATTAATTACGATTCTAACACAACTAAATGTTCAATTTTAACTAAAGATATTAATAATTAATGCAATATTAATGAAGAAATAACTTTATAGTACAATTAAATCCAAAGATCTTTGCCAAAATTGCGAAACATGTGGCTTAGGACTGTCACTTGTGCTTCCAGTTCATGTAACATAATAACTCATATGAAAATATAATGTCTATCATGCCGTTCTATCTTTGCTTCACCGACGAATTTGACAACTGCAAAGACGAATGATTTTTTTTAAAATATGAAATTATGCAGACGAAAGAAAAAAGCGAGTGGGATATATATTTAGTTGCCACTTAGTTGGAACGTTAGTACAAAAACACAATAGCACGCTCCACTGAGAGAACCAAACTTTGTCTTCAAGAATTTACCCCTTCAACTGGTTTATTTAAATAAAGGAGAGAATCTTATTTACGTTATAAATTTTAAGAAGTAAGGACTCTGTAACTATTCTAAAAGATTTTAGAGTATTACAAAAATAGATTTGCTTGCGGTTATAAAAGAATTGAGAAAGAAGTCAATCCTGCTTAAAAGGTTTTGAATTAAAAGACATATTATTAAAATTTAAAATCTAAGCTGTCAAATAAGCAATAGATTATTCAGCTTGATATGTCCTAATACAATCAGTGTACCAAAACTGAACAACATTAGTCATCATTATGAACAATATAAATCAATATATGACGATTACACGAGATTTATGAGAGAAGAAAAATTGAAAGAGTTCAAGCTATCACTGAAAATCTGACAACTTATGTTTTCTAAATTAACCCAAAAAGTAAATCTGTTATATGCATGCATGCCATATATTTTCAGAGATGATAGCTATACATTCTAAAACAGGCGTTGGCAACCTGCGGCACGCATACCACATTTGGCACGCGGTAAAATTCTCAGTGGCACTCTATACCACTTTATAAAGTTAAATAAAGATAAATCGTCCTGTCTCTCTTTTGCTGTTTCTCTTCTATCGCTCGGTTAGTTGCGCCGATATGATATGAATATTGAGGATGATTTCAGTCAAAATTAGAATTTAGCTTCAAGCACGTCGTGAGCAATAGATTACCTTTAACTTTACGACACTTTCTTAGTTTTATTGAGAAAGCTTGTATTTTAAATAAATTAATTTGACAATTTATATCTACTTATTTAGCCAAATGTTTCAGTTTCTATTTAAGAATTCGGATGAGAAATGCGAAGTTATAAAAAGAATTGTCCCTGGATATAAGAAACAAGTTACATTTTTTTTGTCGGACAATTGGAACCAAATCTAAGGCGACCGAAAATAATTTAGTAATTACTCATCGTGAAGATGCCAAAGGTAAACCTGTCACAGATGGTAAGTATATAAAGGACACATTTTTAAAAAGTGTTGAAATAGTATTCAATGATTTACCAAATATTCAAATAATGTTATCCTGAGGTCAAGAAATAGCGGCTTTTCCGCGAACTATTGAAAAACGAACAACTCAAATGGCAGAAAATGTAACAAAACAGAATCCTGGAACACAAGAAACTGATACATTTAGCGTTACTCTTGATGAAAGGATCAATGTGGATGACGTTGCGCGCCTTGCAGTAATTGCATGATACTGTGATAAAAATCTAGTTTATGAAGAATTATGCAGCTTGATTCCTCTGCCTAGGACAACTAAGTGATAGGATATTCTTTCACCATTTATAAATTATTTTGAAAGTAAAAACATTGATAAAATAATAAGATATTCTGTTTAACTACTGATGACGTTCCTGCAATGTTTGGTAAGAAAAGAGGATTTATCAAACTTCTTGAAAGTCATATTCAATACAAAGTACTGAACTTCCATTACATAAAACATCAAGAAAGTTAAGTTGCCAAAATTTTGTCACAATGCTTAGTTTCTGTAATGAACACTGTTGTTAAAAACGTAATTTCATAGCATCTCGTTCATCATTAGCATACACAAGCAATTTAAATTCGAACACATTAAGGGTTTCCTGAGAAAGAACATTTCCCGGAATTGAATGATAAAGAATGGTTATGGGCAACATTTCAATGATCTAAACTTAGGATTGTAAGGAAAGGGCCAAACAGTGCTTGAACATTTTGAATATTGGAAAGGCTTTACTAAAAATTATGTACTTTCCTATAATATATTACTACAAATATTTCCAAAATGTTAAAGTGTTCGAAAATACATCAACCAAAGATAAAAGATGAACTTCAAACCCATGTTGAAGCACTTAAGAAGGAATTTTACAAAAGAAACAAAGACTTTGAGGCTTGTTTACTTATTTTCCTTCCTAATCATACAAGATTTAATAGAATAATTAATAATCCCATTTGATTTGTCAATTTTTGTGTTGATAAAAGTTGATAACTGGGGTATTGAATTTATTGAACTAACATCTTTAAAGTTATGGAAAGCAAAATTTACGGAATTACGAAAAAATCTGGAAGATAACTCTAATGATAATCCGACAGCTATTTTAAATTGCTGAATATCATTAAAGGAAATATTTAAATTTAAATTCTTGAAGAATATTTAATTGTTTGTTTTAATTGTCTCCTATCATATCTATAATTACTGACAATCACCTGGGTCCGTTTTGAAAGTAATCATGTAAAACAGCACAACGCGAAGGATTTAAATAATTATTAGTGATTGCGGTAGTTGATTAGCTGCTTATATTTTGTAATTTCGATGTCATTTCCATTTGTTTTTTTTATGCCACTTATATTAGTAATTGGCATTAGTTGTCTTTTTGATAGATTTTAAATCTTCCACCATTCCTTGCATAGTTTTGTATATTAATATGGCAGATTTGTTTTATAAAGAACCAGCATCTTTTTTTCCCATCAGAAAATGAACATTTTTATTTAAAGTTGTTTTACCCATAGTACAATGCACGGTATTTGGTAATGTATTATTATGTGCATCAAGATACAGAGTCAAGTTTCTACACAATTAGTTTTCTCTTTGCTCAGTAGATGAACACTTAATAATTAGTCTCGAGTGGCCCCATGAACTAAAAAAGATTTACTTTTATTTTTACTCCCATTATTTTGTTTTCATACTTGATTCCTTTCAATTCGATTGGAGGGCTATGCCAAGCCGCGCCGTTCTACCATTTTCTGAAGTGTCAATAAGTAACTGACGCAGAATTCGTTAAAATGGAGACTACCGCCCTTAACGTGCCCAAGCCAGAACAGAGGTCTAAAGTAGAAGCCAAAGAGGATTTCTTGAAATGGGTGAGTGTACCCATCATTTAGCCATCCACAACCAAGGATATTTTCTGCAGAACATATTTCAAAGCCGTCAAGGACTCTTTATGGTCAAAGGTAGGCATTCAAGAGATCAATATTGATAGGTTTTTTTGTTCTGTAAAACTGTCAACAAACTTTTTAATTTTTTGCATACATACATCCTAAAATTAAAAAGGGAAAAAAACTGGAAGCAAACAGTAACATAACAGATAATTTGTTGTATAACTTTCACAGAAAAGGCATAAACAAATTCCCCAAAAGGAAACAAGTGACAATGAACAAATAATGTATATATATAAAAAAGTCAATTCTTATTTCGGTTAAAAAAGAAATTTTTTATTTTAGTTACTTTTTATTAAATAATTACAATTAATATAAATATGTATATACATATGACAGAATCACAATATTAATTGGCAAAAGAAATTTTTTCCTAACGATCTACAAGCTTCGTCTCTGACGGTATTTATTCCTGCTAAATATCTTATATTTATAAGAGAAACTTTTTCTCTCATAAAAAACTCAAATTAATTATTTGAAAATCATATAAAATAATTTTATACTTCGATCCGAAGGCATGAAGATTCTACGCCGACGCTTTACCAACTTTGCCATTCCAAGACAAGTGACTTAGCAAAAGCATTAGCTTGTTTCTTAATTCATTCAGTAAATTAAATGGTTGGAATACAGTTAAGGAAATTAAATGGTTGGAATGCCCAACCACCCTTAGCGGCAGGAATTATTTGGTGGTATTTTGCCAAACGTGATTACCCTGGTCCACTTCGTGGACTTAAAGTTCAGCCAAAAAAAAAAAAAAAAAAACGCTAAGTTTGGCAATTTTTTAAATTGCACCAAGTGGTGGGGCTCAACTGCATTTTCTCCAATTAAATTTAATTAATGAATTAATATTTGAAAAAAACTGTATTAACATCAAGTGTCATCCACTACAAGTTTAAAAAATTGTATTTGAACTTGATTGGATGAATAAAAAGTATTTTATTAACGATTGAAAATTTGAACAAAGTATATATAGGTAGAGTGTGTGAACTAATAGTAGATTTAAAATAAAGAGAAAGAGCAGAAGGAAGGATAATCACTGGGGCTCATCGATTGCGTGATGCCGTTACTCATCTAAAGCAAATAAGTCCCCTGGGGACCATGCTTTTCGAAATAAAGGTTTTTCACTTATGATAATTATTTTTAAAATTCGTCTCTTTCATTCAACCCACATAAATTTAATATATATATATTTTAAATTTAACCCATGTAGGCCTTTGAATTTGAAACTCGTCTTCAACACGATGACCAGAGAAATACATTTCTGTGATTTTTCGCGTCCTTCGTGAACGTAACTAGTATAGCTACTGATTATGCACAGACAATAATAGGTAAAATATAAAGATTTACAAATATAAAAGAAAGGAATAAAATTACCCCATAAAATTTATAAATGAATGAACTTTACTTCATAATTTACAAAGAACATTTATATACGAAAGCTATAAAAATTATTATATCAGGTTGTCAAAGTTGTAATTTTGATAAAGGACCCAGGTGCACAATCACTGTTAATTCCAAGAATACGTTAGATATATAGATGCTCTG
>BMAW01109380.1:398770-411716 GCA_019974015.1 Nephila pilipes | reverse complement strand
GGCATTGTAGAAAGCTTTACTGTTTATTGAAGCCAGTTAAACATGCTTGCTTAAGGAGTAACACAACAGATTGAACTATGTTCCAAAATATATTAATTTTCAAAATGTATCTGGAAATTTTGGAATGGAATGCGTAGAATTACAATCTAACATACAAAAATTCTTTTGAAATATGGTACTTTTTGCTAGCTGAACTTTATAATACGTATCTTCCCAGAGAAAGATATATCTCTATTACAAAAATTTTACTTTAAATTCGTGAGCCAGAAAGATGGAACACGCCAAAAATAAGACTGGATTCCAATTATCTGATGAAGACCTTTGAGAAGGACTTAAGAATTGAACTAAACATTGCGTCAAGAATGTCTCAAATACAATGGCGAAAATCTTTAAGACGTTATTTAATAATATCATATAAATGGAATGCTACTTTAACCCGCTTATCACACACTTACACCCGCTTATTACCCAGAGAATTCGTTTTCCTAAAACAAGTCACGAGGCCAAAAAATTCAATTTTGTTATATATACGCCCAAGCGCATGTTATGTTTTAGATCAGGCCTGTTAAACCCAAAAGACTGCGGGCCACTTTGGAGACCTATTTTACTCCAGTGGGCCGCATTATATATGTATATATATATATATATATATATATATATATATATAATAAACTATTCTAATATATAATAAGCAAACGCATTCTTAATATACTGTAAAAGTAATCTGTTGTTCTTTAATTATCATTATTATTTACATAATTTTTATCTATCTCTCCATTTTTTGATACGTTGATATAACTACGGATGTTTGAGTCTTAATTCTACTAAAATCCCATTGTGAGGAATAATGAAATCAGCTGCTAAACGGTGCAGAACCTCGAAGTCCTCACCGGGTGTAGTATGCAGCGGGTGGTGCTACATTCGAAGTATTTTCTCCGATCATGATAAAAAATTGTGCGATCGATTGTCAAAAAAATATAATTTTCCTTAATTTATTTCCAATTTATTTCAAATATCTCTAATAATCTAGGAAAGATTAATCGCTTTCCGTGATTCGAGTAGTGAAAATTGTAGTTTTTAACTTAAGTATTTGGATTGGAATTAAAAGTACCAAAATTAAAAAGATAATAAATCGAGTTCATCACATACATGAATACAACGCGGCCCATTTGAATAAAATACATTTCCAAAGTAGCCCACAAAGTCTTTTAGGTTTGACAGGCCCGATTTAGAATAATTTTCACCAGTTACTCAGTTGTCCATTTCTCCTTAATTAAAATCCCAAGAAATGATTTTCAGACCTTAAGAATTGGCTCCCTTCAAAAATAATTTTCATAAATTAACTATTTTTGTATGAAATATAATTTAAAAAACTATCCGGCAATTACAATATAATGCTGGTCTAAATTATTAACAATTAAAGTATACCTAGCCGTCAGTCTTTCTGTCTGGAACCATAAACTTCTTGATAATATACGCTTGCTGCAAATAGATTGGTTGCTACTATTTTGCGTGATCTGTGCCTCGCGTTCCCTACTCGCTTCTAAGTATACTCTTTAGTATGTTTCTGACTAGGTATACAATGTGCAACACTCATTCACTACAGACGACTTGCGCGTATTTTGAAATGATCTGAACTTTGCTTTTGTTTCTGATCAAGAATATAGAAGAAAATTATGTTGATTGTTGAATCAATGTACTGAGATATTCATATTTTGATGGTATAAGATACGAAAGACTTAAGTTGGAATCTTCTTTGGTACTTATATGTACTATAAAAGTTTAATCTTTTTTTCGGATGACTCAGTTCCGCGGGCCGCAGGTTGACATTGGGTAGGCCACGCGTAGGGCAGGACTGTTTTAGATTGCACCAAGCGTAGTTGCTCTTGTTTATTGTGTGAAATATAGTTGATGTGCAAAAAGTCAAATTTTGATAAACTACATTAAGGTCAAATTTACCCAATTTCAAGTTTTATAATTAAAATTAGAAAACATAAAAGTTATTTTCTTGAAGAAAATGTTACTTTTCGATAATAAACCTTTTCACTCTGGCCTTATATGAGATTAAGTAAACAATCATATTAGAGAACAAAATGACCAAAAATTCTACATTGAGAAGTTATTTTAAAGATTAAATTTAAGAATGTTTTTTTTGAAGGGTGTGATTAACAATTCAAATTTACAGGAAAAAATATATATGAAAGTATAATTCAAATTCAAAATTTAAAAAAAAGTATTTATAATATATTCATGAATTTATAATGACATTTTTATGTAAGGAAATAAGTTATAAATTGAAAATTACCATTTAAATTAAAGAATATTTACCATGAGGGTGTATGAGTGTAATAAATATTTCTTCGTTAGTTCTCATGAAAATTTTAAATTTAGGAATGGAATAAATGCTTCGAACATAGAATTCTGTGAAACATGTTCCTGGTAATGAGTTTGAAACATAAATACTGTTTCCTATCTTTAAAAAGTTAAAAATGTTCAAAAACATTTCATAGGATGCCAGAACTCTATATTTTGATTTTTTGAAATAATATACTGAGGCATAATTTTTTTTCTGTTTTCTTTTTTAAAACGTAGCATTTAATTTAAAATGTAATTTCTATATGTAAATACTTCTTTATCTAGAGCAATTATATGCATCTAATTTTTAAATTAATTTTCCAACTATATTGTTTTTTAAAAGCTTTGTGTATTTAGAAAAATTTCGTATTGTCTCTTAGATTTTATTATAATTTATTTCGCTTAAAATCAAAGACTGTATTTAAAGATTAACATAAGTTTAAGAGTTTTTGTCACTGAAATGCAATTGCTGATCTATATGAGAGTATCACCGTGGATTTAATTAAAATATCTCACTTTCAAATACAGAACATTGTGCAAAAATTTATGTTTTCCGAAATAAAGCATTTAAAAATTTGATAAACATTGAACATGTATTGTTTGAATTCTAACTAAATTACGTTTTAACTGTAAGTAAATAAATGTGAAGAATCAAAATATTTATAATACATTATTTATCAGAGTATATGTATTTTGCTCACATTTGTTTTCTTAACTGAACATGTAATTTTTACATTTTCCACATAATCGAATTATGGTCAAGATTGTCATTTATTATTTTTTAAAACAAATTAATTAGCAGATGAAAATTATTAAAGAAACGAAAATGAATTTAAAATTTAGATATAGAAAGTTATTGACAAAAAATATAGTTTTACTTCTAAATCGTTTAATTTTAATCAAAATTTACTTATGTATTCTTAAAATCGCATACAACTGCCATCAAATAAACTAATTATTGACAATTTAATTCATACAGTATTAAAAGGATAGGAGCGTAACATTTTCATTGATTCATCCTTTTCCAAAATATTGCATCTCATATCACATGCAATTTTTTTAAAATTTACATTGAATTATTCCCAATCAAATTATTGGAAATTCGAAAATTTATAATTGCAAAGGCGTATGAGATATTGTATTGGTTTACTTTTAAATTGAATGTTGAAATACGCAACATTAACTTTTCGATAATTTATTCTTTAAGTTTATATATTAGGATTGTATTCACCTAATATTAAGATTTCTAATTTGTATTTTTTTTTTACATTAGGACCAAAATCAGGCAAGATTGCTATTGCTTCGTCTGGATGTATCGTATATACATGCTTAACAAGATATGTCTTCAAAATTTATAATTCTTTTGTATTTATGATTTATAACAAAATAATATTTCTCAATATAGAACTGAATCCGAATTTCATTTCACATTAATGCTTGGGTAATGAAAAATGCAATGCATTTAATTCAACAGAAAATGGTGAGATTCAGAGAGAACTGAGAAGTATACGAAAACATGTTTTCAATATATTAATGAATTCTGAAATTGGTTCAGAAATTCATGGGAGTTTCGTTCCTGTTCTTTAATTTTAGCTACAGACAGCTTTGAAAGATAATTAATTTGATAACTTTAAGACATGAGAAATATTTTTAATCTGTTTCAAGTCCTTTTTATATAAAAAAAAAGTACAAATGTTAAGTTTCAAAAGATTTAAATTTAAAAATACATTGATTACTTTTATAATTTTTTGATGGGAGAAATATGGTAATTTATGTGAATCGAATCTTTTCTAATGAATTTAGATTCCAAGTATCACTGATCTTACTTTGCGATTTCAGGGGGGGAAATAATTGGATTCAATAAGTGTCCATACCTAGAGATGGTTACTTAATAAAAATTATTGCTTTACTTACTACATTATGAAAAAATACTCACCTAGGATTATTTAGAATCATTCATTCACGTTAAAATTGGATTAAAATATCCCTTTTATACTGTCTTTGAAATAATCGAAAATGAATTCCTGACGATCTACAGTGATAATAATCTGCAATAGAATTAAGGAGGAAACTAAATAGCCCTTCTGTGTCACGATACAATCTTAATATTACGATATTATGAAAAGTCTGAATTTTGTAATTTTTAGACGGCGCAAAATTTTATAAAACGCTCAAAATATTAATAGATACATAAAAAATTAATTTCGCAAAATGAATCAAATTGGACTACATCGTTTTTCCAAGAGGAAACTAGCTGTATGTCATGGAAGTATGCATTGAATAGTTACAATTGGATTAGAATGTTTTTTAGCATTTACATAAATTGCATTCGGAATTTCAGAAAAAAATGATATAGTTAAATATTTTGAAATAAAAGGTAATTGTAAATTTTTCTAAGATATATATAAAACATCTGTGTTTGTTAACTAGAAGGGTGTCGTCAAGTTTCAATTTTTCTAAGAAATAACAGAGATATATGGATAAAATTTATTACGCATATTCATCGATTAAACGTAAGTAATATAAATTACAGTTTTTAATGTAGATTTTTTTAGTTTCAGGAAGTCATTGATTGAAGTAATCCATAGTATCGTAAAATGTTAAATGTCATTAAAATTATTGAAATAGAACCTTAATTTTTATTTATCATTCTTAAGATTTCTCTACAGATCATCATCTGAAGTTATATATTTCTCCACTTTTCTTTGTAATTTCTAAAACCGTCATTGTAGAATTCAACAGATTGAACTCTATCTGCCGATTACTTCAATGTACGGCTTCCTGAAGCCAATAACTCAATATTAATAGTTTCAATTTGTAACATAATGCACATAAGGATCGAGTAATATGCATTATAAACTTTATCCAGACATCTCGGGCAATTTCTTCGTTATAATTAAAACTTTATGATACTATCTTGCATGTTCAAAAATTATCAAAAAGGCATACTGCTCGTTATGTTGTTTCCTTCAAATACTTTGCTTTATAAATTTATTTCAAATGTGACTTTAAACTCTCATTGCTTAAAAGAAAATGATCAATTGCTTCTTTTCTTCTTTCTATCATAATCTGATTTTCATTATTTCACTCGTTTTTATTTTACGAATAATCAATCTTTTCTAAACGATGATATATTCTGTAGTGAAAGCATGAAACCTTTCAAAATAAAGTAGCAATATTAGCCTATACAACTCATTCCTCAAAGTAAAAAAGTACACCTTTCATTTTCGCACCAAAATATCACTGAAGTAAAAAAAAAAAGTTACCAGAGTTAAAAATCTCCCAAGGCGAATTCTTATACAAGCTAACGAAAGCCTTGAAAATGAACAAGAGAAAATAATGATCGTTAGAAGCAAGCTTTCTACTCCCCAAAAAAGACTCATTTTAAAACGAGGAATTCTTGAATTAAGGCATTCATTACTTTCCCTTTAAGTGATGGTCTGTTATGCCTCTGCTTTCAGTGAAGCGATGAATAAAGAGGGTTTTTGGTAATAACGTTCAAGAAAGCTCTACTCCAACTACTGTTTGATAATGGAGAAGATGGATACGATTCATTTGATGGAGATGGAATTGAATTATGTTCTTCTTGTCTCTGAAGCAACAGGAATTTTTTATTCATTAGGAATTAATACATTTATAGAAATGATATTTAAATTTTTCTCAACAGGTTGACACAGTCTTTCAGGAATTGCAGATTGAGTTTTTAAACAGTTTTTGAATTCTTTTCTCAGTTGAAATGTTATTTCAGGTACTGTACAACAATTAGCCATCAAATTAAAACAACAACAAGGAATTAACCTTATAAAAAGTAGAGGATGTTTTTCTTAAAGTAAATATGCCTGAAAATTGTGATAAATGGAGAAAGTAATAAAAAACTCTAGAAGCATCCATATGTTTGAGAGCTATAATTTAAAATGGCTAGAGTTAAAATTATTAGAAATAAGAAAAAAGACTTTTAGGAAAGCTATTCTTAATATATAATTCTAAAAATATATTTTAGAAATAAGACATTGTAAATCAATCTCTAAATTTATTATCTAGAATCCTAGTTCAATGTACATTTGCAGCTTTTGCCGGCTCCATTATGATCGAAAGGTACAATTTTAGTTAATAGATATATTTAAGCCGAAGCTGAACAGAGAAATAAGGAAAGATGATCAAAACTGGTGGAAAAAATATTTATCACACACATACTGTACACATAAGAAACTATTAATTATATTATTCTCTTCCCAATATATATGCAAAAGTGCAATAAGCTCTCTTTCGTGTTTAGCAGTTAATATTATTACTTTCATATTTAGGAGGCATGATAGAAAATAAATTTTCCCATGACCATAACTATTTTATTCTTTACTTAATTTCCACAATTCTTATTGTACTTGAAAATTACGTGCATCTTTTGCATAATGGAGTATTCACTTTTTTGACATAATCTTTATCACGTTCCACGCACATGCACAAATGCGTCGCTAGTCGGACAAACTCTTCAGAGAAGAATTGCCGAAGTCGATACTAGGTTTTAATGACAAAATTCACCTCGTCGTGACTAGGTGAAATGACGCGTCGTTTGGACGAAAACGATGTCTCTTAAGGTTGTCTTCTCGTATTGTTAAAGAGCAGGTCTCGAAATTGGAGAACTTTACCCGTAAAAAAATGAGTCGGGCATTAATTTTATATTTCGAATTCGTTGTCCTTTAGATATCAAAATATTTTACAATAATACTTATTTCCGTCTGAATCAATTCCTTTTTTTCTGATGTAAATTGTGGTCCAAGTTTGTGTCTTATATTGTAATGCTAAAGGATCTTTAAACTGTTATGTGAAAAAAAGGCTTATTTTTTTTAATAATCATGAATCCGAAGAACATTGCATCATAAACGGATGTATACTTTAGTGTTGAAGATTCGTAGGAGAATTGTACTAATTTTCTTCTTCGAAATATGTTTGAAGTTTCAGTAGGTTCTTTGAAATTAGTAGAGAATAGCCTTAATGTTGACTTTCATTTAGGAAGAGAAAAGAGTCCTAAGATGCCATGTTTGTGCTATGATGCCTCGCTATTTCAACCTCATTTCTATGTGAGTTGCCATCGTTTTCAACTCTTAGAAGACTGACAATGCATACAGGTAAAGAAAACAAATGTATTATATGCAGAGAATGCATGTAGCTTTCAGATTGCATAAGAATTCTAAAAGCCGTGTAACAAATACAAAAGTTATGGCTATGAAAGCATTAGTTTACTATCATGCTTCTTATTATATCTTAGAAAATATATATAGTGTACAGGTATTTTCATTAACATATGAGAATGAGTTTGCATAAAAAATGCTAATTGGAGAAATAAAATGAATTTAAAATATTAATATGCTTCTTATATAGAAATGTTTACTTTTAACTGATACTGTACTTCCTCTACTCACAATATTTGCATCACGTATTATCCTCTCATGACATTGCTATGACATATAGATAAAACAATGAAGTTACAATTAATTTTTCTTCATATATTTACTTTAAAATAATATCAAGTTAGTTACATGCACACAGTTTGAAATTTCTTTATTAGGCACAACCATTCACATCATTCTTAGGAAATATTTTAATCTTACAGTTAATAATAAGTACCTGTAAACAGTAAAAAATAAAAATATATATTTAGAAATTTTATAATGTAAAAATATATTCAGTTTAGATATGCAGGACTGATAAGTATTTGATTAAAAAGTCAGCATAATTTTAATATAAATTATGTGGTTCGGAATGTATTTAAAATTGAGTAAAACAATTGAATTCTAAGAATTAGTAACTAGAAGAACTATGCTCTTTGTAAGGAAAAATGAATTAAAAATAGAATCACAATTCAAAAAATAATCATTCATGGTGTTTATATAATAAGACGAATAAGCAAATTTATTTAGGAAAATGATGATCAAACACATATTTTGATTAACAATTTTTTTATTCTCAATGTCAATAGATCACACACAAATTTGTTGATTACTTAATTAGCTAATTAATACTTTAACAAATATATCTCTAGTTTTATTATATAATTCTAATTCATCTATTAAATAAGTTTGTTGATTATTTTTTACATAGTAACTAAGCAATGCCATTTGATTAGCAATTGAAAAATTATATTTATAGTTGCAAAGTATAAATTCAATGAAAATGATAGTTAATACTAATTGAACATCCTTTCAAATGTATAAATACATATATCTTACAAAAACATATATATTTTTGTAAAGCCGTTAAAAAAGCTGTCGGATTTAAATATGCTCAATATTAATATTGAAAGCATACTTTTGAAAATTCAATAATTCGTTTTATTCATGTGTTTGTCTTAGGATGGGAGCAGATAAGTATTTAAATTCACAAAAATCTGAATTTTAGGTAGAAATCTGAAACATCAGCAAAATTTTAAATAAAAATTTGAGACATCAATTAGATCGTAAGAAGGTTTCTTAAAAAAATAACTGTCAATAATTTTAATCATACAAACCAAATATATAAATCGACTTCTGCTATACGGTGACTAAAATTATATATTTACTATATGGATACCATTCAAAATATATTTTGCACTGAAAATATTCACATTAGACTCGTGATATATAGTTTCTCCTAAATATTTAATGTTCATGAATTTCACGTAATTCATTTTAGCTGTTGAACATTTATAATCAAAGTTAAAACAGCAATAATTTTTTTATAAGATTCTAAAATAATGTTGTTCAATCATAAATATTTTAAATTGTCACGTAAAATTTAAATATTACATTATTCATAAGTTGAAAATATTAAAATATATTTTAAAAGTACTATTAGTGTCTAAGGCAGTGAATCAGAAATTTAAATGTTCAAAATCATAAATATGGAAATATTCATTTGATATTTATATTACAGCTTTGTTTATAACTTTAAAATATTAAAATTATTCTTATGTATTGAGTTTACTTTATTGTTTTCAATTTCCGAAGAAAATATTTGGAGTATTTCAAGATTAAATCATTTGATAAAATATTTCAAAAGAACTACAGATTTAATTGTATAAATTTTAAGTAATGGCAGACGCAAAATATAAACTTTAACATGTTATAAATACATTAAAAAAGAAATCGATTCGAATGTTTTAATCTAGAAATGTAGTTGTTTTAAAATTCTTATATTTATAAATTGTGTAAAATTTTCCAAGGAAAAGTATACATGTTTCTGTTTCCATTGGATAAAATAGTTCTTTATCGCTTCTCTTCAGGCCTGATAAAAAAATTACATGAAGTAAAATATTTAAATTGTGTTATTATAATTGAAAAGAGAAAAATAATAAAATAAAATGCAACTTTTTTATTTGAATTAATGTTAATCTTGATGGGCAGGAGTGCTTATATGTAGTTTTAAAATCCCATCTCAAAGGTGACTAGGATGATATTCCTATTGGCCTTTTCTTCACCTAATTTCTACGCGATGTCATGGAATGTAACACTGATTTGATATTTATGCTTCAAATGAACAAATATTTCCGCAAATTCATGTAAATACTCTAAGTTTCCATGAACTTTGCTACAGTGCAACACAATAAGTTAATGGTGACAGATTTTCATTTATCTGAATATCGTCAGGTAACAAATGCGATAGAAAAAGGATATATGATACATTAATTAACTATAATAAGCCAAAATGAAATTTAGAGACTTTATTTAATATAACATATATCAAGCCTTATTTTTTCACATAGAGTTCACATTTTGTGAAACCGTAATCCATTTACAAAGTTAATATTTTTACAAAGAACACCAGTCAAAAATTGATTTTAAGAAAAAAACTCCTTTAAAATATTTTCTCCATCTTTAAATAAATACTTGTTTAAAGGTAAGACTAAAGAAGACCGGACTGATCAATTTACAGATAATCAATGCTTGCGTCGAGATCAAACGGCACACAGCCGAACCACGTGATATCTCCTCTCTCTATTTCTGCCCCCGAAATCAAGTGCGAATCTTTTTGTATAGACTTGGCCTTCTTTTGAATCCGAGCTTGTATCTGAAGCCCTTTGAAAAAATGCTAAGCGATTCAAAAGAAAGAAGTTTGCGATATGGAATGTGTATCATGAGTCGAGGTTTTGTGGTGGCTTAAACATTTCAAAGAGGTACAAGAGTGAACCAAGTGGCCTGTGAAGTATACAAAACAAAATGAATGGACAAGCAATTCGATAGGAAGATTTTGATACAATTGTGGTGAGCTTGGCCCGAATTGTAAAAAAGCTTGAATTCTTCATCAGAACAATGCTTCACCCCCCTATATACTGTCTCTGAAGACGTTATTGACTAAGCATTACATACTGATATTGGAACATTCCCATATACATCCAATCTTACCCCATGCAACATTTTTTTTCTATTCCGCGTGGTGTAATCAGCACTTGAAGGAACAAGATTTGAGACAGTTGGAGCTGTAAAAGTCAAATCGACGAAGACCACGAACATACTTTTTGAATCGAACCAACATTGCGTGAAGAATGAAGTGATGTAGAGATTGCGTAGAGGGGCATTATTGAAAGGATAATGTTAAATTTGGAAGCATTACATATAAATGTATTTAAAGGATTAATCCCAGTTTTCTCAGCCACAAAACATACTTTCTAACGTTTCTTTTTGGCGTTCCATTGCTTTATAAAATAAATATGTGAGCTTCGCTATTCTCCCCTTTATTTAGAACTATTTTTTAGCTATTGATTCTTTTCCTTCCAGCGTACACATTCATCAACCTTAGTTGGAAAAAAAATTGAAACTTTCCAGTTTTCTATGGAACTAAATTCTCGGAACTATTAAGGGAAGAGACAGGAGACTTAAGATAATTTATGCATTTTAACACAGATTTAATTGCCCGTTTTCTAATAGTATGAGACACGTTTAACTGTAGGTAAATCGGATCTGTATTAGAATATAAACATTAATTCATGGATAAGAGTTCAGCTACACTTAGGAATTAGTTAACAATTTATCTAAGGATGATTATCGCTCCTCTTGTGTCTATTTATACATTTGTTATATTTTTTAAGAAGTAATTCTTCAATGTAGTAGTCATATTTATTTTAAAATTTTAATATCATGACTAAAATTTTTAATGTGCAGGATGTTTCTAAAAGAATCATCCTATTTAAAGAAACAGCTTTTAGTACTGGATTAAACCATTCATAGTATCATATAAGAGAAGCAAATAAATGTAAAATAATTAAATTGTCATTTTCGAATAGGAATAATCACATATCCATATACAGTAAAATTATATTAAATTTCTTGCATCGTAATAACTTGCTGATTATTCCTGATTACAATAGATTCAATAATATTAAGAAATTTATTGAAAGTGTTTTGGAATGTGCTTATCCATCAGAATATTTAAAAATAAATTCCTCATAATTTACAAGATGGTCCAATTTTTAATATGGTGTTTAATATCTCCCTTGATGAGTCTTTGGGGGATTTTAGAGGATATAGAAAGTGATTTTTCGAATTTAAATTTGGCATCTAATTTTTATGATTTCACAATTTTCTTGCTATGATCTTTATTTTATAAATAATTTTTGATATTCACATCTTCAAAATTGAAAATTTCCTCTATAATTTTTTAGATTTGCGAGATTTTGGAAATTGATATCTTAAACATAAAGACTATTAACTTTCTGTTCTTTTATGGAATTTTAAAGATCTTTTAATAAAAAAAAATAAATCTACTACATAAATTTAAGTTTAAAAGGTGCATAGTTTGTGGTCTAGCTGTGAAGAATTTTGTTAATGTGGATACACATAGTTAACATTTACTGACACATATTTTATTCATAGTACACACAAAAAAAAAATTAACAACAAAAATTGAGTATTTGTGTTTTTCAAGGGTCTTTTTTGGATTTGACTTTTGACAGATTTGTTTTTATCCTTTAGGTAATTATTAAATATTCTCAAAATGAAATCTTTTCTTATTTTTCCTAATGTAATCATTATTGATATTCATATCACATTGTTAACAACACAAAGTTTTAGAGTTTCTGATTTAAAAGGATTCTTAACATGTGACACTGTAGAACTTAATCACTTTCTCATATATATGTCATAAAATACATTATATCTTTATCTTTAAAAATAAGGATTTTCTCTCATCTAGTTTAAATAGACTTCAATCTTTTTACGAGCATAGATTTAGGAAAGTTTTAGTGTTTTAAAATTTATCTAAATTTTTAATTGAAAAATTCTGCATTAAATTTTAAAAGTGAGTTAGTTATCTTACCTCTTATCTGGGTTTTTTTTTGCATTATCTGTTATTATTCATATTTTAGAGTGATCCTATTTTTGCACTAATGGAGGGTTGGTACCATAGATTATGTTTAACCCCTCATTTCAGTTCCCAGTCTGAGAATGCGCATATGTATTTTTATTGTTTGTGAATTGGGGTATTTAATTATTGAATCATTTTTCTAGAAATGATTGTTCCTATTCTTATTTAGTATTTCTTTGTTCTCTCTCTTTTTTTTGATGTTTTTAGTAATTTTAATAATTTAGCTGTTTTATCTTACACCCACCACTCCGCGCGC
>BMAW01109380.1:274136-383427 GCA_019974015.1 Nephila pilipes | reverse complement strand
CGCAAGAAATCTTTTTTGTTGCGAGTAAATAGCGATAAACAGCTTTCTGAATCATCGACTCGTTGCTGTTTTTGTTCCATCGAAAGCAATCGCGGCACCCACTTGGAAAAAACCTTTTTCACTTCACTTCAAAAAACCTTTTTCAGTAAATACACTTCCATATGATATCTGTGTCATCTCAGCAATCTCACGGAGCTTCACTTTACGATCTTTCATTATAATTTTTGTCACTTCACTCACATTTTCCGGTGTAACGGCTTCCACAGGTCTACCCGAGCGTTCCGCGTCATTTGTGTCGGTACGACCACGTTTAAACTCGGCAAACCACCGACAAATCGTTGCTTTTGATGGACAAGAGTCCGGGTAACATTTTTCAATCCATTGTTTCGCTTGCACGGTGTTTTTACCCATTAAAAAACAATGTTTTATCAGAACACGAAACTCGGTTTTTTCCATTTTTTAAACAAACTACAAAACGACTTTACTCCAACCTCGATAACTCAGCTGTTTCTGGTCCGATCGACTTAAAATTTTGACACGTTTCAAGCAAAGGTTAGTACTCTAGAAAGACCTGGTTACTGGTTTACTACGAGCGCCATCTCTGGGTTAGTCTCGGGAGTTATTGATTGATGTGTTATATATATATATATATATATATATATGCGTGTGTGTGTGTAAATATTTAAACTCTTATAAAATATATATATTTAAGCTCTTTACTCTTTTTTGTGCTTATTAATGAATTTTTATTATGTATGAAAATTCTAAATATAGCAAGCAAATGTAATGTGTAATTTTAGCATTAATTAATTATGATAGTAAACACATAATTAAAAAGTAGGGAAAATATCTCTTAAGTCTACACTGGAGTATGCGTTCATACATAATGAGAAAATGCTATTAAACATATTTTGTTAATTCACCTTTAATTATGTATTTTCTTATAGCAATGGATTAAATTAAGAATGTGACTATTCTTTTGCACCAGATGAGCCTTTATGTGAAATAACTTTAATTTACAAAATATCAGCTTCGATGTTTGTATTTGTAGTGCATTGCATTAAAAACTCATGATGTGATTATGTAATAATATTTCTATCTTGCATTTTGTGTACATGTACTTAATAAAAAAACATATTTATATTTTCAAGTAATTGTATGCATGCTACTCAGACATGCCATAGGAAACTGCATTCTATGCGTGAGATAAAAGATATTGATCCCCTTCTTTAAATGAGAACATTGATTTAGGAACAATTTATGAACATAGTCAAAATGACAAAAATACTTGAATTTAAAGCACAGGAAAAATATAGTTTGGAGTTGATGTTAGATAGTTGCTTCTTGTAACTATTTGATTTTAATTCGTAGAGTAAAATGCAAATCCCTTCTTCGATTCCTTGGTTTATCATAATTCGTGTATATTGCTGAAAACGGGTGAAATATGCACATATATATTATGTATTATTGGTGTTTAAATACATATTCGCTTGCTCGAAATAAGGATTTTTGTTATTGGTAATATATATATTCATGTAAAGTATTCCATTTTTACTGTGACATAAATCCTAAAATGTTCTTTTATCTTAGTTCTAAGTGTTTTTTTTTTAATATATACGATTTACTTTTAATAGTGCTGTTTCAAACGCACATATTCTTTCCATGGATAATTAATCTCAACTGGGATAGAAATACTGATTTACAAAAATTAACATGACACCCATTTTATAAAGAGTTAATGACAAATGTTGGAAGAAGGACAAAATCCAAGCGGTTCCTTCACAACCATGTAATATTGCAACCATATAAAGTTTTCAGTATCATTTGAACTTTGCCTTCAGTAATATTTGAAAAATTAAATCAAAAGAAATTTTAATCCTTATGCTAATTAAGTTTAGTTTGTTTTTCTAAAAACACCGATTTAAAAGAATGGATATTGCATTTTACAAATAGCTGAAATTACTGATTGCTTTAAGAGCATCAAGTTACTGAAGACTCTTGTCTAACTGCAACTTTTTCTCAAATTTGATAATCAAATTAAAACTCTCTCAAATTTAAATTTGTGTATTGATAGGAATGCAATAAATAACTACGTATATTCAAGTAAAATATATTATTTTCTAAAAATTATAATCAGGTATAGATTTTGTTTTACTTATTGGGATACATTTTACTGAACTAAAACTAAGTTATATCGCATTAACAACTATGTCGATGGTCAGTACCTTTTTGTTTAGATAATAAGAGCACTGCAAAAAACGACCTGGCAAATTTTCTCTGGATCTAAAGATCGAAGGTTAAAACCTTTCTAGTCACTCAAGGTCAACGAACTGACTTTTTCCTCTGAAGGTGGGAAAAACATTGTTCTCCCTGAAGTGGGACAATGGACCCTCTGGACTTGAACTCTACATGACGTAGAGCCTTCAACTACTGGCAGTATGTTCCCCCACAGAAAAACATACCTGTATGTCTATCTATGACACCCGACAATAAATCATAGCTAGTGATATAACGGCTACAGCGCATGCGTTAAAGAGACTTGCCGTCTCAGCCACAGCCGATGGCGTCAAAATGAAAACTGTTCAAAATCGAAACTTAATATAACAATAAGGGGGTGCATATCAAATGCAGTATTTGTTGGAAAAACAACTTTCCCATAAATATAATTCAGAATGTTCCTCTTTGTATCACTTTGAAGATATTGGGAGGAAAGGAGCATGTGGCGGTTCTCTTTAACAGCGACAACAGAAGTTAAAATGCTTGAATAACTAGTCCGAGGGGGAACCCCTTTAGGACTAGTTGTTAAGAACACTATAAAAAATGACCGGAAAAGTTTTGTTTGGATCCAAAGATTGTGAATATTCAAAACACAGTGGCACTCTAGGTCACCGACCTCCCCCGATGCGTCGGGCATGAACATCAACGTCCGAAATATCATGTTTGTGTATTAAGAATGCTTTGGGGAGGAGAATCTTGATTCACAAGACATTTTTATTTTCATTTTGATTTCCCAAAAATGTTATAACTTGAACTTTTTTTTTTTCTAAAAACATATTTAATGTGAAGTTAGAAAACCAAGTGTTTGTGTTACTTTTCTCATTAAATTTTTTAACTATGTTCAATGAAACGAATAAAATCATACTTCTACACAACAAAAATATTAAATAATCTATAAATGAAACTAAATAAGGGGAAACACACATAAATATGAATGATATGAAACAATAGGAAAGGAACTTCTCCATAAATCCTACACCTAAAATTCATACAAAGATTTCATCTGTGTATAAACAAACATAAATCTCTCTTTAACCATAGAGACCACATGTTTTCCGGAAGAAATTGTATTTCCACTTTAGAAAAACATATATATGGGTATTTTCTAACTGCGGGGAAAGTGAAGAAATATTGAATCTGTTAAAGCACTATACACTTTTTCTTTGTAAAACTAAAGCTTCCAAACTCACATTCAACTTCTGGTTAAAATATTGATATATATTCTGAAAGAAATGGTCAGATTGAATTTTTCAAGGTAATAAGTAACACAATTCTAAATTTATACCAGAAATGTACTGAATTATGCTTATTCTTTTCTTGCATTGAAAGGATTTGGATTTGAATAAACGCACTCCTGTCGCTAGTTTAATGAGCCATGCATTTGTATTTTGCGTCCACATTTTTTTCTTTTTAAGCTTATTTTATTTTCTTATGATTAGACAATATTTCCTCTTGAAATCCCAAGAAAATGTTCTTAAAGAAACGTTTTAATTTATTCCCAAGTTTTCGATTTCTAAAATTTAATTACTTAAAAAACACTCTCAAACTGTGAGGCTTCTTTTTTATAGTTACTGCTTAATTTAACAAGATTTTGTGTGAATTATGTTGTCATAATTATATTTCATCCAATGAGTTAATCTTTATTTCTTGAAGATGGTTTATACAAATATAATAGAGATTGAAGCATATCTCATGTATTAGTCTTAATATGTAATATTTTCCCCAAATAATTTCAAAGAAGAGGCTAAGAATTTATGCTGGAAAGAAGAGATACGTTTGTTTTTATAACATTTGATGCAGATTTAGTGTCATATAATGTGCTTGACATAGGTGTTTTCAACAGCTTGCTGTAACGCATATTTTATTAGCAGATCCGTCTATATTTCATACTTTTGCCTAGAGATTATCTTTACCCTAAATCATAAGCATATATTTATATATCTACAAAACTTAAAGTTCGTAATATAATTTGTTTAAATGAAAATTACACTACAATTTTTATCCGTCTCTTAGATTTCGCTATTTTAAACCATAACACTTGTAATAAACCGCAGAACTCCCCGGATTCTGCAAATTATTTTTCTTAAAAAATGCCACCGATAATTACTTTACACTTAAACCAGTCAGAAAATATATGAGCTTTATTTCTTACGTCTGAAACATGAAAATCAATGTTCAACGTTTGAAAGACTATCCTTAAATGCTTTGTATTAAAGTGTAACAATGTTATAAAGAGATCATTAGTAATTTAAAAAAGCATAGGTGAAAAGCATTTCATAAATGTGTCAATAGAAACTGAAGAAAAGAATGTAATTTTAAATCGAAAATTACTAAATAGCCATTTAATGTTTTGTCAATTTTAGGAAACTTACTTTCTTATGCAAGTGCGAAGAACAACTACAATATTTCGCTTCAGTTTAATATCATAATAAAAATAAATTTTATCTGAATTCTAATGCGAAAGAATTGAGCTATATTTTAATATATTTTTGTACGAGTAATGGTAATTGAAAAATAAAAAGCTGTAGTAAACATATTAATGAAAAAAAATTCAAGACGTTCAATTTAAGTATAAGTTTTTGATTGATAATCTTATGTAGTACTTATAACTGAAATTTAAATTCTTATTTGCACAGGTAAATGTCAGGTATTTAGGAAATTACTTTTAAAAAACTTATTATTCTAGAGAAAAACATTTAGTAATATTTAAGTACAGAATTCTTAGTTATAGTTGAAGAAATGAATAATAAATATATAGTGCACGTTATCCAAACTTGAAGCTGGTTCGTTAGGGCTATAATCACTAATTGATTTGTTGACTCTTCTTCATTATCACATAACTTGAAACAACACTTTTGTCTGACACTTGGAAAAGAAATGTATATTTGAATCCACGAAAATTTAACGCATCTTTATTTCATATCTTTAACACAACTACACTTTGGCAAGAATAAAAATGCAAAATCAAGTCATCTTTTGGGAGTATTTAACTCTTACTCTTTAACATTATTCCAACCTGGAAATCTTACAAGTTTTAATGCCTCATTTTTTTACAATTAATACAATATAGATACATAAATTTGCAATTGACTATGACAATAGCATTAAGCAAAGAACGACACATTAAATGTTTAAAATACAAAATGAAAAAAACGTTATTTACATTACACAATTTAATGTTCAATTACAAAAAAAAAAAAAAAAAATAATAATCAATAATAGGAAGAATGCAAATGTCCCTTATATTTATTTTCAATATTTTACTATTTGGCGAAACAACATTCACAAGTCTTAATTTTTTATACCATTACCAATTATTTTTTCTGGATTTCTTCCTATCACTTTTGTACTAGGCAAATTCTTATCTTTTATCAGCACAAATATACATACTTTTCTACTATTAAATTATCTTTTTGAAACCTCCATTTATTTATTTTTTGTAAATTGTTTAGGTAATCTCTCTTCCTCCATTTCCAAAATTTTTGACAATATTTAGTCATTTGCTTCTACTTAGAAAGCCTGTTATCTGGTACAGCCACTAGTTGGGGTTCCCCATAATTGAAGTTAATGGTCTTCCTGTAAGGAAATGACCTGATGGAAAGGTTTCGAAATTGGAGGACATCCGATTAAGTGGTCTCGAAATTAAAATATTTTCAATATCCAAAATATTTGTTCGAAATTCCTCTAAATTGAGGTGGGGGTTAACAATAACACATTTTAGGTGGAATTTGAATGAACTTGCACCTGACTCCCAGAAACCACCGAAATTCGGTGATTTCAGAGGAATAAATTATCACACGATATTTTTCACTTGAAAGGTAGTTAGCTAAATTTCCATCGGATTGTTATACCAATTTACTGAATTCTCTTTGGTCAATATTTGCACTGACGAAGCTCATTGCAGTTCCACTAAAGTTTTCCGAACATTTTCCTCTGCGACTGAAAATAAAAATGTTTTAAGCATGCAATAAAGACATTTGATGTTAGGTCAATGACAAAGCCCAAGTGAATAAATATCTTTTGTATTCAAGCGAACAGATATGCAATAGTATATCTTGTTAAGTACTCCCCTTTTCTCTGACTCTGAAATTTGATATATAATGGACCGTACAAATTGGTGCCAACATTGATGAAAGGAAAAGAGCGAGTCGTTTCATAAGTTGACTCTCTAGCAAAGCTTTGCTTTTAAAATACATAATGCATTTAAATACAATTTTGCAACATATATTTCACCCATTAACTACCCAAAATTTTTGCTTAACATGGTATAATAAAGCGCGAGGTCCTGCATATAAGAGCTTTAGGTAATACAATTCTACAATAATTTATGTGAGTGGATGTTTATCTGGTAACACCAGGCGGTGTTTTTCATTCGTATTTAGGTCAGAATCAGACTGTCTACCACTAATTCACAAAATATTTGTCTCAAAAACAATTAAGATATTTTAGTTTACTTTTATTTGGAACAACAGCAGGAAGATTTCGATGATTAATTTCATCTCAAAACTCACCTGGTTGGACATATCGAATTAAAAACATATCGGCTTTTCTCAGCAGGCTGGAAGTAAGGAAGTATTAATAATATTTTTAACATTATGAATAAATCTAAACACATAGCACATAACACAAATATTTTTCAAATTATTATTGCTAATAGAAGGGATACGATTAATTTTTAACTATTGTCTTGATTAAATGCAGTCAATGTCATAAGAAAGTTAATATCACATTCAAAAGTTTTGTTAAGTTCACTTGAAGTTTCATCTTCAGCAATCAAAGTCTGGTCATGGACCACTTGGAAAATCAAGTTATCTCAGACAGGGAGAACTCTTCCACCAAATGCCACTGTTCAGTGTAACATCAATCTTGACTCCTCTGGTAAGGATATCAACAAGATTAAGGTTACCAGGACAATGATTTCAGACACTTGTGTCATACAAGCTTTGAATTTTACTAGTGTGATTGGCGACGAACGACTTCCACTTCTTATTAGATCCTTGTATCCAGTACAACGTGATCCTTGAATCAGATCAAAATAATACAGTTGAGAGTTTCTTTTTGGCAATTATCTTCCTAATTTTGTTAGCAAGTCGGACAGCAATTAAGGCTTCAAGTAACTTGAGCCTCGGAATGGTAATATCTTTTAAGAGTTCGAATCTGCTCTTTAATGTGGTGAGGTTTACTGCTACTTAAGAGTTATTCACAACTCTCTCATATATGGCGAAGCCATAAGCCCTTTTGCTCACATTATAAAAACAATGCAGTTCAATTATATCCGAGGATTCAGACTTCGTTGAGTTGAACACGTATTTTGGAACTCTCTTCTTCGATAGTTCAGGAACTTCAGCACATCACTGCAGCCACGTTTCTTGAGTATCTGTTGGTCCCAAGCCACTTTTCTCTTTCACAAGGTTTGAAGAAGGCACTTCATACGAAAGGTAAATGGAAATAGCATACCAAGAGGATCGAAGATCTTTCTATCACTCCTAGGTTTCTTATCACTCCTAGTAGGAAACATTTGGTATTTTCACTGTTTGATAAAATCTCCATTGGGCACTGCATTTCCATGACGAGGTTATCTTCTTTAAAGTGTCATGATATCTTTAAAATTTTTGTCAAATGAAAACCTGAATTTTTAGGTTCATGTTGCCGCTGAGTATTTAATCCTTTATCGTTCCACAATTTCATCAAGATAATATCATTTGTCATCCAATTCTTCAATACCATGTTTGTAGAATTCATGATATATATAGCTTGTTTAGTTATTTCCAGTGTCTTGCGAATTGTCTCCATATATGAAATCATCTACGAAAAAAACAACAGTTCAAGTATACTGTTGTGGTCAGGTACTCATCTTGGAATCTCTTCAGGTGAGTTTTGATAGTAGCAGAAAAACGGAATGGATTAGAAGTTACCACAAAAAGGACATGTTTGAATAAATAGATTTGAACAGCACGGTTTTCTTTCCACAGAAAATGAACAGCACCCTTGTCTTTCTCCTGCTAATTTAATCTGATAAATCGCTTTTTCGATATCGGATACAAAAGCAGTTCTGTTATGTCTGAAGTTAACGAGAAGATCAAATATGTTCCCCTTAAAATTTAGCCTTGGCCAAATACTATCAATAAGACTTAATTTTTGAGAATTATGACTAGATGCTTTGAACATAATACGCATTTTTGTAGTCAAACAATCAACTTCAGAAACTAGTTGGTGGGGAAGATAATATACTTGTCTCTTTTTAGGAGTTTTTCTATCGGATTCTTTTTCGATTACAATGCCATTCTCATAATTTTTTAACGTCACGATATACTGTGAATGAAGACTAGAATCAAGTCGTATCTTTCATTCGAGGTTATTCTACCTATTTTCGGCTACAGTATCATTATCTTTTTCTAGTCTTTTTTTTTTCACGGTAATCCGACATAATTACGACGATCTATGTACGCGAAATATTTTTTTGCATGAAATTAATGCCTTATCGTCGTCGTTGTAACAAGGTTCATTTTTAATGCCTATGTCTTTCTGCCACCAAAATTGCTTTAATCGTTATTCTATACTTGCTACATAGTCTATCGGCTATAGAGGTTAGGCACTTCGAATTATAGTTGCTCGTTCAATGATAGATTTATGAATTCTGGATATTTGACAAGCCCGTGGAAACCATCAAATTTTAAGCATTTGGAATTTTCTTTATCATTAGATGCAGAAACCCTACCCGTCACTTTGTGATGAAAATTACGGCCTTTTATATTTTATTTGATTTTACTAGTTAGCAATGTTCTTGCTTGGCTTTTAAAAAAGGTAAGTAATTGATCTAATGTAGCAAGCTCATCTGATTTTTTAAGTTCGTTTTCCCATCAATACCACAAAGATTTTTCAAGTTTTTCAGCTACTATAAATACAACCATATTTTCAAATTTTCTACTTTATAATCTAAAGAATTTAAAGATCGAACATACTCATTAGTAACATTTATTATTTAAGAATTACACTAGGCGATTCAATTACACTAGGTCGACTTAACAGTTTTTTAATCAAAGCATTCACAAGTTCAAGTTTATTCGAATATCCATCATCTAATAATTTCCATGCAATATCAGAACTTTAATCAGAAATAGAAATGGATTAAATTACTCTCAATGCTTCATTTTTTCATCTAATTTTTAAATATTACAATTTCAAAGTGTTTAAAATATTTTTGTTTTGTATTATACTAGCCAGAAATATATCTTTAAACACCATCCAATTTCGATTTTGCCATTAAAGGTTGATTCTGAAAGTGCTGGCAATTTTATTTCCGTAATTGAACTTGAGAAGTTAGGTTCTGACGACGAAGAACTCTTAGAATCAACTTTTGTCATAACTAGCTTGTTATTAAAAATTAAAGTTAACTCTTCAATAGAATTCCTCAATTGATTTTTTTTCTTTAATATAATTACTAAGCACACTTGATTTACAATTTTCAAAGATAGAATCAAAATTAATTTAAAGTCGGTTGAAATCTCTTTAGTTTTGCTTTCGAATAGCTGCAACGTAACTGAATCCGAAGCCTCTATTTACGAGGAGATTTTTTCTGTATGGCGGTCAACACGGTCTTCAACATCTTAAGTTGGCTTTGCTTCATTATCACATAATTTGAAGCAACACGTTTGTCTGACACTTGTAAATAATGAATAGTTGTGTGGCGACATAATATTCCTATTCGCCTCTTGTGCCATAGCTAAACTCAGTATACTAACACTAAGTGTCAATAAGTCATTCAAGAAGACATTAGACAGGTTTCTCACACTATATTTACTGGACAGCTTACTACTATAATGGCAAATGTATATCGACTCTCCAAAAAAAATATTGTCTTAGGTATATTTACTTGTTCAACCAATATCTAATTTAACGGAGTCTTACCAATACATTAGAGTTGAGACTGTCTTAACTTCTAAGTTTCATTATGCCGTCGATATTTTGTAGTAATTCTCAACCTTGTCTTCGACCCTGGAACAATTGCCAAACGCTAGAACCACTCGCCCTCTATCGCGTGTCTCAAGCTTAGTTTATATATTTCTTATCTTCCTCGCTTCACTTTATTTCTACCTGCCTGTAATTTAAATACTCACGTTTCATTTTTGGTTGGGAAGAAGTTGCATAAGAATAGCAATCAATCTTAATTAAAAGTTCTCAAGTTTAATGAAGAGAAAACCGCGAATAGCCCAATGTCACATTAGGATGCACGGAAATTTAACACATCTTTACCTCACCACATCTTGAGCACAATTACGCTGTTACCAGTTTTGCAAATATAAAATTGCAAAATCAAGTTTCAAAATACGTTTAGAGTTAATAAACTATTAGTGGTTTATTAACTCTAAATCTTTAAAACATATAGAAGGCTTAAAAATGTTGAAATATTTACTCTAAAGAAGAATTTGGATTGATTATCTTATATTTATAGATTAAAGCTTGTTTTTTAAAGTAGTTTTTCAAATACTTTGGTTAAAATATTTCATGAATCTAGGTTTTATATAAAAATACAAAATATGTTTGCCAAAATTAATAGAATAAAATAATTTTGTCCAAGATGTCTCAAATTTGCTTCTAATATATTATACTGACTCAATCGCTTGCTCTTTACAAAATATCATATTCATCTGCTCTTTATAGGTGTGTAAAATAATGCTCAATAGGATCAACTTTCCATGCAAATGTGCTTTGATTTATTTCCAGGTTTTAACATCTAAGTTTATCTCTTGCTCCACAAGTAATAACTCGTTATACTAGAAATAAATGACTTTTCTCTACATCACTTTGTATTTTATTTTATAGTTATGATACATGCTTCTATAACCCTTTTTAAAACCTAGAGCCAACACATGCATAACAGCGGATATAGTAATTTCTAAAATAATTCTATGTTCTAATATTCCATTGATAATAACACTTTAAGCGTTTTCAGGTAGAAGTAAATCATTATATCACTAATTTAAACAGGTATATAAAATGAAACAATGATTTATTAACACCGTTTTAGAAGGATTTACTTAAATTAATATGAACAATAAGCTTGAATAAATAGGCATTACAAAGGAGAATAACTTATTAGTTATTAACTGAAAACGGTATTTTCATATAATAATGAGAATTTAAAAATGTGTTTCTTACCTCATCAGCTCAGAAAGGTGTAATATTAACATTCATTGAAATTTATGAGAATAAATTTTGTTAAAATATGGTATAGCGTCTCTTCGTTAATTTAAAGAGCTACAGTAATTTTTTTTTGCGGGGCTCTTTATATATTACAATTAGTTTAATTTCAAATTAAGCATGTATTCAAATAATTTTGAAAAAATGTTAAAATTTTATTTTGCCATGCTTATTATTAAGAGCCTATTTTAAAATTTGATAAACTTGAAGGAACAAATTTTGTTGATTATTTGTTTGGTTTAAAAAATAAACTTAAAATAATTATACATTATATAACAAAATTTAAATCATAAAATGTTTCCATCGTCCTTGTAACAGAGAAAATTCTTAGAGGCATTTAATGAAATATATCGTTTACAATACAATGGTAAACATATTTACCTAATACTGAAAATAAAACACAATAATATTGAAAACAAAGCAGTAAAAAATGTAAGGAAACATAAAATTGTTCTTGCAATGTTTTTCTTCTAAACCATAAGAAAACTCAATGACTTTTATTCAATAGCAATATATATATGGATTAATAAATAAGAAATCCAAAATATATATTTTTCTAAATTCTGTTTAATTTTGAATTCTGAGTAATACTGTTACTAGTCATTGTTATACAAGCTTTCCATGGATTGCTTTTACGTTCAAAAATTATTTTTAGATTTCCTTGAATGTTTGAATGGATAAGAAAATATAGCTAAGCCTTTATAATTCCCACTTTTTATATTCCAATAACCTTATTTTAATCGTAGTATGATGATAAAATGAAGTTTATGATGGAAATGGTTATCTGGGACACAATCTATTCGAATAAAATTCTGTAATCTTTCTTTTTAACGTAAACAATTCCTCAAAAACTCATAAACATGATAATGTAATTTTGTTCAAGAGTAAATAAATATAAAATACATGCCTTGCAGATTCTTATGAATGAATTTTTGTATGTAACATATGCATCTATTAATTTATTTAAGCAATGGGAAAAAAATTTAAATATTCATCTAAATGCAAGCTTAAATTATTAAAGCTTGTTTTACAGTAATGACAACATTGATTCAAGAAATGATTTTTTATTTTATTTATCCCTAATCTTTGAAATACTTATCGTGTCTTTCTTTAGTAATGATAACTGTTATGAAATCGGTCATTTAAAAAAAAAAAAAAAAAAAAAAAAACGGTGTTTAAAATTTTGGGATAAAAATTAATTAAATGTAAAAGATCACCGAGAAAGTTATTTTTATTCTATTAAGTTTAGAATTTTATTCTATACTCATCATTCATCGTTTATTTATTTTTGTCATAATTCACTGAATCTTAAAGACCGGTAGTAATTTGCTTCATCATTTTCAACCACATCTCGAATATAGGAGCAATATATATATATTCCTCTCTACAAATAAATTGATGCATCCTTCTAAATTTTTTCAAGCAAGTATTCTGATGCATAGATCATTTTAAAATCAGCATTCTGAGAAAATAAAATTGATGATATTCTTGCATAGAAACTTAGATTAAACCTACTATCTCGAAATTTTAATTTTAAAGGCTCTTCATTGAATAAAACAGTTAGTACAATGTTAATTTTGAAAATTTTGAATGGAACCAAATTTTTAAGTGGGTAGAAAATTTAATGAATTTGAAAATATGAAGTTTCTAGTTTCGTTTAAAATGTTTGAAAAGTATTAAATTGAGATAAAAGTTTTAAAATTGTTTGGAAGTGTTATTGAATTTCTAATTCCTACAAACTGATTAAATGATCGTTAGAAACAAATGACTGAAAAATTTCGATGAAATAATTATGTTCGTAAATATCAGTTATTAAAGAAATCACTGAATAAAAAATGAGAAATTACAGAAAATGTTTCCTATTTCTAATAAAACTTATTTAAATTCAATACCGTCTGAATTTGATATTAAAACATCTTTTGAAACTAATTTCTAAGCAAAATAAATAAACATTTTAAGCTAACATTCACTTTGAACATTCATTTTAACATTCATTATTTTATAACCATTTTATTTTTTCATTAATTGTCGTTCTATTATTAATCAATTCTAGTTCAATGGTGATTTAGGTTTTCATAAAAGCAAGCAATCTTGTAAAGTAACACATTCAAAATGCTCAATATATTTTCTTAATTGAATATGATAAAATGAAGATTTTTCATTTTTGCATCAATATACCGTAGCAATAGTAAAAAAAAAATGTGTATTTGAGTATTTTATCCCTGCCAAATATAAATTATTATAAAATTTAAAGCAATTCCTAAGAAAGAACAAGACAGGAATAATGAAGTAAGAGAAGCAAGTTTTCTACTTTTAAAAAAGCATAATCTTGGAACGCGTAATTTTTAGATTAGGAGATTTATTACTCTACAACTAAGTGATGGGCTCTTATTAAAGGTAGAACAACTTGAGTCTATTTTCGTTGAAACAATAAATAAGAATTTTTTTATAAAGGCTTGGAAGCCTTATGCTTTCCAATCATAATCCCTAGAGGAGAAAATATATACGACCGAATGAAAAGAAAATTGAAATATGTTCCACCTGTCGCTGAAACAATTGGAACTTTTTACCCCCTTGAGAGTAATGTTTTCTATGAAATAACATAAAACATTTTCAAGAAGTTTTCAATCGTATTAATCTGACCAGTAACGTTTTTAAAAATAAATTATCAGAAGTACATTTATTTCATGAATTACCTGAAGATTTATTTTACTTATCCACATTAAAATGGGAACATATTACCTGAAAGAGCTCTTCTAATTCTGATTTTGTTCCTATAAAAGCAATTAATTCATTTTTTTATTATATGTTCCATCCTCTATATGTAACAATTGCAGATTTCTTAGCCTTTATAGCAATATTATAATATTTTCAAAACATTTACGAAATTCAAGAGCTTTATAATGATTTCAGAAAGAAATGTTTATCTTTTGAGATCAAAAGGGATTAAAAATGGAGAAATAATGGATGAAAAAAGTCTTTTTAAACTTATTAATTTTAAATAATACGTATATATATATATATTTATAATGCAAAAATGAATGCATATGTAATTAGACGATTAATACTTGGTATAAATTGTATGTCAGTAATTATACGTTGGGTTAAATAAAATTAAAATATTGAATTAATTAAATTTTTTTTCTATCACCAAATACAAATGCAGTCATTCATCACTTAATGAAAAAAATAATAGATGCGCAATCATTACGTAAGTTTACACATAAAGTAGAGAGCGACTGGATTTATGATGAAGAAAAGTATTTAAAATTTCATTTTTTTATTAATACTATAACTCGAAATAAATGAAAGATTAGTTACAACGAAATGTTTCTGATAGAGATTGATCATGCGTTATTTGCTTAAACATAGGGTATTTTAGGTTTGTTTATAAGAACAATATTTTTGCTAGCATAAAATTTTGAAATTTCTTAAGAAATTCATGATGTTTTGTAATGAAGAATGCTACGGATTTTAAGTAATTTGAAACATATTGTACTGAAAATAATGTTAGAAAAAAATTAAAAGTGATAGGTTAGATTCTCCTAAAATTTTGTAAGTGATTAAATGAAAAGGAAATAAAAACTTTTTTTAAAGCTTTTTTTTATAAAGAATGATTAGTAAATTTCAAGAGAAAAAATTAAGGTAATTTACTTTATAGAAACAATAGGAGCGAATATTAAATATATTAGTAGTATAATAGATGGAAAAATAGTGCTCATTACACACACACACACACACACACACACACATTAATTTGCTTTTTTTATTACTTTTTAATGCTGATTCAAATGAGTCTATAATCACCCTGCCATGGATTAATATTGAAAATGAGAAATGCTTATGCTGATAAGGCATTGTCTCTTTCGAGAAAAACTTTTGAGATTGTATTGTCCTATGTTTTTTTTATGAAATTCAGGTTCTTGATATCATGATATGATATCCGAATTTTCTTCAAGTATCTAATCCAATATTTTTTCAAATATTAAAAGAACACACTGAAAACGATACTATTTTTTTTAAAAAAATGTATTTCAAAAAAATTTAAAATTAGGATCGAATTAAACAAATGTTTTTCTTATAAACATTAGAAACCGAACACTTAAAGACTTCTATAACATATATATTGATTTTCATTAAATAAAACTCTTGTAATTCGTTTTAACATTTATATAAGTTACTTACAAATGATTAAATCCAAAATTCAAGAGTTCTAACTTAGTATGTGGGATCTATTGGGTATAATACTTTTAGGTTATGAACATCTCTATTTCTATTTATTTTTTATATAATATTTAACAAAAGTTATTTGAGGTATTGAATATTTGGGCAAGATATAACCGGAATATTTTGAGTAATGTAGTAAAATAATGCATTAATAGTAAAAGTGTATAATATATTTAATAGATTAATTTTAAAAAAAATGTTATTTCTCTTTAACTGTAAAATATTTGATTCCCAAAATACACAGAATTTGAATTAACACTGCACTCTTGACTTATTTGAGAAGCATATTCTGTGCTTTCAATCAAATGAAGATACAGGTAGACCCCATATAAAAAGGCTCTTCTATAGTACGGATTCATTCTAACACGAATCGAGAATTCAGAACATTCCCGTTAACACGGCGCTTTTACACCCCGGATTCCCTCTAACGCTCATCCATCTAATAAATTCATCAATCAGATAAATAAAATCAATTACATCCAATGGTTGTTGGAAAAATAGGACTGGAGTCAATTGAAAGTGAAAATATGATCGAGACAGCAGGAAACAGAATGGATATAATAGCAGAATTTACTAAGTTTCTTTTTGATACGAAGGTTTGACGATATGACTGCACAAGATATTCAAGAATTTATGTTGGAAATAGAAATTTATGAAGCACGTTGGTAGAAATAATATCTATAATCTTGTGAAGACTCAGTGCGTAACAGCATAGGTGAAGAAGTTAAAAGGTTTATCTTCATAGCATAAAGAAAAGACTAAGGCATAGTCGAACAGTTAGATTCACATTTCTTAAATGAAGAACCTTCAAATAAAAGAAGCATGACATTTAAAAGATAACTTCATGAGTGATGAATACCATACGAGAAAACCTTTAAATATCTATTAACTAAAAACAAACAATCTAAAACAACAGAAGTTTTGCAAAAGGACGAATATGGATTTGAAGATAATGAAGAAAAAAAGTACTGAGGTGATGACGATTAAAATTCATATCATAAAATTTTATTCAGTGATGACGAATAAGACTTTGTTTAGTTTGTATTAGTTAGTATTGCCTCTTGAGAAAATTTTAATAAAGGTATTTATCTTAGTTATGAAAATACAATTTCTTAGTTTTTGGAACCTGATTCGTCCTTTTTGTACCAGTTTTAAGTTTCTTATAACACTGATTCGCATAACATGACAATTTTTTGGAAAGTAATTTCCTTGTTATACAGAGGTACCTGTACTTTTTACATGAATTAACCTGAATTCAAGTAACATGACTATAACATGAATTTCATTGAAATCTTGATAATGATCAAAATCAATCAAAATAATATCAATGAAAATATAATATAAGAATTCATTCAAAATAGTGGAGAATAAGAGATATAGAGAGAGAAAGAGAGAAAACATTTTACTGTTACCATTGAAATAAGAGCAAATAGAAATTCAGCTCATTAAAATTTTTTTGAATAAGTTAATCTCAATAGTTAAACATTTCTTTTATACATTCTCGGTAAGCGCTTAACCAGAAACAACATTAACAAAGTTCTATTTAATTCAAAAAATTAGGTACATTTAATCTGTATTAATCTTAGAAGTTTTATACAGCAATTGTAAGTAAATGCAATTCATTTAGAAAAATAAAATTACAATATTTATTAGATATTCCTTCACATTCCAGTAGTAAGATCAATTCTAATTCCATCTCAGGACTGTTTTATATCGGTTTCGTAATCCTGAAATCCTTTGGGATGAATTCTATTCCAAACTCATTCTAACGTTAGTAATTCACAGAGAGAGTTTGTTTTAGGACTTTAATGCTAGAATATTAAAATGTAGCTTCAGGGCTCTGCTATTCAGTAAATATTAATAGATTTGCGAGCGGCACTAATGCTTTAGATGGCGCTTCCTTTGCTTGATACCAAGAAAAAAAATAGGAAAAAATATATGATAATGGGTCTGCATTCTGCATTGGGGCTGGTAGCTAGAAAATGAAAATATTCGACGATATATGTATATGATTATTGATGTTGATGATTTACGATTGAAATTTGCGTTTTTGGAATCTGAGCAATGCAAATTCAATATTTTTTCAGCAAAAAGGTTTTTACGTTTCATTTTTTTAAACATTTAATCCAGGATATTTTTTACAAATTAATTTTTAAAAAAAAATGTTTTTTTTTTTATTATGATAGAATTCACTTTTTTTAGTAAGAAAGACATTGAAATGAATAAATAAACATCATTTTTTTCACTCTGAATTTAGCTTTGTAAAATATTAAGCATGCATCAGGGATGTTAAATTGTTAACATATTTATTTAAAAATAAATTTTAAATGTTTAAAGAGTTTTGGAATGGCCTGAAAATGAACTATGTAGTTAGGTAGTGCTTCAAAATGAGTTGAGAGGAAAATAGACGCATATTTGAATATTATTCCCAAATTTTATGTAATCATGCTTTAAAAAGTAATATGTGACTAAAATTTAATAAAACACAACTTTAAATACCTCAAAGGAAATCAACTTTTTTCTAATTTAATCGTTAATTTATTTGATTGTTCAAAATATCAGCTTTTTTGGAAATATCTAAGCTATAGCATTTTTTCTTGTAATTTTACTGAATATTAAAATCAGAGATTTAAATGATTGGTGTATTTCAAAGTAATTGCTTTTATAAAGAAATTTAGCTTAGCTAAAAGTATCAAGTAATTTTTAACATTGAGGAATGATTTTATAACTTTATTATGAAATGTAGCAGATTAATGACGGAAGCTAAGACATTAAGAAAAAATTATTAAATTAGAAATAAAAATTGTTATTTTTACATGAGAAGCCTTGACGGAAATCGAGTTCAAAAAAATGGTTTGACACAAAACAATTACAATTGTAGAGTTAGAAGATTTTACCACGTTATTAAAGGTTTTATGCTAACCATAATTTTACAATACAAATAGTATTGAAATTTCTTTTAATAATAAGGCAATTTCAGCAATTTTAAAATTATTAGAAAAATTAGTTGTTGGTGAAAGAATTAATTTTGTCCTACTAATGAAAAAAAAAAAAGAATTTAGACTCATCTTAACGAATTCAAAATGAAACATAAGCATTTGGTATTTACAACATTTAATAAACTTTTTCCAAAAAGGTTGGGATATTTAGAATGACCATCAATGCAAGTCGAAAAGACTAAACACCCAATCTTGCACAATTCGACGCATGCCC
This sequence comes from Nephila pilipes, assembly GCA_019974015.1. Classification (NCBI taxonomy): domain Eukaryota; kingdom Metazoa; phylum Arthropoda; class Arachnida; order Araneae; family Nephilidae; genus Nephila; species Nephila pilipes. Next base: position 364,509 of record BMAW01109380.1, on the reverse strand, counting down.
AAATTCTCTGTCAAATAATGCAGCGACAGTTGTTGGTGATCTATAAAAATTCAAATCAGGTTTCTTAATAAATATGAATTATTTTCATTTCATTGGCGCTCTTTGTTGTTATATGTATCAGTTTCCCCGACCAATGTATTCTGACATACACTGTAGCTAAACAAAAATATAAAGTCTAGTCATAAAATAAATAAAGACATTTGAGTCCACACACACACACACACATATATATATCCCCAGTCTGAATATGCATATTTTGTTTTGTTAGGTATTCAAATTATTTAGTTTCAAATTTGATTAAATTTTAATTCATTTTTTACGTAGGTCTACAAATGTTTTTTTTTGTTGATTTTGGATTTTAATTGTTCTCTTACTTTTATGTTTTTTATAATAAATTCATTGCTATATCTTACACTTACACACACACACACACACACATATATATATATATTACGTTATTGAAAGAAAATATATATAGGATTAGTGAATTCTTCCAAAAGGATACTTTATGTACCTTAAAGGGAAAATATATCACCTTTATCATGTACATTACTAACGATTTTACTATTTTTTATTTAAAAAACTACCAAAATATTCAGTTTCATTTATATTATTTTTTTGTTTGGACTTGATTTGAAAACTCTAGATAAAACGATATGAAGGGTTTAAAATATTTATTATTATTACTAATTTGACAGAAAATAACATGACGCATACATTTAAACATTCTAAAATTATTATAATAAAAAAATTATCTTCATAAAAATGTAAATAAATGCTGGCTTAACATTTATTTCTAGATCCACCATGTGGTATGCTTATAATTTTTTTTATATTTTATTATTAAGAAATACATAAATTTCTTTTAATATTGACATTACTGTGTAATTAAAATGTTTAATAATTTTAACTCAATTGATATTAAATACCTTATTAATATATTTTAGAGCCTTAATAAGATCCTCTATGTTGATAAAATTAAAAAAGAATTTAAAAGTTATTGCCATAAGCAGCAAAATATTGGTTATTCTTAATATATTCAATTACTTCATCTCTAAATATTTTATAATGACAGTAGTTTCCAACTTTTCTCTAAACATTTACATATTTTTTTTTCAATTGTATTCGAGTATGTATTCGAACTATTAGTTACTGTTCTTAATTTTATAAAGTTGTTTTGAAATTTTGTAGTTGAATTATTTTTATGAAATGTAACATTATAATTATTAATAGCACTTTTCTAACAAAATGCTGTAATAGAAATATGTTTCTGACTATTATTTATTATTCTAAAAGAGTAATTATTCTCAAGTTGCTTATTAATTAAATTTATGTGAAATGTTTTGCATTTACTAGCTTAATATTTAAGTACTTTGTTTACATAAGTAATAATAAATCGTTCCTGGAGATTAATAAGAGTAATTTTTAAACCTTCCAAATAAATATTCCTATTATTATTAATATCTACTATTCTAAAAATAAATTTTTCTACAAAATAATTTATACAATCCTTAAAATGTTCAAAAATTTCTAATGGAAGACCATATTTAACTGAGAATTTAATAAAAAATATCAATATATAAACTAATTTGTTTCTTACTAAAAGACCTTTTCCTCTAAACAATACGTTTGATATTAGTCTCAGGATTCACAATGTCTGTTAATTTTTTTATCCACCACGATATCTAAATTACCCGTAATATATGTTAATATTTTCATCGATAAACTTTTTATAAGGGTTACATATATAAATATCATTATATTCTATTTATTGAAGTTATTGTAGTCTGTGGACTTAATTTCCTATCGTTATATATATTTCAGTTGACATAATGATTTTATAGAGAATGTAATGGTAATGGTTTCTTTTTTGTAAAACTTGAATCTTCGACATCAACCTGAGCATTCTGAGTGACAAGTGGAATGCGGACATCCCATTTCCAATCCCCGTTCATCACGACTAGTAGGAAACACCCAATCCTGAAATAAGAACCTTTGCTTTTTATTACTTTTAACGTACTAAAATTTTTTTCCTCCTTTCTTTGGCAATTAATTTTCTTTCCACAATCTTCTGTTTAGAAACAAAACATCTGCTAATCTCCCCTCAAAAACGAATAAGATATTTTTAACTATTTTTTAAAATACATTTGAAGTCATAACTAATGAGTAATTTCTTCTAACATGCAAAATCCATTCCTTTGTAACGGGGAATCCATTTAATTATTTTAACACTCTGAAATAGACTCAGTTTAATAATATCTGCGTAACTTACACAGTAGCCATTAAAGTATTCTTCTAAATACATCCTAAACTTTGATATCTAAATTGTATGATGAATATGTGTTTCGTCTGAAAAAGAAAAGGATATTATTAGTGTTTATACTATTTTATTGTTTTTTTCCCCTACGTAATAAAATTTGAAACTGTTATTGTAAGAGACAAAACTTTTGAACTTATCAATACGACCCATGTAATTTCGAAACCTGTCAAATACAATCGGTTATTGTATTGCGAAAAAGATATTTTTCAGATTATTCATTTGGAAAATGCAAAAAAGCTTATTTCATTCCATTTTAATTCTCTTAAATATTATCCGAGTGAGATTCTGAAGTCACAGCCATCACTCCATCTCGAATAGAACACAGAGTTTTCTTAATATTCAAACGTTTCGCTTAACTTATAATGTATCTCTGCATTATTAGTTATTTTATTTATAATTCTATAAAAAAGTACAGATTTGGAATTGATATACAAGACGAGAAAAGTGAGTTATTTTGTAGAATAATAGAAAATAATTATTTCAATTATCGTATATTTGGAGAAATATATTCATATATCATATTGTTCTCGAAACTATCTTCGTAATAAGAATATATTTATACTAAATTTAATCCCTCGTGATTTAGCTTAATATTTTCTGATATTCTAAGAAATCGTAAGAAACGAATTTTTAGAGCAGCATAAAACAGAATGCAGTACATGTTTTTTTTGTGTAATATTGTTTTATTTCTCATAAAAAGATTTTGTTTGGAATTTCAACTACATGATTGAAGATTTGGCAACTATAACGTTGGGATTAAAGATTTATTTTAAATATTTTATATATGGACACTGACAGTTATTAAGAACAAATACACTGATAAGATGACTAATAAAAATACGCTGAATCAACCATTAAGAACCAAAACTGATCAGCTGGAATCTATTAAGGACAAAAAATTTCGATGCAAATATATATAGATCTAATATAATATATATAGATCTAATAGAATATACTGAATTTATATAGATCTAATAGAATGTGCTGAAAATAATTATACAAATGTTTTTCAATAGGTAAGATATTTTGATGATAGATAGCTTTACTGAGGCAAAATGTTGCGTATATTATGTGTTACCAACTGTTAAGACACCAATTCAAATGCATTGGCGATTCATTGGTACGTTTTCATTACAACCGCATTGAATTTTTGTCTTCATTTAGCATCGAATTGTCACAACTCGTGAGACCTGAATTCATCATTATTTACCGAAAACCAAGCAACAATCAAAGCAATGGGTTGTTTCCAGTGAATCCAAAGAGGGTGAAGACTAATACAAGACGAGAGAGCTATGGCAACGACTGTTTGAGATGCAAACAGTGTCATGCTCATGAATTTCTTTGTAAAAGAGAAAGATAAGCTAAGCCTCTCCATTTCTAATACGAATAACCACCATATAACAAGGCGCTTCTAAAGCCTGGATTCATTCTCACACATTACAAGAATCGGGAACATCTCTTTACAACACGGTGCTTTTACAGCGGAGATTCTAACTCTCATCCATCTAATGAACTCATCCACCAGATGAATAAAACCAACGACATTAAATGGTTGTTACGAAAAAATATGGACAGAATCTATTGAAAATGAATATATTTTCAAGACAGTAGAGAACAGAGTGCTTACTGTAGTAAAAGTTGCTAACTCTCTGGATGGGGTAGGTTTTGACGATGCATCTAAAAATTACAGATGGAAGAAAAAATTGATGAAACAAGTTGGTAAAAAGGATATCTTGAACACATGATAACTCAGAGGATGATAGCATGGGTGAAGATGAATATAAAAGTTCACTCTACAAAATAAAAAGAAAGGTCTAAGCTAAGCCAAATGATTCGAGTCATATTTCTTTTATACTTTTAAATAATAATTTAGTAAATATACTTTCAAAGTGAACTTTATAAGCGCTTAGAACCATGTAAAGAAATTTATAAAGACAATTTAACTAAAAACAAGCAATTTAAAATACCCCTTTTTTTGCAAAAGGGTGCATAGATCTGAAGATAATGAGAAAGGTGCTCAAAGAAGGAAGATATCTTATCAAAAAGAAAACGCTCTCAGTTAATAGTGTTTTGTGATGACAAAGAAAATGTTGCTTAACTCATTTCAATATATATTACTCCTTAAGAAAATTTTAATAAAGACATATTTATCTTATATATAAATAACGCTTATCTTTTAAAAAAAGTTTTGGAGCCTAATAATCCTTTTTGTACTAGTTCTTTGTTTCGTTTTACATAGATTCACATCACACAATAATTGTATAGAACGAAACTCCAGTGTTATACATAGTGTTTTCCTGTACCTCTTTTTCCCTTCTTAACTTTTTTACTTTCCTCAACTTTTTTAACCATCCTCAAAAATGCAACTCTCTTAATAATTCCTATGTACACATTTAAAAGTTTTTAAATTGACGAAATGCACATTTAAACAGTGTGTGAACTCCATTAGAAATATATATATATATATATATATATATGGGAAATATTTGGATATAAATTTTTTCAATAATATAATTACCATTGCTTCTGACTAATCATAAATTTGAAGAGATTCATTTTCTTTTTATGAAATCAATTGAACCTTTTAGTTAAGTCGGAAACATTTTACCAAAATCATTTATTAAATAACTCCAACTGTTAAGAGAAAAGGCTTAAAAACAAAAATAAAGATATTAAAAGAGGTTACACATATTCCTTTTTTTTAAATATTTGAAACCTTCCAAAACATTTTAAATATGAAACTAAAGCAAAATATTATCTTTTACCTTATATTCAAAGACGATATACAAAACAATATACTATGAACTTTTCAAAGATGTTTTCATATATTCACGCATGAAAAGTAAATTATCATTATACAACGACTTATTTTATAGACCATGCATCACAACTAAATATATCATAGACTCTTGCATTTAATGACTTATAAACAGATATGTTAAAAACTTATATTTTCTGTATATGTAAGAGATGGGGAGTGATAAAAAATTCAGAAAATCAATATTTCCTAAAATATATTTTAAATGAAGGAGGCGAGATTACTTAGCAACATTTAATGAAGGTAGATAAAAGACATAAGACATAATATTTTTGAGCGTATGTAATTTATTAACAACTCTTTTTTCTTTTTTGTTCTTTTTTCAGTTATTCTTCGCATTTTTTCGATTATAGATGTACTTTATGACATTAACACATTTGAAGTAAAAGGTTAAATTATCATCATCATTTTTAAAAACGAAATCGGCAAGTGAAGACCATATTAAATCAGAGTAATAAATCTGAAAAAACGAATCTAAAATGGTAAAATGACTATGAATGTCTCGATATGTTAAAGTAATTTTTCATGCACAAAGTATATCTGCTTTGTCGTCTATGAATTTTAATGATATTCTGTTACGGTATTAGAATATAACGATTCTTTCTTTTTCAACGTGTGTAATAATAATTGATTTGAGAGCATTTTCAGATCCTTTGGCAATTTGTACAGTCTAATAGGGTTTTTGACAGAAATAATAAAGTACATGACATTAAGTCTGAAAATATGGTAGTTTATTTCAAATACATATGACATCCATTACATTTTAATCTTTACCAATAAGAGCTATTTGACACATTTCTCCTCATATTAATTTGGAAATATATTTTCTAAATGGCATTAATTTTTTTTCTGCATAGGACTGGTTTAAGGCAAAGGAATTCAAAAGAAAAATATCGATGATATTAAAAATTATATGTTTCAAATGGTTATTGACAACTAAGAGGTGCACAAGTTCTGATGGAAAGAAGTTAGTAAAGGGGACCGTTTCACGTTAGAAAAGGCATTTTAAAATACTTTTTTTCTTGTTGTGCCTATAATTTATAGAATCTGAATAAAAACGCTTGTATTAATGCTCCATTTTTAAATTAACTTCTTTGGTTGCAACATATTAAATTAGGCTTATATATCAAACAAAATACTTATGTGTGATACGTATGATTTCTAAACTAAATTCGTATAACGTTTGTGGCTGAAGATATCTTAAGAAATCAAACTTATGCAAGAAGAGGAAATAAGACCTGAGCCAGTTATTTTGTGTTTAATCAACATATTTCACACTTATTTTTTTTTGTATATCTAATATATTCTCAGTCTGAGAGGTTGAATTAAAAGTAAACTTCAAACCGAAATAAAGAGAGTAATTTAATGTCATAGAAAAGACATACCGTTGATTATCAACTTTAATAATTGGAGCTGGATATTATTTTGTACAAAATACCTGTATTATATTCGCATACAGCTACAATACTGATTAACTGTTTTACTTTTTAGAAAGCAATTGTCTATTTTAAAACGTAATATAAAATTTCTCCTTCATGGATGTTTAATAACATTATTGCATATTAGAACACTTATTTAAATTGACACGAAAATGCCCGATTCAGCTCTTTGGCTGCCTAAAAAAATGACTTGCTTCGTTCGAAGCTGTAAAATCAAGAGAAAAGTGGGAAAGGGTTAAAATACAAAATTTGAACAATCACAAAATGAAGAAACTTTAGTAAAAGCGAGCCTCAACAGTTTCGTTTTAAGGAATTTGTGATTCACCCAAAGTAATTTTACATTCAAATGGACATATGAATTTTGTAACGAAAGTGGTTTTCAAAGAGAGCAGATACTCCCCTCCCCAGGGGATGTTGGAGGAAGACTGCGGGATGGTGAACTTGTTTTGAGTAGTATGGAGACGAAGATCAAGTTTTAGGTGGTAGGGTGGGACGATTTGAGTATGTTTTGGCCTTAAAACTTAATTTTAAAACTCCCAATTTTTTTTATTAAATCGATCATCCAATTTATTATATTTGTATTTGTAATAAAACAAATAACGTGACGGCTATGAAACGAGTAAGTTTCTCTCCCCACGTTTTCCAGATTTTCTCAGATATTCAGCACCGTTTAATGTGTTTCTATTGTTCAAAAAAAAAAAAAAAAAAAACGCAGAGAAGCAGATGTTCTGTAATTTGCTTCTGGGACATTAGCTATAGTTTCTTCTTTGAGTGTATTGAAACAATGTTAAAGACGTTCAGCATATGTCACTCTCATTGACATTCAATACTCCCTTTCGTGAAAATGTCGGGAATTATAGTGAGACAAGACTCCCTTTCGCAATTTTTGTAATGAGAAGAGGACTTTGTGAGAATCAAAACGAAGTCTTATTTTCGCTGCGGGAAAATGGTAGTTTTAGGCAGAATGATCTTGAAGAACTCAACATTCGAGATTTATCTTATCTGCCCAGTGTATGTGTCAGCTCTTTTCTTTAGCTCATTCTAGCCCTTTGGTGAATTATCTTTTGAAGCGCATGTGTTCAGCGCTCTTTGAGTTTTGACCCGTGTTTCTTGAGTTGGTTTTTGTTCGCTACATTACCTTTTTTTCTCATAGTTACATTTAATGTTCATTTGAATGTAACTATGAGAAAAAAAGGTGTCGTACTGCTAGCGAATGTCGGCTGCCCTTAATAGTTTCTTTATTTAAATTATTAATTTTTCCTCATTATATTTTGCTGCCGCAAATGATGTCGGTTAACAAACGGAAGTATCATCGATACAGTGCCACATAGTTGATGTCGGATTTGTATTTAATGAAGATTTTTTTCAATTGCAAAACTCATTACTATTCGTGCGTTAACTTAATGACTAAGTGTTGTTCAATGAAACAATGAAATAATCTCGTTTGCCGGAGCACAAGCAAAGAATTCATCCTGACAAACAAAGTAAAGATTTATTTGTTAGGATGAAAAAACATCTGAAACACGTTTCTAAAAGCACCATAAGTCTCAGGTTTATTAGCAACCTCACCTCAAAAAAGCTATAGCCTCTTATAATATATCAATATTAATTGGTAAATCAGAGAAATCTCATACCATCGTTGAAGAGTTGATATTACCGGCAATCAAGGAAGTCAAAGAAATGGTTTTCTACCATCCAGACACGTTTGATGTAATAAAAAGTATCTCTATTAATCAATGATACAATGAGACGACGAATTGATGAGATGGTTCAAGATGTTGCAGTTTCCTTATGCAAACTTTTTATAGCCACCGAATTTTCTCTTCAAGTTGAAGATTCCACCTTGTCAAGTAAGGAGGTTTTACTTGTGTTGGAACTGGTTTGTGAGGGATTCAAAAAGAGGCTTTTTTGCAAGAAGGATGATTGCAAATACTAAAGGTGAATCTAATTTTTATACTGTCAAGGATATTTTAAAGGGAAAAATATTCATCTTGCTAACAATATGTATATAGCAAGGAATTCTAATTGTATGAAAGTGAAATCAAGTTCAACTAAGAATTTAACAAAAAATGACTCTTTATTCACAGATTCTGGACAGGACGACACAGGTAACAGAGCTTCGATAGAAATAGCACAAACAGAAATCACAGCACTTATACAAATTATTGACACAAATACAGGAACAAAAACAGCGCTTGTAAAGATAGTCACAACTGTAACAGCATCATCCAGATGTGCAGCATACTAGTTCACACTTCAGACAAATCTACGTTGTGATACCCTACACTTTCAATGCGGACACCAGCCGCTCCTCAAAATCTCTCGACCAAGCAACAGTCAGTTCCTCAGAAATTTCGCTTGTCCAAATGCCGATAACTTTCCAATCGATCTCCCAAGCAGACTCTTGACTGAATACACTCTCCGGCTCTAGATGTACTTATACCTTTTCCGGCCAGGTATGATATTCCACGGAAAATTCACGAAAAGTACGTAATTTTCTTCCAAGTCGATATTTTGGCAAGATTCCAACACTTTCGCCAAAGTGACCAAAATAGGCATCAAATCCATCTCCAAGGTTAAGGGGTCATTGCTTTAACTTACCTTGCTGACTGGTGACATCCATGTAAATGCGTCTTTTCCTTCATAGCAAAACCATTTCAGGGAATTGCCATATCGGGTTTGTGACAATGTGTTGCCACCGATAGAGTTTGTGCAATGTAAAGACATCGTTGCACGTTCTTTCTTGGTACTTATGCTAATTCATATTGTGACGCTGTTGTGTTTATTAGCATAAATTTCTTTTGTAACAAAAAACACATTTGTTTCATTAATATAACTGTCTGTAAATTTTCATGAAAAGTATTTTCAAATTTGATAAGTTGTCATATATCATTGAATGTTTATTTATTAAAGAGTAATTTTAAAAGTCTTTTGAGTAGGAGTTGAAAAAGCATGATAAAACTTTCGATGAAAATGTGAATGTATCCATTTCATGACTGCTGTTAAGAATTTTCTAGCGTTATTTTGCTGTTAATATATACTGAAGAAATATCTGACTCATTTTTACCTCTAATTTTTTCCCGATACAAGGCCTCGGCGCTGAAACGAGAGAGGAGTTCGGAAAGCGCAAGCTCGATAGAAGGCGAAAAAAGCCGAATTTTCTTTGAGTAAAACTACTTTCTGTTGAGTCAAGGAATTAATATTGTGTGTGATTGGTTACTCGATTCTGACTCAAACAGCACTTCTCATTGATCCCTCCGATTTTTTTCTACTTTTTCTAATCTGATCAACCGAACACCGACTATGGACCCTATTTTTGACCAACCAAACGACATGGATTATAATGAAGATGTCTCCTCCACCATTTCATCTATTTCCTTTAAATATGGTGACACCAACTCATCCTGCCAAAGAAAACAAAAAAACTGAGAATGATATCGCTAAAATGAGAATCGAGAATGATGTCGCAAAGAAAAACACCAATCCATCCTGGCTGAACTCATTTTCAAAGGCACTCATCCCAACGACAAATTTCTTATCGAAACCCGACAACTTATCGAGAGCCTTGAAAACAAACTGCTACGACTTCAATGTGAGTATGCTACTTTAGCGCCTTGCGCGACTGCTGGCTGCCCCATCCACTCCACCCCTAATATACTTTCTAACAAGCGTAAAGATAACGATGGTTTCATCACCCCTCCTAAAAACAAAACCTGTAAAAAATCTACTCTTTCCACCTCCCTTAATTTAACCTTACCCACACAAAATAAATTTCAACACCTTTCTGACAAAGATAATACTCCCACTGCAATTAATGAAAAATCAAGATTCAACTCAAGCTATAAAGAAAACAAAAAATACCCAGTTTGCTGGTAAATATCCAACAAGTGACGCACGGAAAAAAAGCTGTTGAAGAGCTCAAAAAAAAAATCAAGTTTCATACTAAGTAACTGGGTGAAATATTCAAATAATATAAATCTTGCTAGCTTTGCAGTATCATAACAAACTGAAAAGAGGAAAACCATTCACAGATAGTGAGTATGTCAAAGATTGTTTTATACGTGCTTTTGAAGAACTGTTTCGTGATTTTAAAAACAAAGCAGAAATCAAATGAAAAAAAAAATCAATGATTTGCCAAATCTTTTCTAAAACAGTAGAAGATAGAACTGCTAAAATGTCCTTAAATGTAACACATATGCAAGTGGAAAACATTCAACTGGTTTCTGTTCTATCACTTTCTATAGATGAGACTTGCGGCATAAAAGACACGGCACAAGTTACCCTTTTCGTCCCAAGGTCCAAAAGAAGAACTGATACGATTGCTACCGCTTTCAGGGCAAACTCGAGGAGAAGATACAGCAAATTCTGTGCAAAAATGCCTGGAAGACAATGGAATAGAGATGAATAAAATCGTTTATATAGCAACTGATTGAGCCAGAAGTATGACAGGAATACATAGAGGGGTAACATCAATTCTTCAGAAAAAAATAAACCACGAAACTCTAACAATTCACTGCATAATTCCTCAAGAAGCGCTTTGTGCCCAAACATTTCCGACAGAAATGGTTAAAGTCACGAACTTGGTAACTAAAGATTGTGGCGAAATACTATTCCTACTTGCCTCTTGTACCATAGTTAAACTCAATATACTAACACTAAGAGTCAATAAGTCGTTGAAGAAGACGTTAGACCGGTTTCTCACACTATATTTATTGGACAACTTACTACTATAATGACAAATGTGTATCGACTCTCCCAAAATATATATTCACTTGTTCCACCAACATCTAATTTACCAATACATTAAAGTTGAGGCTGTCTCGACTTCTAAGTTTCACTATGTCGTCGATAACTTGTAGCAATTCTGAACCTCGTCTTCGACTCTGGAACAATTGCCAAACTCTAGAACCACTCGACCTCTATCGCGTGTCTCAAGCTTAGTTTATATATTTCTTATCTTCCTCGCTTCACTTTATTTCTACCTGCCTGTAATTTAAATACTCACGTTTCATTTTTGGTTGGGAAGAAGTTGCATAAGAATAGCAATCAATCTTAATTAAAAGTCCCCAAGGTTAGTGAAGAGAAAACCGCGAATAGCCCAATGTCATAAGATTATGAACAGCTTCTTGGTAAAAGTACTCTACCATCGCCAGTTTAAAAATTTCCTTGAAAAAATAGATAGCCAGTTTCCTGACCTACTTCTGCACAATAAAGTGAGATGGCTTTTTAGAGATAAAGAATGGCAACGTTTTGCTTTGAGCTTCAGTGAAATGAAAACATTCCTCAATGAAAAAAGCATTGTACATCCCGAATTTGAAGAAGACAAAAGGCTGCAAAAATTCAACTTCATAGAAGATACCACAATGAAACTAAATGAACTAAATCTAAAACTGCAAGGAAAGATCGACCCAGCCTTCGTCTTGCTTGAAGAAGTAGTTAGTTTCGGAAAAAAAAAATTACTTCTTTTTGTTGAAGACATTGATAGCGGTAAATTACTTCATTTTAAAAATCTGAAGAATATCGCAATGAGACCAATGCAACTATTGACAAGAATTACTCCAGTATAGCTTTATAAAACATGATAGAATGATTCGCTGAGAGATTCGAGCAATTCAAAACAAACAAAAGTACTCTCTCGCGTTAACAGTAGATCCTCTCAACACAAATACATTGAGCAATTTGGGATTAATACTGGATCGCTTCAAATGGAATTGCTGAATTTGAAAACTAAAGACCTGTGGAGTGGCAAGTTTACATAACTCAAGAGGAAGTTGGAAGAATTGAAGTCCAGAAAGGCATCCACATCGCGCAGCACAAGAGGACGGCTCTAAAATAAATTGCGCGAGTTGAGGCCCTCATATTCAGCGCATGGAGTAGTCTTCCAGAAAGATATAGTGAAAACGAAGAATTTGGCATATGGATTGCTGACGATCTTCGGGTCGACATTTTCGTATGAGCAAGTGTTCTCTTGCATGAATATAATAAAAAGTAAAATTAGAAGTCAACTAACAAATAAGAAAAATCTAGAGTCATGCTTGAAACATAAAACAACAAGTTGTAATCGGGATTTAATCAAACTTTCAAAAGGTATGCACAGACAATGCTCCCTTTGATGTAATTATCTATATTCGTGTTTTTATATGAATAAATATTATTCCGCATTGAAAGCCGTTTATTTTAAATCAAAAATCTAATCTAATGCTATAATGCTATCTGTGATCTAATGCTATAATATTTAATCGAAAATTTTTAGTGGCTCTTTAAATACTGGGAACTTTTGTAAATTGTAACTTTTGACTCTTCCGTTTCAATAGGTTGCCGACCCCTGGTATAGCCTCGTATTTTATATAATCTTAAGGCAACAATTAATGTTTTAAATGTTGCTCTAACGGAATCCACAAATGGCCTAGAAACAAAAGGAAAAAAATACTAAATCGTCTGCTTTTAAGATCCTTGAAATAGTACAAGAAATGCATCTAAAGTCTTATAATCTTTTTAACTCATTAGAAAGCTCGCAGTTAAATATTTTATAATCATTTCCTGAATGAATCTGACTGTAACAATATTACAACACAGTAAATATTTGCTGTCTCTATTTGTCTCGTCTGCCTGCATTATTAGCCTTAATCACCTTAAAATAATGAGAAAAAAATATGTACACATAACATTTAGTATGCTCATAATGCTGATAAATTTATTCCGCAAAGCAAAATGTTTTATTTTTAAGACCTTATTTGATTTTAATTAAAGTATTCTGCATGTTAATAATGGATTTTATAAAAATTAAAGTACTTTATCCCAATTTTCAAAAATATTTTTCTGAAGTAATAAGCTCTTTTGTGTTGTCCTTTTTTTCTATGAAGTTTATATATCGGCTAGAAAGAAATGTCTTCCTATGAATCTTAAAAGGGTAAGTGTCTGCATATTTTTTGCACTCGTCCAAAACTTTAAACTTCAATAAACTTTTTGCATATACGAGAATTTTAAAAAATTCATAACTCATAGAAACTATTATATCAGAAATAATAAAATAACATTAAAAAACGTTAGGAAATAGTTAAAGGCACTAATAAAAGTATTATGCACTGTAAAATGTAAATGTTAGGAACAGACTTATTCATTCTTCATTTTTTATGGCCAGAAACAAAGGTATAATTAGATAACAATTTCTACAACTACGATTTCTTAAACACCCTAATAAAAATTTCTACTGTAATAGCAAATTTTACACCTTTTTATAACTTTTTAATGTACAAAATTTTATTTAAATAAAGTTGCTTAAACCTATTTATAGAATGATAACTGAAAGAGCAAGATAAACTTCTTTTACTCCGTTTTAAGACTAACTTCGACAACTTTAGGTGGGAATGTACTTCCTTGAAAGTACACAAAATATATCAATAATACATAAATTTATACTTTTTTTAAAATATATAAAATATTTTGTTTTTGAATGAATAAACCGTTTTGTGAGACACTGATTACTTTTTCTACCTTTAACGAAATATACTCTATTATGTTTTAGTATACATAAAATATACAATAAAATTCAGCAGGAAACCAATATGTGAAAGTGGATATCAGTGACATAACACTATAAACACAACCCTGCACTTTAAAAGCATCACCAGAGAAAAAAACGTACGTTTAAATTGATACACTGATCTTTAACAATACGTCTAGACGTCTTCCAGAAAAAAAATTGTATTCGTATCTTCTGTGAATATGATTGTATATTTTGTAACACACCAAAAATGAAAAATCCCATATATGATCATAAAGTATCACATTTAAAGGTATCAAATCTCGATAAAATTTTGGTTAAAATTATATACAGACTCGAAAGGAATTCACGAAATTTAGATTTTTGTAGTAATATGAAACAGAATTTTCAATTACTTTAGAATTGAATTCAGTTGTGATTTATCGTTTCTTTTATTGAAGATTTAGATCAGATTGTATGTTTAGTGCCTGAGGTCTTATGATGGATATTATATTTGTGTTTTAACTTAGTATTTCAAGTATTTATTTATATCTATTTGAGTACGTATCGCTTTTGAATGGAGACTAATTGTTTTATTTTTTGAAATTATTTAAGATGATGCCGTATTATTCTTTTCATATTTGTTATATTTCTTTTCTGTCAATAAAGTATAGTATTCAACAAATATAATTAATTTATCTACATCTTTAATCCAACTCGAAAACAGTTCAATTGTGATTATTGCATTAATTAAAAATAAATTGTATAAAATAATCTGCAGTATATTGATAGATTGTACTATTAAATTACGGAAATAAATTTTAGATAAATATTAGCAATAGAAAATTTTAAGCTATGTTCTATAATGCCATCAATTTAAATAAAAGAGAAATTCAGTAAAAAGTTTCATTTTGATTTGCAGAACAGCTCAGGCCTGCTTAAATTTAATAATATAGCAGATTAATATATATTAATCTCCTATCTTTAATAATATAGCAGATATATATATATATTTATATATAAATTATTATTGTATTAGTAGATGTCATTACGTCATATTTTAAATTACTTCCAAAAGATAATTTGATATTTTTTGCTCTTTTGACGTCATACTTACATCTAAAGAACATTTTACATTAAGTTTTCCTTAAATTCCAATTACTCCTTAAATACAATAATATATTTTATAAGATAGGACAGAAATTATAAATTTATAAATATACATCCCTAAATTTTATATTAATTGATTATACGAGTAGGATTGAATTGTAAGAGATATTTAATTACTCAATATCAAATCTTCATTTTGAGGCAATTTTTTTTCTTAGAAAACTTGTATACCATGTTTACAGTTTATAATATTTTTTTTTCATATTATACGTTTAGACAAACTATATTATAAAAATCTTTTTATGCTCTACACAGTATTATTTGTTTTTGAATTCTTTAAAAACAAGTTTATTTTATATTAATAAAGTAAAGAGAATTATTTTATTCAAATTAGAAAGAATACAAGAGTTTTAACGAATTTTTAATTTTGCGATTCATTTTTATGTCAATTCAAATTTCTCCAGATTTTGATTAATTAGTAGAATTTTTTCTCTTTTGAATCTTATTATAAAAGTGAAAATTTTAAATTTAAATTTAGATTATAAAATGCTCTAGAATTCTTTTTGAAGTAAATATTTCAAACGAATGTTATTTTTCAACTTAAAAGATGACTATGTCCCTTGTCATTAACACTAATCAGAGATATATAAATTTTAAGATTTAACAAAAGTTACTGAGCAGATGCGAATTCGTAATTCTTATGTAACTTATAGGTTTATAGATTGTCTTAGTTTTATAGGATGACCATGGTCTTTTGGTCATGGCCGATGCCAGCAGCTTTTGTCCAGTTGTTGGTTCGAGTCTTGGTGGCACAAAAACACCACCGTATAGCTGGGGCTAATGCACGTTAAATCTGTGGAGGTTCGAAGCCCTATCATTGACATAGTGTGGAATTTAGGAGAGGGAGGTACCAGTTCAAGTGTCGTCCTCGTCACTTGACCAAGTTCAAAATTACGAGATCCGTCGTCAATAGCAATCGTGTTGCTTCCAGTGTGACGTTAATAAAAGAATTCTATCCAATCTAATAATTTTTTAGGTAATGTTATTTCAAAAATGAATTATACATAATTGTAATTCAAAATAATACTTGATAAAAATGTTATTTACGGAAACAGTAATAAAAATAATATAAATTTGTTAGAGATCTAACATTAAATACAACTCAATATTTTAAAAAATAATATAATGTTTTAGAATAATTATTAAGTGTAATGACAATTTACTGATTAAATAATACGAACAAATATTTTTCCAAATTTTGACTGTAAATAGTGTATCTCGCATTTTCTAAAGTAATTGGATGTCGATTTCACATTTGCAAAACATGTTAAAATAAATTTGATTTTCAAGTATGAAATTTTTAATGTCATCTATACCAAGCTTATTGTAATTATGATTTAAAATTAGCTGCTAGGAGAAAGCAGGGACTATTAGAAATCTTCAATATGTCCTGGAGATTTTCAAGGCTTCCCCATGATTGGTAAAAAAACATTGATTATTCCTATTAGGAAGTAAAACAAGAATGACAGCTTTCTTGACAGATGAAGACTGATCGCGTTAAATAGTTTTCTTGTAAACTTATGTAAAAAAATATTTTTAATAAGTTGACATTTTATCTCGACTCAACTGACTTTTCCAATAGAGTGATATGAATTTATAAAATGACACTACAATGGGCATCAAATTTTATACTTCAGACAAAAGGACCAGGAATCTCAGATTCTAATACCATCAAATCGTGATAACTGTTTACCTGGACTTGTTGAAAACTTTTGGCAGAGTTTGGAGAAATAAATTAATCGTCGAATTCTTTAATACCTTTGATATAAATGACATGATATAAATCTATCTTTGAATAAATTTTATCATGATGTAAATCCATCAAGTCTTTGATATAAATCTATGTCCTCATGAATTATCCGACAAATCATAATGAAATTTAAAGACTATCTAGACCCTTCAAACTTTTTCAGGGCTTTAAACTATTACAGATACATTTTTAGGCGCTCTATTTCTATCAATGCCTCTTCCCGTAATTGAATAAGTAATTTCCAGCAGGTGTGATTTCGGTGCTTTAGATACAATATTGTTCCCTGGTTTTTCAGTTCTGTTTTTGGCCAAACTGAAGCAATTGTAAGTATTACCTTTTCTTAAGATTTGCTGAGGCTCGTAAACTGAGTTCTACTCATAAACTTCATTTCCTAGCTTCTTCATCACTAACTAGAGTTTATACAATTATCAACTTAAAATCACAATAGAAAGCGAGACTCTTTCCTCCGATAAGCACTCTAAATACTGAGCCTACATATTGAATCCTAAAATAGTGAATAAACGGTATATTGATTATCTGATAGAAAATA
The DNA here is from genome assembly GCA_019974015.1 of Nephila pilipes. Taxonomy (NCBI): domain Eukaryota; kingdom Metazoa; phylum Arthropoda; class Arachnida; order Araneae; family Nephilidae; genus Nephila; species Nephila pilipes. The sequence goes on along the minus strand of BMAW01109380.1, from coordinate 346,979 downwards.
GTAGAAAGAGACTCAACATTGGATATAACTGGAAGCGATTGGGGAGCTGACTCCAATACTCTCGGGGCAATCTATAAAGGAACGAGTCTTAGAGTATGTTTGTCACATTTATTTGTGTCCATCAGCCATTATTGTAATAAAATAGAAGAGAGTACAATTGGGTGATGCTTGCATTTTATCTGGATTGAAAAATTATTGTCCCACTTATATAGTTTTTTTCGAGTGTGATTTTCAACATTTAGATTTGAAAAGAAATATGGGACTTGCTAAGTACTTTAACATGCTTTACAGTTTTAGTGACTGTAATCCAAAATACATATTTTTTTAGAAATTGTGTGAATAATCTAATAGAGAAATTATATAGTACTTTTTCTCGAATTAATTTTATGGGTGTGTTAGATCAAATTGTTGCGAGTCATTCCTTGAAGTCAATCATTGAACCTTTAGAAGAGAAGTTAAAAGTTTGCTTCCAAACAGATATCAAAATCGAAATTAATGAAAATCATGATTTGTCATATATATATATACCAACTTGCTCTTGAAATCATTGATCAAATTCTTAATTCTACTCGAAGTTAACACCGACGGTAACAAAGACAAAAATGATGCTTTTGGCCGGGATGTTTTCCATAAGACCCCTTCTTTCTATACTAAACTCAAGATTAGGAATCCAGATTTTTGCTCTTTTTCAAATTTGCGCTTATTATCATTGAAGGTATATTTAAAGTTAATAAAATCAAAACCTTATTTAATGTTATTTGGATCTTGTCAGACAACCACAATGCCCTCAAGAATCCAATGGATTCCGTTTCATATAGGAATTTTTGGCAATGAAATTAATGGTGTACTAATCAAAGAAGGAGCTCTACTCAATCATCTTAAAATACTTCTCTCGCCTTCCTTGAAACCTATTCAAAAGTAAAAGTTACAAGCGAGCAGTTATGCAGAACCCTTCTGACACAGTCGTGATATGACAGGTAAATCTTTTGGTGAAGTCTTTACTTTAAAGGGATATAAAGGTGTCCAAACCACTATTTGTAAACTTGTTAACGGGCAAATTAGAAGTCTTATTTTTGACAAGGGTCATCAAGCCTTTCTGACATGTACCGAGTGTAATTTTCCCAAGACTTTTCTCAAGCATTTTTTAAAACTGAATGGGACTTGACATAGAAAATATAATTACTCTATCATTTCTCGTATAAGATTTCTTGAAGAATTTTGGTTTCGTGGACTTGGTTTAACCTTCGATTAGACCATATGGAATGATAATAACACTACCAACTCAATACGTTTATAGCTTCCTTTAAAAAACAGCTTTAAAATATTATTTATTTAAAGATAATTCTAATTTCTATACAATTAATGCATAATCGTGGTATTCCTTACAATATTATTTCTAGTGAAAAGTTTCATTATTCAAACAAATATTTCCTCTCCTGGAATGTCAAGAATGATAAGAATCCAATACTGAAAAAAGTAGTTTTGCTTTTAAGATTAAAAAAACACGTAAATCCTTTTTGAAATGTTCTTTTTAAGAACATAAAAAATATTCTAAATCTTTTCATCCCATGGCAAAATGTGATCTTTTGAAGTAACATGCAAAAATATATCCTACGAAATATTTCAAAATTTAAGAAATGAAAATGTGTTTTGGTGTTCTGTGTGAAAATATATTGCATACTTTTCAAAATTTTAAGTAATTAAAATAATTTTTTACTGTTTTAAAAAAATTATTTCCTTTTCTAATTGAACGGAAGGAGCGTTGAATTTATAATCGCACCATTAGCTTTAAGGTATTTCAAAAAATTAAAAAAAAAAATGCTAATGGTATGGTCCTGCTAATGTATTAAATCCGAAAATTCCAAGTTAAGTTAATAATATTTTTCAATATTCTTCATTTTCATGAAAGTCAATGTGCTAAAGCTACTCTTGAAAATTATTATCAAACGTTGGAGGAAGAAAAAAATGACAAAAATCACATGAAACAATTTTACGGAATAAAAAAAATCGGAATTTTCTAATGTCAAAAATATTTTTGTTCCAGCAGCATATCATGAAAGAAATAAAATTATAATAATTCGAATAATAATACTAAACGAAAATAAAAAAAAAATGATTTTTGGTTATTTTATGGGTACTGAATCCCCTTAAATTCTAAATAACATCTGAATGATTTTCTTTTAAACGAACTTGATTTAACAAATTCTTACATATTTTTTCTCTTGTCATAGCACATTTTTCAAATTTTTTTTTGAAAGTTTACTTTAAAATGTTACAAAAACTACTTGAAAAAAGGAATGACCGGAAATTTTTTTTTGTATCTTTCTCATCCGAACTTTGTTCAATATTTTGATTTATGTCTCAAATTGTTCAATAATTAACAGTTACAATGTATTAACTATAAATTAATAGATTTGTGTTAGGATTTGATGAAAATTTTGGAATCAGATCAGAATTTGCAATACTGACATAATTTATACAAGAAGTTCTAAGATTAAAATCACTTCTATTTACTAATTCAAACTGACAAAATTCAAAGTTTGAAACTGAAAATAACATTAATTCTGAAGGGGAAGTATACACAGTTATTAAAAAGTATGGATAGAAATTTCAGTGGAGTGTCTTCACCAGGCTTGTCGGAGGTCAGTTGATTTTGGTGGTGGGAACAGAGATTTGATCTTGGTATTTTTGGGTCCACATAAACTTGTTTGATGTCCTTAGTTGCGCCTTAGACAACCGAACTAAAGGGAAATCCCCCAATAGAACCAGTTTTTAAGCGCTTTTATGCTTTTTGTTGTTGGGAGAGGGTCACAACACATTCGCGCGCGTGCGCGCGCGCGTTTCAGGGGAAATGTCTTCTTTCGCTGTTGAAGAACTGTCTGAATTACATTTAAAGAAATTTATTTCCAGCCATTTCTGCAATTTATTTATATTTCCTGTTGTATTGAGTGTCATTTGAAATGTTTTCCGTCGACATAGTCAGCAATTTCTTGTTGAAGTGGCGGACAGCTTAACGTATGCCTCGTAATTGTTTTTATCGTTAGATATGATCCATGAGTGCAGTGTTTGAATTAGACACCCTGAGACAATTTTGTAATATGATCATATTCAATCAATAGTGTTAATTGGGAAAGTTTTGCAATTTGATGTTCAAATACTGGGTCACCGACATTGATATTAAGAATTCTGAGGAAGTCTGAGTCTCCACTTTTGCAACAGTCGGTAGGCTTTTGCAATGTTGGTAATTAAAATTGAGTATCTTATGGTCAGAAGATCTTTGTATAATGTTTTTCCCCTTTCTTTTTCTTCTCGATTTCATAAACCCAAACTAAAAGGATTTCCCTGTTATTAGGCACTTTTTACAACCGCCATTGTTAGTTGTGACTTGCAGGAACATTGGATCAGTTATCTGATAACAATAAAACCTGATACCTGAAAATTAGCAAAACTAATAGGAATTTTGCTGATTGTTTTGTTAATAATTTGATTTTATTTCATGTATTGAGAAATTTAGATAACCCAACTTCCCAGCCTTGGATCTACCTACAATTTTATTTGGAGCTTTTTGTTGCGCCTTAGAGAATTGAAATAGAAAGGGATTTTCTGGTAAGCCAATATCAGGCGTTTTTACTCCTTTCCTTGCAAGTCGCAACTTGTTGGGATAGAGTCAACGCAATCTTACTAAATTAACATGCATGCTGGTTATCTAGAAATCATTATTTCTCTGTGGTATTCAAAGTGAAATCCGCTTTACGACTACATTGATGTTTGGAAATATTTTTTTTCAGGAAGGCATTGGGGGTAATTCAAAATACCAATCTGATTACGAACGCTTTTAAGAATACCGATAATCTTTGAAAAGAAATAAAACACTGCAAACTTCAGTTCTTTGCATGCCTGAATATCGGAAAAAGTTCACCTTGAAGCTGGCTGAAGTAAGTGGAATTGATGGAAGCGATTGGAATTACAGTTATAAAACGAAGTAACTAAAATTGGAAAAAAATTCAAGATGTAACATTCAAACTAAAATATACTTTTCAATAGCATTTGTTGATTGTATCGTATAAAAAGTTTAAGAAGTATTTGAATTAAAAAGCAGTATTCCATGCATACCATTTATGGTCTTTGATGAATTCGAGACTCGTACTCATTATTTCAAATTTATTAAATACTATAGAATTCTTCTAATATTTTATATTTCCCAATAATTTCAATTGTATAAAATTTAAATTATTGCTATGGAAAGGAAGTTTACAACACGGCTTATATTTTTGAAGCAAATAAATTTTTGAAAAAAAAATTAGATTGCAGAAAAATAAACATTAGTATAAATATTTTAGACTATTTTCTTGATTATTAACATATCTAGTACCAAAAACTATAAAAAAACTGCCAAGAAAGATTTTGTTCAAAGGCAACAAAAACAACGCTTATGCACTTTACTTTTTTATATTTGACTTCTGTAATCAGTATTTTTAATACTTTGTTTACTAAATATTCCATTTAATGTAAATATTAATTGAAGTACCTCTAAAAATTCGAAACCTTTTTTAAAGGAAAGTAACAACAGGCGTTGATATTTTTTTGTTAACATTCATTTATAAGGTTTGCATTTCTATTATTTTCATTATTTTATTCATTATTTTTATAGACAATTAATAGAGAAAATATTATGTATTATCCAGCAAAAATGCACTTCGTTATTTAAAATAAAATAATAATATGGGCCTTTTCAAAAGGAGAGAAGTAAAAATGCGTACTTTCTATTTCACTTTAAAATATCAACAATAAAATGTTGCTTGAAGTTAGAAATTCTCTCATGATAAATTCTTATACCATTTAACGAACTGCTTAAAATGGATGAAAAAAAAAGAGTAATGATCTTTAGAAACACGCTTTCTTCCTTCAAAAAGAGTCATTTTATAATGTGGAATTCTTGAATTAGGGCATTCATTACTTTCTAAGTGATGGTCTGTTATTATGCCTTGCCTCTGTTTTCCAAGGAAGCGATGAATGAGAGGATGTATTTTTCTCCCTGTAATGATGCTTGAATGAGATCTTCTCTCAGTGTGCCCTGATAGCGGAAAAAATGGATACGACTCATTGGATGAAGAGGGAATTGAATTATGTTCCACTTGTCGGTGAGAGATATTGAGGTGTTTATGAAGTTAAAAAGTTTTAACTTTATTGCTAACACTATATGTAAATATTGTATATAAATTTTTCAGCATCTGTGAGGATGTAATTGTGAATACATGCTGTCAAACTTAGTCTTCAGTCTAGAATATATATTTCTTTTAGAATGTTCTATTTAAGAAAACAACAACAATTAACACCAGAAAATAGCATAGTACAATGTTAAATAATGTTCATTGGATACACATTTTTAAAATGATTGTTTATTTGAGATAAAATAAAGTAAAATTCAATTTATTAGATTAATTATAATATGGTATTAACTTTAGAATGGATCTTTAACCAAACGCTTAGAGATACACCCCTTTTTTGAGACAAAACCTTCTTTCTTCTTACAATTTATACATTGATTTAATTGTTAGTCTTGAAAATGTGCATTTTCGGTACTTTGTTTTACTTATTCATATAAAATATACTTCAGAGGTTATTTTCCTTCAATTTCCTTTTCTTACTTATTATATTTTATTCATGAGTGTGTTTCATTCTCTTACATTAACATTATGTTTTTTTTTAATATATAAATATATATTTGTTTTTATTCGGCAGTTTCATAGTTAAATATACCACTTGCTTATAGAATTAAATTTACAAGGACAAATTTGTTTAATTAGGAATTTCAAACATCTCATTACATTCCAAGTTTTTCAGATTCAAAAGGAATAATTACGATTGAAAAATGTCACAGGAACTGTCTCCATAAACATTCTTGCCTTTGTACATAATTATAAAAACATTTTAAATTAAAAAATATTTTCTATATAAGACAGAAAAGCATATTATTTTACATTAAGGTTAAAAGGATAAAATTATTTTGTAAGGCATTTGGCATCTTAAAATTGATTTAGCATTTGCTTTAGTGATTTTTTTCATGGTTGTTTGACGAAGAAATTAAGAAACGCATATATATATATATATATATATATATATATATATATATATATATATATATATATATATATATATAGTAACTTAATCAACATTCATGGCATAGGGATATTATTTTGCGATGAGCATTCATTATAAAATATCTTCAAGAAATTTATCGTAAGCTTTAAAAATTTTTTATAAATTTTGTTTTGCTTATGTATCACCAGTTCACGGACTAATTATTAAGTATTTTGTCAAGTGGAAGTAATTTTATTCAGTGTATAAAAACTTCTAGAGAGGACTTCTAATTATTTTTATAATTTATTTGAATGTAATTCAATACTTTTTATGCTAAGCCGATTTTTTAAAACTTAATTCTATATTTTAATCACCCAAAACGAAGCAACGAATTAAAAGTATTACTTTGGACTTATTGGAATTCTTTTTAACAAAGTGGTGAAAAAGTGTGGAATAGAGGATATGCAGTTATTAAGTCAGATATATTCTCATAAGTCTATTTTTTTAAAAATCGATGTTTGAAGAGAAATTGAGAAATATTGTGTAAAACATATTTTTTTCCCATTGATTCTTATTGCAATCCTAAAGCGGTTAAATTTTTTTATGGTATGATAAATGAAGACATATCTTTTTCACATAATAATTTCAACGATAATATGTTTTTTTGATAACTTTTATGAAAATATGTAGATATAAAAAATATTTGTGTGAGATAATTAGACAATTTCAAGTACAAGAAATGTATTTAGAAACGATATTTTTGCAAAAATTTATTTTCTACTTCAGCATGCAGTATAAAATATGTCTTCATTTAATTTTCATTTGTCAAAATGTCAATTATTAAAATGTAAGATAACATACACTTTGACTATTCTTTCAATAGCCAAAATGTCAATTATCTTACATTTTAATAATTGACAATTCGATTATTGAAAATTAAATGAAGACATATATTTTTACATAATAATTTCAACGATAATTATGTCGTGTTAACTAATTTAAAAGAATAATAATGGATATCATTAAGTAGTCAATATTTACTGAGCAACATCTTATTCAAACTCTATAAGTTAATACATTTCTAATCTTCTAAAGCTCTTATATAACATACATATTTATATTGCGTGTAAAAGAACAAATATATCTGCATTAATGAATTAATGCATCTACATTACTGGATGCTATAACAATGAGCATTTTTAGCCTAATAAATTATTGATGCTTATATATTCGAAAAGTTCTTTTTTTATAGTTTGCTATTTTAAACTAAAATTCATATTTCCTCTGAAATAACTTTATTCGGTCGCTAATATTCATACACTTTATGTTCTGTTTAAATATTCATATATTCATGAATAGAAAACCATTAAATATATTTTTAGAACTACTGTCAACATTTCCTAGTAATGATCCAGGAATTCAAATTTTCAAATGTATAAGTATGGCAATTTACTCAGGTATTTACATTATAGTTTTGTTCCTAGTTTTGAGAAATATTAAATGACTTTTATGTGCAAAGTTTTCTTTACTGTTTCAAATTTTGGAAGTGAATATATATGGAGGTTGAGTGCATTGCTGACTGATATAAATATTAGATATTATTCTCTAAATTTTAATATAATATCTTACGTAAAAACAAAAGAGGTCTTTTTTATTTGAGATGAAACAAAAATAGATGGATTATTAAAATTTGAGATAGTCGAAACTTATCATTCATAATTCATACATCCTTAATTATTGCAGCGAAGTACTCTATAGATTAGAATTATATTACAATATAGATTATAAATCATGGTATTAAGAGCAAGAAGAGTTATTTAGAAATTATTTTTGAATTCATGAAAAAATTGATGCTATTTCAGACTAAAAATCGATATGATATTTTAAAGTGAATTTTAAGGAATGTTTAAATTACATATTTAAACTGATCCGAGCTCATATATTTATACATGTATAAATGTTGTACAAAAACTTTGAAAATCAATTAATATATCTTTTTCAAAGATAACAAATGGACCATTTTTCTTAATGTTGATTTCTGTTATTACTATACTATTTCCATTTTGAGCAATCTATAACACTATATAAACCTATTCTCTCTATACATATATATCATTCATAATAATTAAATTTATTTTAAAATGAAATCAGTAGAATCAATCGTTTGGAAAAGAGGTCATTTGCACACTTATAAATTTTACAGGAGAACCAAAAAAAAAATTTGTTTTCCGTAACATTTCCTGAAAATTTAAAGTAGTAATTTTTTTATCATTCAAGAGGAATACATGATGTAAAAATACTTATGTACTTACTTATGATCCTAACAGACGCCTGGGGGAAGATATGTTTCCAATGCGGAGATGACTCGTTTCTGAAACGAACCAGGATATGCAATTTTATCCAATTCATGATAAAAAAAAAAACCAAATATCACTTAAAAACCTCACTGAATTTACATATAATAGGTATGATAAGTGAGAAAGAAAGCTGAAGGGGTTCAGGAGCTTCAACCTATGTTGTTTCTAGTTACTCATTTATTATTTTGATGTAGAAGTTTATGTAATTATCATGCGCCGCGGTAGCCTAGTGAACGCGGTAAAGAATGGCGAAAACTTTCTATTTAAAGCAATCAAGTTTTATTATCTGGTATATCTCGATGTATGGCATTTCTTAGACACTTTTAGGTTGAAAAGCTAAAAGTTTTCTGAATACATAACAGTGAGTGAATAAAATCATACCATTTTCACATGGAATACATGAGTTGATTGTAAAAGATTACGAAACCACCATAAAGTGAATTTGTGACAAAATTGGAGATAACCTTTTTTCAAGATAATTTATTCAACTGTGCTAATGATGTATTAATTTCTTACTTTTCAAAAACTAAGCTTCATATTTATTTATATATATTCATAATTTTTCTATATTAAAAATGTGTTAAGTAAGGTGAACAATCGTACTTCTTTAAAGAGGACAGTCCTCCTCTTGTATGTTCTGTCCTTCCACTAAGAGTGTCCTTCTTTTCGATATTTTAAAACTATTTTAATCTCTGTATTCAGAGATGCTGTGCCAAACTGTTAAGCAAATGTTGAATACAAAAACCTCTTATGATATTCAATAGGCTCAACTATAGTAACGCCCTAACACCTGCTATAGAACGTATTTTACCATTATTTGAGCTTCTCCATTCCTTTTTTTTGAAAGTTTAGACAAATGACCAAACATTCTTGAATCTTTTTTTAATTATGAATTATTAGAGATATTAATGTAATTTGTACATAATTAAGCATCTATTTTATTCTAAACGATTCAAAAGATTGAAGGTGAACATATTTCAGCTACAGAAGTTAGTCTTATTTTGAACGATTTTGTCCTTCAATATAAATCACGATTTAAAGAAAAATTAATTTCTTTAATAATAAAAAGCGAAGATTGTCAAACTTAGAGGAATCAAATCCGTGCATATAACGAAAAGGTTTACCAAAGAAGTGAAGAATTTTTACCAAACGTTTTTCCAATATGTCGAAGAATATATGATATGTCTGAAACAAATATCACAAAAAGCATCAGTTTTCAAAGTTTTTTTTTACTTCATCGCAGGTAGATTGGACAGATATTGAAAATTGCTTTGGGTTTTTATCGGAAGAAATTCCTGATATTAAATCATGACAATTGTCTGTTTGAAGAAATTAGAAGACTGAATGAATATTTGAATTATGATAAATTAGAACAGCAGGAAAATCAACATGTTGAAATTGATAAAAGATAGGTCGAAATATTTAGTCATTTAAAAAATAAACACATTCCATATGAAAATTTAGTTATTCTTTTTGAATTTACGTTGTGCTGCCCTGGAACTTATGCAGCAGTTGAAAAGTTTGTTTCCTTTTGGTAATGATTTTTGGACAAGGATGAAATCAAGATTGAATGTTGATACTCTAACTGCAGTAATAGCGGTAAAATTCAATATGAAGGATATTTATAGATTTCTTGCTCCGAAATTTCTAATATATTGTTTGAAAATGATATATTGACAAAAATATTCATTCAATGGAAAAATACTCGATTAATTAAATAATTAAAATGTATGTAAGCATAGTTAGTGTATTTTTGTTTGAATTAATAAAATGTTTGATTTATTTACGCTCTACTTTTTTCGTAAATTTGTTCGTCCGCCATTTCATTGTAAAGAAATTGTCACCTTAGTTAAGTTATTTTTGCTAAAAAATGATTGTTTTAGAAATTTGATGTTAATTTATATGAGATGACACCAAATTCATTTTAAAGCTTAATTTGGCCCGTAAATTTATGAGAAGACTGTCAAAAAGACTACACGCCTTTTAGTAATTAAATTTAATTATTATTAATAAATTTTATACCGATTTCAGATTCTTTACAATTGGAGATATTCACTCCTAAAGCAGAATCGAGCAGGAAAGCGTCAGGAGATGCGTCTTTCCTCTACTTCCGTCGATCGACATCTTGCTGCCTCTATCTGTTTCATGTATATATTCTCCCATACTCTGTTGGCAGGGGGAGAGGAAGTAAACCGTTTTACCATATCTTCCATTGGGATACTCACCTGTACTTGGAGTGAGGACAGGGGATCAAAAAACTGTTGCGGTGGTCCTTTCCGGATGAATATTTGGGGGTTAGACACTAATATCATTTCCAAACGTACAATTATTTATGTTAAATATTATGTATAATAGAAAAAAATTTGATTTCTCTCCTTTGCTACTTATTAAAATGGAAACAACATTTAAAATACTGTAATTATTCTGTAAATCTATAAAATAAATTAATCGCAAATTTGAAATATATATTACTTAAAAATCAAACACAGTATAAAAATAATTAAAAATTGTCTGAAATCTTCGATTATAATTAACTGTAAATTAAAATAAATATTTTTACTTTAACTGTTTTTAGAACATTTGAATTCATTATTGAATCATGTGCTTTTTTTCTTACTCTTGAATATTTTTAATTTAACACTAAATGAAACGAAATATTTCGTAAATGATTGATGATAAACTTCATACAACAAAAAATTATTTTGAACATCATCACTGTGAAATATTCACAAACAAGAAGTTTATTTAATTTAACGAAATATTTCATTAAGGAGACAAAATAAATGTTTTAAGGAAATATTCAGAAAATATGTAAAAAAGTTTGAACATTTATGTTTATTTACTAAAAGTTTTCCTATTATTCATAATAAACATAACTTTATTTTTATTTTAAATTTAAAAAAAAAATGTAATCTTAATTTGCAATGAAATAAATTAAGATTCTAAAATATTTTGAAATAAATAGTTGATTAAAATTTAAGTAAACATGTTACAAATATGCTTACATTCGAAACATTTCAGAACAATAGAATAAACTACACTAAGTTTACCCAAAGGGCTTAGTTGTAAAACCCGGCCCCCTCCTCGAGGGCTATTGGAGATGGACGTTGTAATTTTGAACTTACATCAAGTTACGAGGGCGAAACCTGAGCTGCTACCCTCTCTCTAAAATTTTACACCACGCCAAGAGTGGACTTTGAGCAATTACAGATTTAACACGCATCAATCCTGACAAAACGTCGGGTCTTTGGTTGCATCAGGGCTCGAACCAAAGACTCGACGAAAACTTCCGCCCGCGTGAACCCGTGACCATGAACATTATACTAGAATTTGGAGGATAAGGTCACAAGAATATCTCAGGACTTTACTATCATTGATTCTAAATTCAATTTGCCTTCTAACCATATCTCTACTGTTATTGACACAGCATCTGAGGAGCTGGAACTTGAACTTACTTACATGTAGTCAGATCATATCGTTAAATAAATGTATATTTCTTTGACATTAATTATTTTTATAAACTTTTTTCTACTTAAAAATTACCATATATAACAAACTTACTGGGAAAACTTTCCCTATATTTGGGTCTACACATATTTGGAAGCAAAGTTTTTCTTGCTTGAATATCAACAAGAGTAATTGTCGATGACTTTCACAGCCATTAATTTGCAGGCCGTGTGTGCGTATGTGTGTGAGTGAGATGAAAGTCTCCCTACAAACAATATCCCACTAGATATAAAAAAAATATAGAAAAGTGCGGTAGGGTATATTTATCTCATCATATATTCTAAAATTAAATTTCCTTGCAGTTACAGATTATATGAAATTAACTCAATTGTTAAATTAATTAACGTAATAAAGGTTAGGAATAAAAATTCTTTTTCTTTTACTCCTGTATCCAGGGTCCTTCCTGAAAAGTACTCCAGACTAACGAATTGAGGATGATTGTCCTTTTCCTATTTAATAAGTCCAGCATAGGACAAGATACACTACAAGACTGACTAACATTTACAGAGAGAATAAATACGTGGGATGTATGACGCTTTTTTCAGCACATGTGCAGTTAAATTACATGCTCTTGACACGTGCTCTTTTTAGTTAAGAGATGATAGAGAGTTCACAATTTATAACAACAATAAATAAATTAAATAAATCTATCACTATTTTATTTAATTTATTTTCATTGATTTTATGTCACAATTTATACTTTTTTATGAAACATAAAGTTAATTGATAGAATATAATTATTTTCAAAGATGCCTCCGCTTCTACAAAGTGGCTTTCGATCTAAAATGATTGCATATCCATGTTATTATTTAATTTATAATTGAAGAGTATATTATACTACATTTTGTATCATAAAGGTAATATATATTATATTTTACAATTTAAATGCTATATTCTAATACAGAATTGGGTAAATGTCACTATATAGGACTCTAGGCATTTATTTGCAGCAAAGTACATCATGCTGTGTGAACCTATCGTATTATTCACTGGGAAGCACTTGCATTGAAGTTACTTAATCCTGAGTTGAATTTGGTATTAGAATGGGTCGTAGAATAATAAAATAGATAAAAACTTTACGAATGAAAGCAAGATTTGTCAAGAAACTTTGCAATGACATGGAAGCTGAACACACCACTCTGTTATATTATTGTAATTTACATTGAATTTCGTATGACAACGTATTGTCTTATTGTTTGAGCTGTATCTGGAGACTCAAGCTTTTCTACAAGATCATGTGAGTGCAAAGCATTTTGCCAAACCAGACATTTTGCTGAAACTGGAGTATTTGTGCGACATATTCGAGAAATTAAATTTCTTGAATCTGTATCTACAGGGCAACAATATTCACATCTTGAAACTTCTGGAAAATATTTCAGCGTTTAAGAATAAACTGCAGTTGTGGAAAAGAAAAATGAATGACGGTGGTACTCAAGATCTTTTTCTACATAGTATCATTACAAAGTTCTTAATAAAGTTGTTGTTCCTCAGGAATTGTTGCCCTTTTTTATTTAACACATTTCAGATCCATCTGATTGGTTCATAAAATACTTTTCAAAAGTTAAGATACAGAAATTAATGTAGATATAAGATCCTTTTAATTCTGAAGCTCCCCCAGACTTAACTTCGCAAGATGAAGATAGTTTAATTGAACTCAGGCTGGAAACAGGATGGAAACCAAATTTGTTTGCTCAGATTTAATTGTGCTTTGTTCAATCAAACTTGAATATGCTATTTTTACTTTAAAAGCTGTAAGGATAATTATCTTCTATAAATATGAAGTTCGATTTTCAGTTGTCTCAGTGGTTAAAATCTTATATAGTTCGAAAATTAAAGTGGAGTGTAAAGAGTAAAAAATGAGAGTAGCTGTTTCAAACTTTCTTTCTCAGTCTGAAAAACTGAGTGAGGTTCAACAAGCTCATCAACCACACCGGCATTCTAAATTTCCCCTGAAGGTTTCCCTTTATTTGTACTTAATTTGCATGTTTTCTTGTCAATTAAATTATCAAACTTCTCCACTAAAATGTTCTTTTTACTTTTGTACCTGATTAATGCTATAGTAGAAATATTGCAACCGCAACGTCGTGAAAAAATAACTAAGCTAATTGCGCTAGATATGGAAAAAGTTTGGGTAACATATTGTAACATAACCCCTGGAGTAACATATTGTAACAAAGCAAATTGATTTTTGTTAAAAATTTTACAATTGCCAAAAGTTCAAATAAAAACTGGATGCAGAATACATTTTAAGACATATTTGATAAAATATTTTTCTTTTCTTTTCTTGAATTAAAATTCAAATGAAAATTGGATGCAGACTTAGTTAAGAGATATATTTGATAAAATATTCTTTTTTTTTCTATCTGGGAATAAATTTTTGCTTTTATAGAAATAAACGGTCATATTATTTTGGTTTCACTCATAACTTACACATTTATATGTGTAAGTTAGCAAAAACTTTCTATATAATAGTAACTTTACTACATTATTTAATTTTTTTTATCTTATTGTGATAGGAATCCTACCTGTAATGAATAAAATAACTTAAAATTGTTCGTAAATTATTAAAAATCCTAACGAATAATCTTGAAAAAATCTTTTAAAATAGGTAAATAAAATCTGCTTAAGCGCATTATTGTTTCTGATACAATTGTAAATTATTTCAAGTCTTAACATCTTATCGTCTTAATTTAACTTCTTTCAACAAATAGATCAGAGAACTAAAACAATAGTGAACAGTTTTTTGGGTAGCATATGAGCCGTTGAGGTCCATCGGAACATCAGGAGTGACAAGTGCTCTAAAGACTGCCCATTCCTGATACTCGTTCATCACGACACGTGAGAAACATCACTCTCGGATATAAAAATGTTGCTCTTTTTTCGCTCTCAAAATGATTCTCTTTTATACTTTTTTCAAACCTAAGAAATAAATTTTTTTCTACGATTTCATGAGAAGGTTCATACAGTTAGTGGATTTATTATTTTAGAAATTACCATTGCATTGTTTGAAATTATTTTTAATTGAGTTACAATTGAGGAAATGATATTTTCTGATAGCCTTATTATCTGAATAATTAGGTTAATGTCAAATATGTTTGATAACATTTGAATCATTTGAAGGCATAAATACGATTTATGGAGTAGCAATTTGAAACTAAATATTAAGACTAAATATTTAAATCACGTTTTGGGCTCTTTTTCTCTCATGATTTTCTTAATTTTCTCTGTATAATTTCGTGTGCTTTCTGTTTAACTTGTCCTCTATTCATTGATACAGCTTAAATGATTTCTCTCCTTTTAATGTCAAGAAAAACATATTATTGTTAAAAATTTCAAATATTTCTTCTAAAAAGTGGACTTATTAATATTTTTTGAAATATTTGAAGTACAAATTTGTTTATTGGAGTTATACTCTATTTCAAGTAAACATGTAAAATTATTTTTCCATTGAATATAGATTAATCATAATATTTATTAGTTGTATGAAAAACAGCCGTTTTCTTTATATCTGCTACATAAGGGAAACAGCTGCTCGATCTCAAGCGGTTGGATATACAAAAGTTCTGTTTCCAAATATGTGGAATTTCGTACTTTAATATTTTAATACTTGGAGTTTCCTAATAACTGTATCATTCTGGGAATATCTTAGCTTACAAAATAAGTTTACAAACTATGAATAAAAATCGAATCTATGCGCTGATTTATTTGAAAATCCAATATTATTGAAATGAAGAAAAAATGCTATATTTTTAAGATTCATAAGTAATAATTTTTTTACTACCTACAATCTGAATTGTAAATTTATATGGACTTAATACATTTTTGAAAAATGTCTCAGTATACTAATGCGTTCATTGTATTTTATAAAATGTACTTCACAAAAAACATACTTGAAATAAAGTATCGTACAGGCAAATGGAATTTTAAAAATATATTTTACTATACAATTTTCTCAAAAAAATAAAATCCATTACTAATCGTATTTAAAGAATAATTATGTCCAAAACGTATTAGTGGATTTTTGCATGTGATGTGAAAACAATAAAATAAATAAATAAAAATATTTATTATAAGAATATTTTTCTAAAATTTTTGGCTAGCAGTAGAAAATGCCTATTAATATTGATGTTAAGGTTTTTATATTGTTAATGATAATGCTTTTGAAGTAAAATTGAGCAATTTATTCTAAATGGAATAAAAGATTTTATACTCAGGAGAAAAATAAATATATTATGTTATAGCATTATTCAATCTGTTGGTATAAAAGAAATAAAAATGTGTGACAATGATATAAGGGGATAAAATCAGAGATCATTTTGCTGTGTTACAACTTAATGTAATATATTTATTGAATGGATATACATTTCATGAATTCATACACAAAAAATGCATTTAGCTTAATTAAAAATTGATATTTTATCCAAGTGTTACATCTTCAATTATTTTGAAGAAATTCTTAACAATAATGTCTTGTCACATACTTTCGAAGACAATTAAACATTTCTTTTTAAATTTCATATTATGATAATTTGGAAGTAACGTTTACTTCGAAGATGAACAAAATGTTTCTAGAATTTCATTCACCTTTCTGTTTTTTTCAACACTCAAAAGTTTTATGTCTTTATCTTTTGATAATTGTTCTCACTTTCTGGGGGATGGAAACATACAGGAACTTTCACACGTGAACAATTCTTGAATCGCACATCCGATAAAGAAAAAGTATCCACTGAAGCGTAGTTCTTTTTCTCTTTTCCTTTAAATAGAATTAAAAGTAGCATTAGGAATAAAATTAAAAATGTCTCTAAGTGTAGTGAGTGGAAAACTTCCCGCGAGAATCATTCCCATTAAGAAGACAGAATTTCAAAACGCAATGAAAAGCAGGAAAAGTCATATCCTCTTCCCTAATTAATAACCTGAAAGGAATAGAAGGAATGGGTGAAATAGCAGGTGGGGGAAAGGGGCATTGAAATCATTGTTTCATCATGCGGAATTCTAAAATACAATTCGCGTTATCTCCGAAGCACTGGAAGTAATCCGAGGAAACCCGAGTTCTTCCGAGCCTTAACGACCTGAACAGCCACCGACATCATTCATTTTAAAAAGTGGATTTGAGTCTTAATGTCACTTCTCATTTATTACTTCCCTCTAAGTAAAAAGAATGTTTTCCGATTCTGCTTCGGACTGACAAAGAGAGAGAGAGAACCATTCCTTAGATTTATTACTTTAATGTATATCTCTCTTCGAAATCACTGATATTGCTTTTGGTTTGTTTTAAATCATAAGCTTTCTGAGGCTGATTTTCTTTTTCTTTTTCATTCGTTCTTTCCTTCATTTATTATTATTATTTTTTTAAAACTTAACAAGAATAAATGTTGTTTTTTCGGTTAAGTGCTTACGAGAGGGAGACGATGTGCATCAATAATGGTGTAAGTCTAGGGTTTTGAATATTTTTCTTACAAAGAAATGAAACTTCCGCTCAAGTGCTGATTTTAGAATGATTTGTAGATATATTTGCGCAGTTAACAACAAAGCATATTTTTTCTTGCTTAGTTTTGGGGGAAAAATCTAACATTCTTTTTGAATTTTAGACATTTGTATGTGAGGAATTTTAACCTTCGTCAAGTTTATTAACGGTTACATTTATATATTAGCTATTATTTATTTATAATAATAAAAATCATACTAATATAATTTTTTATTAATAAGAAATCTGTTATGGTAGTTATACAGTTACTGGCCATTTCTTCAAAATTACTTATTATGCCAATTTTAAATAGTAAATAAATTATATAGCAAGTTTCGTATTTGTGAATTAACATGTGTTCTGGACAAAAAATAGCATCATTAACTAATTTAGAAAACTTTATATTAAATATATAATGATTTTCAACCAAGAAATACTGTGTAAGAATATCTGTTGTTCTAAACGATAATTTGGCAATTAAGTACTATTTACTGTAAAAAGAATCACTTCATTAGCGAGCTATTTTATGTGAGGGCAATACTGACATGTCCCTTCACTTCTGTAACGATTGGGAGGCTTTCGTTATTATCCATGAATTTTATAAATAAAGGTCTAAAAATAATAAAATTTCTTTTTATTTTTTCCCGACATTTAAGGTTCATAAATTTGTTTAAATCCATATTTAAAATACCAAGTATGCATTATGCAGAAAAAAAAAAAAAAAAAAAAAAAAAAAAACATTAGGTGCTGCTAAAATAAACACAAAATAAAAAGTTTTATGAACGATGATAATACTATAAATTAACAGAATATTCTTTCAATTGTTTGTTACTTAAGTAGTTTTAAAATCAATATTTTACCTACTGCTTGTGAAACTTAAAATATTGCAAAGTCTTTTGCGTGTTTATTGAATCATTTTAATTATCATTTAGTATTAAATATGAATTACGACAACGTTACATTTCAGTGATTATTTCACTCATGCTGTAAAAGAAAATTTTAATAAAAAAAACAAATTTAAAACATATTTCATTTATACTTTCATAAAAATATTTATTGTTAGAAGATTAATGTACATACCATTTGATTTATTTTAAAGACTAAAGATTCTAAAAAGGCTTTTAATTCTAAACTAAAATGTAAGAAATTATGGAATAAAATTATGAAAAAAAAATATGTTAAATAATTTGGTAGGTTCTTAAATGAAATAAAAGAAGATTTAGTAAAAAAAAAACTATATTAATTCGTATTAATTAACAAAGCGACAGAAACACCTCATTGATATTATATTTAAAATATTGTGACCCTTTCGTTTTAAATTTTATACAAATTTAGAACTCACCCTGTAGTGGGGCTGATATACATAAAATCTATCGTGGCTCAAGTCCTCCAGTTGCCATGGTATGAAAGTTTCAAGAGCGGAATGTCTGCTCCGGTGCTGTCTTGTCATTTGATCATGGATCAAAATAACTGTTTCGTCACTGATCCTTTATGTGACATTAATAAAAAAAAATTTAATTTTTTTTCTATCGTAAAATTGATGCTGTCACTTATTTAACTATTGATAACAATTAATTCTAAAACATGCTATTATAATGATTTAAATATTTTTGTTTGTATGTATTGCTTGTGGCAACTAAATTTAATGAAATTATAATAAAATATGAAAATTTGGGGGAAAATGGGCCAGGTAAAATCATATATATATAAATATATACACACGTTCTTGAATATAATACATAAGAAAATAAACAAGAAAAGGTAAAAAATAGGAAACATATTGTTCGAAACAGCAGCATGAGCAATAAACATACTTATATACAAATCTTCTCAATGTTGGAAACAGCTTAGAAAACTGAATTCAATTCCAGTGTATTTCCCAAAATTTTGTTTCCTATTACCACGGAAAATTCAATTTGGCCATTTCCTTTTGAATTCTTATCAATATTTCAACCAAAAGTTGACTGTGAGTTTGAGAGCATTACCTTTGCAAAAAGGATATATCTTGAACAGATTCAGGACTTCTTCACTTTCTTGAGAGTTACAAAATATATTCATACATATTTACAAAATGCATGAATGCAATTTATTTCTGAATATGTCTAGACACTGTGGCTCAGGATAGAAGTAAGGACTTTTATATAGTTGACATTTGCGTGTATGCTATGTTATATATTTATCAAACAGGAATCCTATGTACAATAACTTCCATTTATTGGTATTGCTATGCTGCTTTATTTCTTTGAAAGGCATTGTATATTTCCGATATCTATTTTTATTCTTAAACTGGCCAAGTTCATAAAAAAAAAAGGAAATCTAAAAAACAGATCTTATCTAGAAACAATAGATATTGTATTCAAGTTTATAAATGATTATAGAGAGAGGTATATTTATTATAATTTAACTAAGTGGCGTTACTCATTATGAGACTAAAACACAACAATGCTTAAGCTTTTTTTCAATTGTTTACGTTCAAAATTTTCAGGCTTCATAAGGAATAATAGACTCATTAATAAAAGACATGTATAGAATAAGAGACTCTATTGTTTCTAGCACAATGCTCTAATCACAGAAAAACTGAAAAAAAAATAGCTTTAGGATTTACATCTGATTTTAGGGATAGGCGAATTTCGAAAACAATGCCAAAAAGGGCTTGAAAGCAAGTAATGGATGTAACTAATCAAACAATAAAGAATGTGGATATTGCACCAGTTTATTCCTTCCGACTTTTTTTTTAATTCATTGTTTTTCTGATTTCTTATTTAATGATATTCATACATTTTTCCTATTGTGAGTTCTAATAACAATCAGGAAAAAAATAATATTTATAGAGTAATATAAAATGTTATAAGATTAAGGCTTATGAAAGTTTCACTTCAAATCTTTGTTAATTTTTTAATTTTACCTAAATCACTGCAAGATCTCTCTCTTTCTCTCAACATATCAATCAACAATTCCATTGTAGTTGACGATTCTAAAAATAATTTAAATTAGCTTGAAAAAAAACAAACTTTAATATCTATATGAAGGCCAAAGTTATTATGCAGTTTTAGTTGTTACTAATAAAAACCGAAATACCTGGATAATATTTATTCTTTACATTAAATAATTTTTTTGCATATTAAGTTGTAAATCACAGATATTGAAACAACTGAGCCTGTATAATATCACAGATATTATGCAGATTGAGGAAGCAATAGATTGAAGTATGGTGAAGATAGTGTTCAATCTGCTTGGAGTTCTATAATGTCGATTTTGGAGACGCTAAGATAAATGTATAATTCTGTAGTCCCAGTAGGTGTGGAATTCTTAAAAATAATAAATAAAAAAAATTGCGTTTCTATATTGAATATTTTTAGTAAGAATAAAAACTTTACGATACTGCGGGTTACGTCAGTTTGTGACTTCTTGAAACCGAAACAATTTATATTAATAGCTGTAATGAGCAACATTATGTATAATTACGAATAATAAATTTCATCCAAATACTTCGGTGATATCTTAGTGTTGATGAAAACTTTACAAAACCCACTCGTATTAAAATATATACATAAAAAACAATTCAATTATTTCTCATATTTTTCTGAGCCCTATGAGATATTTTTTTCCTTACGACAATGGATAATTTCAACATACGTAAGGAAGCTGGAAGCAGACAAATGATTCTTAAATTGTTTTAGTCGAGTCGAGAGTTGGATACACTAAAGACCCGTGTGCTAAATAACGAGATAGACTGCGTGTTTATCTTAACGTTACTGTTAAGTTCTCATAATTCTACAGCATGGGAGCCATGTTGCAGAATTCCCTTAAGGTTAACAGATATTGTATAAGTGAAATACATCCAGATAAAGAATACCATCCTAGATTCAATTACTGTTATTTACTAATTACTCTTTAGGACGCCACAATTTGAAGAAAAACTATAAATAGTTACATAATAATACAGATTTACAAAATTCTAGAGGTGGAATACCTTGTTTACTAATTAACTTCTCCGTCTGGTGTGCTGGTTATTAGCTTTCCCGTAGTCATCATACCTCCGGCAGACGCCAGGTGGCGCAGGGTGGTTTCATAAAGGGTATTACTGAAACAAGGGGCGATGGTACCATTTTACGTGTAATCCTCGTACTTTAAACATGATTCAATATTTTCAAGGACTGTTGAAGTTCTCTTGCAGTGCTGAAGTTGAATTCATTCATATTTAAGTAAACCAACAGTTTTAAGATATTTTGTATTCATAAATTATGCAGAAAGTAATGAAATCATCCACAGTTAACAATATGCGGCGAGGAAAGTTTAAGAGGAACTATAATATGATTAGAGTTTTTTCTTGCTAATAAGAAATTAAGAAATCTTTTAAGCAGTATTTCGAATATATATATATACATAAATACATACACACATATACATACATAAATATACACACACACGCACGCACGCAAACACACACACACACATGGTGTGTGTGTGTGTGTGTGTGTGTGACTCAAATAAATCACTCCAGAAAAACATTATGTATATAACATATATATATACACATACATATACATATATAATGTTTTTCGAGAATTATTTATGCCTCACGCAACAGTAAAGAAATTAAATGATATGTGATCTAAGACGAGATAAATGGTATATTCTAATCAACTGATTTTTCTAATTGTAAGACTTTTGCTCTCTTTTATTTTCTAATTTATGTATCTTCATTTTTAAATATTTAATCCTTATTTCGCCATCAAATGCTATTCACCTTTTCATATAGATCCACTTTGGACTACAATAAAGGTTGATAAAAATTTGTAAATTACACATATCTTTTTAATTTTATTTCTTTTAATTTTGTTTGCAACATTTGTGTAAAAATAGCGAAAGGAGAGAAAAGTTTCACTGCTTGTGTTTCAGCTCGTTAATGAATATGCGAAACTAAAGTTCCTTTCCGATTTCAGTAGTGCTTTAAAAACACATTATTTTAAGCAAAATATTTTCTAGCGGGAAAATGTTGATCATGTATAAAAGCCAGTGATGAAGAAAAATGAGCCGTTAAAGAAAATATAATTTTTCAGGAGTTAATTCCTATTTACAAGCTAAAACTACACTCAAATAAAATGATAAACTTCTGATTTATAAAAAGAAATGTCAATAAATCAAAAAGAAATGTTAGTACCGTTTATGTTCACATTATAACGAACGACGAACGATATTTTAACTACTTAGAATAATCGCTAACGGTCATTTTGACCTCAATAAAAAATCAAGAGTAAATCAATTTTTAAAACAAACGATTATTTCTATCCAACTCTTGTGTCGTAGTTCAATTAAATGTAATTAACTCTAAGAGTCAATAACTGCTCCAAAGACACACAAGTATATTCCAATTTAACTATTTATTTATCAATTTCTATAATTTATTATGGCTCTTTTTGGACTGTATTATTAGCCAACCAATTTAAAAATCACCTACATTATATATTCTTACCAAACTCTTCCAGTTGGGATTGCTTTCTCCCACAAATCCTCTGTGGCAGCAATAGCCAGTAACTAACTCTTGATATTATTGGCCTCTTGTTAAAAGTTTCTCAGAGTTAACCAAGCTCTCTCTTTCCACTAAATTTCACTTTACTTATATATCATTATATCTGAATCACTTCACTCTATTTCCATCTGTATTTAATTAACATAATCACGTTTCATTTGAGTTGAGAAGAAATTGTTATTTCATACAATCAGTCTCAATTAAGGTCCCCAAGGTTAGTGAGGAGAAAATCAAGAATAGTCCATTGTCAAAATGTTTATGAAGCATTTTAATAGTAAAACTGTGTATTGCATAAAACAAAATACTTGAGTTTTCGAAAATCAAGAAAAACATTTCATTCTTATAAAGCACTTATTTCTCATTGCAGATTTTAACACATAATTTGATTCAAAAGTCTTTAATGCAACAGTTTTTATGATATTTTCCACAGAAAGAATTCAACGCATGAGGAAAACACTTCTTTGATTTTGTTTCGACATCACAAGCATTGTCACTTCTATTACTCGAGGTTTTAAAAGTGTTAGGAATGCATGCAGGTCGTTTCTTTGACAATAATATGACCATTTCAATTCATTAATAAGGTTCAAATAAAAGACATTTGAGAAATTTGAGACTGTTTTATACTCTAAATAGAATCCAGGAATCTACGTCATACTAAGTGTGAAGTTGTAAAAATTTACCATTTTCTGGTGGATGGTTTGGTTTATCATCTATCTTAAATCTTCTGTGCAAATGCTCAAGAAGTAACTTTTTTGTTTATACTAATAAATAGTAGCAATGTTTTGGAATTTCTCTGGTACTTTTGATGAGATCCGTCTGGAATTTGTATCTTTTCAAATCAGCGGCAGCTCACTTCGATTAAGACGCATATTACCAAAATCTGAAATTCCTTTTGCTAATAAAGTGACTGAATTTTTTGAAATGTAAAATTGTTGGATATTGTGGTATTTCTTCCCATCTAAAATTGGGTTCATTGGTTTCATAAAGTCATATTAACCAAAATTACTATTTTTTCTCCTTAAAGGTTAGATTTGTCCAATTTAAGTCGAATCGATCGAATTGATACGTCATCAAACCACGTATAATTTCTTTGAAACGGTTTTTCAATCAATTCCCTGAATTCTGGAGGATCCCACAGCTTTGACCATAAAGTCGTTATAGTTTAGAATAGCACATTGTTCTTACTACAAAAGAGTATCCAATTCTTTTTAGGAAATGCTAAAGGAAACTACTTTTATTTGGCGGAGAGCTTCTTCAATCTTACGTTTTTAAATATGCTAAGATATGTATTCGGAAAGCAACAAACACAAATCGAAGTTATAGTTTTCTTAAAATTTGTAGTAGATCCTATTTTTCTTTCAAGATCCAATTTTTTTCTTTTTTTCTGAGACATATCTCTTAGATGTAATAGGATTATCATCAGAAAACATTATTGAATACCATTTGTAGGGTGAAGATTGTCTGAAAAACCAACAATCTGCTATGGGGGATTTTCATCATTGATTTATTCGGAGGAGTTGGAACTTCATTCAGGAATTTTGAATTCAGAACTTTTAAATCTGAATCAGTGTTTCCTTTATCATCACTGCAATTTTCATCGTGTTGATGAAAGAATCCTAACACTCATTAGTACTCAGTCCTTTTGAACGAGATATTCAAAAAAAAAAAAAAAAAAAAAAAAATAGATGTCATACACGTGCAATTGACAATGTTTCAAGTAATGTCATTAATTCTCATTCACCTATAATGGGCTCTGAAAATAAGTGCAGGTGTGAATGAAACAAAAGAAAAGGCTGGGGAGAAAAGGGGAGGATATTTCATAAGAAGATGGTTCAAATCTCTATAATAGTCTTTTTTGCAGCTTCAGACGTTCTAGGTAGGATATTAATTTATACGTTTGTTATACAATATTGAAAAAATAAAATACTGTGACATGCTTAAAACCTCAAAAATGCAAAAGTCTAATATTCATTGAGCTGACAAATATGGTTAAGATTATTCTACTCTCAAAGTAGTTTTGCGGTCAAAATGACCTCTCCGTCGTTCCAGTGTTAATTAAAATTCGAATATTGTAGTAGTTAGTACCGAATGAGTTATATATATATATATAAGAGAACCCCCTGAGGTATCTTTATTTCACAATAATGAATGAAAAAAAATTAAGCTATTTTCAATGAAATAATTTTACATTTTCAAATTACCTTTACAAAATATCTTTGAATTTAAAGATCAAGAAACAATGGTTATATTCATTATGCATGAAAAAAAAATAATAGCAAAACTTTCACAGTCAATATACCATTTTTCTTCTGTTTTCAATGTTTATTACTCGGATTTAGAGCGGTGTTCGCTTACAGATTTTTTTATGATGCTACGTTTTACTTCTTATTTTAGAACTGTTAATATCATAAAGTACATCAATAAATGTCGAAAAAGCGCGATAAATAATTGAAACAAAAAAATGGAAAGGGATGTTAATAAATTGCTTGTCATCACAGATATTACTTCTTATCTCTTTTTTCTCTTTACGTTGAAAGGTGCATATCTAGCCTTATAATCCCTGTTTTTTTTTCCTTTTGGAAAGAAGTATCAATTCTCAGAGTTTATGGATATTAATACATCTTCTTTTTTTTCTATCTTTTTTGTCTCTTTCCTAAGAATATTGATTTTTACAATGATTTTCATAAGTATCATAGTTATAACAACAAAAAATGCAGTGTTATTTAATATTTCTATTCGAAAGTGTTTATATACAGATTGAATAGTATTACAAATTGAATTTTTTTTTACTGTTTCGTAAGAATATTATTTTATATTTAGAGTACATTTTTCAATTCTAACATATTGTTGTGAGTTAACAATTTTGCTTTAAATCATGAAGATCAGTTCAATAAAATCCAATTTTGTATTAATAGCTGTAATAGCACAGTGATTTTCTAAATGTATTAGTATTTATAGACTTAGAAATGTTTAATTTGAACAATTTTATCATTTTACTGGTTGTCAAATCCTAATGTAATTAGATTCTTACATGAAATTCTGATATAACGAATGAAAAACAAATGGTTTATAAAAAATTTGAATCTAATTTTTTATTAAAAAAATATTAATAGGGCTTAAATAATTAAGCGAGTAAAAGGATACCAATTAAACCATTTAAGAATTATTCAATATTTACTATACTGAAGATTTTCATTCTTCCCGTCTCAATGAAAACCATTCGATGAGAAGTAGAAAAAATGTTGGGGTATCTTAAACAATAATTCTTTTACATAATGTGAATTGAATTTTAATGCAAAAGTCACGGTCTAGATTATTACTATTTCAGGCAGATAAAGAATGAAATTTAGTGATTCCATTTAAGTAAATCTTTTTCTAATTGCTCATAATTATCAAAAAAAAAAATTTGAAAGTTAGTTTCAAAACATTGCATGTGCTGAAAACCATTGTAATATATATAATTATCTTTACCACGTTGTTTGAAAATGCCTGACATTTCTTGAATGTTTAGACTTACGAGATATATATTTTAAAAATATTACTCGAATAAGAATAAATAATTCTGGTAATGGGTTCTATTTTTCATTAAAAAACTAGCATGGAATACAACAACACGTATATTTTTTTTACATGGGACTAAAGAAAATATGTTCCCAAAGGAAATTCTGATGCCTGCAGTAAAACAGAGTAGTAAAGGCATCGCAATCTCAGATATCATGGACAACAATTACACAGAGAAAGTGGAATTATTTGAATGCATATCATACGAAATGAACTTTTTAAATATATTAAAACGAGATTTAAAAACAGTTTGCGAAGAAATGAGTTTCTGACATCAAATCATTTCTTGTAAAATACTGAAAAGGAATACTGCTCATATTTTACAAATCTATTTTCTATAGATTGGTTGACTGCTTATTAAACTCAGAAGAAACACGAGGAACTTTGGCGGAACTTGCCATTCTAGGACACGTCCAAGTTACAGGGGCGACAACTGAAATTTACACTCAAACGCTTCAACTTTCCTCACCGTGCCATTTGGAAACATATAGCCTCGACATATTTAACATGTATTATTCTCATTACGCGATTTTTCTTCAGTGGCATTGTCCGTAGTGCAATATACCATAACAGCTACATACGTCTCGAAGACACTAGATCAAATAAAACCAGCATTTTGCATGTGAGGAATTTATTGAAATATAAAAATCTAACCTAACCGAAGTAAATTTAATATATATATGTTAGAACTGGAGATAAAATAAGATTGCAATATAAATACTGTATTATTAAAAGTGTCTAGTTAAAAAGGCTCTTCAAGTTATGAACTTAAACTCACATTACATGTATTCTCATGCCAATAATAATACATTGTTTGTCGTATGATATTCAGAACATTTGAAAAGGGTAACTTTAAACTAGATATCTTGTTTGAATAATTAAAAGAGAACAAGTTAAAATTTTGAATAATGTCTCAAATTAAATTTATAAAATTATTGTGTTGATATTAATTAAAATTATTACTCAATTTCCTTTAACTATTAGCAGACCATTCTACCTGCTGTAGAGTTCTGTGTTAACTCCATTTCAATAAATCTAGAAAAAATATCTTTTTTTATACAATTCTCTCTATCAAAACAAATATATAATATCAACCCGTGAAAGACAAAAGTGTTAAGCACAAAATTAGAGGCAATTTATAAAGAAAATTGAAGATTAGAAAATTGAAGAAATATTATTTAGTGGAGTTTCAAATGAATAAAAAAATGGAAGTATTGAAAATTCAAACTAAATGCAAGTAATTTAAATTACTGTGTCTTGCTTTGGATAGACTCACAAGGTTAAATATCTTTCTGGACACAAACCATACCATTTGCACTTTATTTCTCAGCAACTTAGTTTTCACCAAGAACAAATGAACAAAGATTCATACAACTCTAAATTAATTCAAATAATTTTACAAATTAATTAAGTATTATATAGAGTGATATCACTGTTTTACTCAGTCAATTAATACTTATTTACTGCACATGTATTAAGTTAATTAAAAATATTAAGCTAAAACTTTTTATAATATAGTGCGTATATATATATATATATATAAATGAACTTTGATTCCAATTACAGAGCCAATTTTTATATAAAATATGTTCATTGAGCTTAATTTAGTATAAAGCTTTCAGTTTAATCATATCTTCAAACACGTGTTACAAGGTTTACGAAACCCTTAATTAACAAGTAATTAATTATTCTTCATCGTCTTTTTATGCATTTGTAATTACATTATACCGTATGATTAAAATGAGCTCAAATTATCCGTATAATTTATTGCGATATTTTTAAGTTTACATTTTCTTTAATCGCTCGACTCATCACTTTGACTTCTTTTCTGTTAGGAATTCTGTGAATTTATAGCTCCTTAAATACGCGATGAATAATAAAGCACATACAAATTGTAACTACTTAGAGAGGAAATTTATTACTTTCTTTACCTTTTGTACGTCGTTTTTTATCAACATGCTTGAGTGTTTTTTCCGTTGGAAGGAACAGTTTATAAAATTAATTTCACGTTTCTTGCTGATAAACTTCCTATCTTTGTGGTGAAAGTGTAGCTTAATTTTTATGCCATTCTAAACTGAAAAGAGGAATGTTATCTTAAAAATACACACACTGAAATATGAATAATGAAACCAAATCTTCTATTTACTTCTCAAAAATATTCATAAGATGTTAGTATTTTATTGCATAAATATGACACTGGATCATAACTAAACAGAAAATTTTATTTTTTTGATCTAAACAGTTGGAAAGGTAATGTTTTGTGAGAAATTTTGTATTTTTATGTTCCTTTTCTATGCATTACTCAAGAACTAAGCAGTAAACTTTGATTCTTATGATAGATATTTTTATGAAAATATCCAAGTTCCCCAATAACTCACAGAGGAAGCAGACTGAGAAAACATTAGAATTTTTAATCATTGAGATATATACATCCCTCAATTTGAGAGAAATCATCTAAGTAATCTTCCATTTGAACAAAATTTAATCCACAGCAGAGGTCCGTAAAATTGTCTTATAAAAGGCCAATTTATAAAATTTTCAAATTATCTTGGCGTGTTAGCTTAATCTAGGATATTTGCATGCGCATTTCTACTCATAAAGGCAAGAAAAATGTTTTCTTTTTTATTTGGAAGTGATATAATATAAAACATATATATATATATATATATACGCTGGAACATGAAAACGAATAAAATATTTTCATTTAATAATAAACACGTTATAGAACTGGTTAAATTTTACTCGATTCTTATGAATATATTTGCTTTTTCTGAAACAAGCTTGCTATCAGTAGTAATAAAAGTAGTTTTTGAGATCAGATTCTTCAGTATTTCCTTCTCAATAAATTCCTTTACGAATGGTCAGCCGTTTTTAATGACCTGCATCACTATTTTACATACTTCATTATTGAAAAGGATCCCTTTTCCAACTTTAAGTAATCCAAAAAACAAATATAAGTTCCTGGGGATGTGATTTTAATTACATGTATTTATCTTTCAAAAGATGTTTATAGAACCAGGTTAGATCATTTTAGCATATCATTTTAAAGATCAGTTGAAAGCATGATGTATGCTCCTCATTTGTTCAACCAAATGGATTTTGAAATATGATAAACTATTTGATACTTGCATCTGGATTCATAAAAATTTGAATCAAAAAATTCTTGTTCTATTTTAACAAGAATTTTTTCATCTAAAAAAATTTAACTTATGGGCCTGATAAGCTTTGAATCATAGTTTGATCCACAGGTAGTAGTTTGTCAATCTCTGACGTAATGGATGAAGAATTAAACTGCAACTTCTAATAAATCTTAAGTTTTAATTTAAACGCGTCGAATCATTGCCAGTGTCAGTTGTTATGTGACGCAATTTAATTATTTACTATGTTATCCCTCTTAAATTAATTTATTATATAACATGACAACACCCATTGGGAAATTTTTTTTATAAAGGAAATGTAAAATTGCAGTATATTTTTGCAGATACTTATTTGAATTAACTTCAGGAGATGAATGCAGATTCACAATATGATGATGTATAACAAAACAAGAACTTATCTCACAAATTTGATAATTGTTACTACTATAAGTAACTAAAGTTCGGTTAATCAAGAACGACGGACCATTTAAACAAAAATAAAGTTTATTAAATCCAAACTATATTGGATCTTGCACCTATATGCGAATCAACAACCGTACCGTTTTACATTTAAAAGTATTCTACTAAAAACAAAAAGAATTCTCCCCATTACAAGGAAGAGCGCCATCTAGTGGCTTTACAATAAACCTCTGTAGAATAATACAAAATAGACAGGGGACTGAACAATAATCTTAACATAAAAAGAATGTTAACTTAGAAAAATCTGCATATATGATATTATGAATATCTGGAGATTTTATTTTTATTTCTTAAGAAATTGTGATTTTGTTGACTAAGATTCATTAGCAAAGTGAGAAAATAAGACTAAAATTATCCCAAATCATTCATAACCGAATAAAAATTTTTTTTACAGGAATATCATTAATGAAATATAATTCACAAATATTGCTGAGCAAATAAAATATAGCCTTACTTGAATATTTTAAGATTCGTTAAAATAAAATTCATTTTTCCTTCTGTTGAAATCATAGTTCAGTTCAGTTAACGTGTGATTATATCCAACTAAAACTATGTGTTGAAGATCCACCAAGCCAAAAAATAGGGAGAGCAGTTATTTCAATACACATTTATTTAAGGACTCCACGTGCTAATCACACATAAACAAATATTTATATTATTTACAACTACACAAGACTTCCACATAGCCCATATTACAATTTAACCCGCTTTTGCGGTCAGGAGAAATAACCCGCTTTACGCGGTCAAGATCCAAGAGCATTCTGAAAATATTATCCATGAACCCGTGCGCTCTCACCCACACGAGACAAAGCGCCCCCTGGCGGGATCCGAGTAATTTATTTCCAACATATTCCCCCCGGATGAACGGAGGTTCATCATCTAGAGAGCACACGGTTTCATGAACAAGAACATATATATAAACAATTATTGAAAAACATCAAAATAAAATTCATCATAAGAACAAAATAATCCAATAATAATCATATTCAAAATTGATTAAAGTTTTTCACACAATAAAGTTCAAATCAAAAGGTTCAAAGCTTAACACTACTCATGTACTACATTTCAAAAAATAAAACAAATGTCAATTTATGATTGAACAAATTTTCTAGTTAAATAATTCAAAAGCTCAAATATATTTTATACTCATGTAACATAAATCACCTTGAAGGAAGATTTACCAGAGAGCCAAGCAATTTTATAATTTCAAGATTCTTTTATATCTCTGAATATAATTCAGCCAGGATACCACATTAACCAAATTGATAAATAACCAAAATACTTACCACGTTCAGATTCGTAAACTAAACAAAATCAAGAAATTTTAAACTTATTCAATGCACTTCAAGAAAAAAATCTAATACATGAATCACAAATATTTTAAATCTAAAAATGTATGCAATACAAAATATTAATTTTGTACTAAGCAAGACAACATTCAAATATGATAAAAAAATTAATGAAATAAGAATCAATGAAATATATCAAATACATACATAAAAACAATACATGAAAATCATAGACTGAAATGTAGCTACTAAAAGAAAAATAAAATAAGAATCAATATTTAAAATTTATCATCTTTCAGTTCCAAGTTATATAATAATTGTACTGGCCCTTTGAGCACTGTAGAACCAGTCTTCACCTCACATGACCTAACTTTCCCATCTCTACCAGGAAAGGTTGCAATAATTTTCCCTAATTTCCAAAAGCTTCTCTGCAAATATTCATCATTAATTAAAAATATGTCATCTACTTCAAAATCCTTAATTTTTCCGTTATTTTCAACAGTATGAAAAGAATTAAACTCCAACAGATATTCTTTTTGCCATCTTTTCCAAAAAAACACTTTACACAATCCATTACAGTAAGCAAAATATTTCATGCATTATAAGACTAAATATTAACTTGATCGTTTACAATATAAATGACATACCTAGATTCCTCATAACAAAATCTTACTTAAAAACACTTCATAGCATCAAAATAGTTACACTTTAAACACTAATATTTCATACACAGAAACTATTAATTATCTTACACATAG
Source organism: Nephila pilipes (assembly GCA_019974015.1). Taxonomy (NCBI): domain Eukaryota; kingdom Metazoa; phylum Arthropoda; class Arachnida; order Araneae; family Nephilidae; genus Nephila; species Nephila pilipes. The sequence continues at coordinate 314,812 of BMAW01109380.1, read as the reverse complement.
AAATCAACATTCCATTCCTCCAATGCTTAAAATATCAAACATCAAAATTCATGTCACCTTACTCATTAGTTATCATATAACAATAAAATATCAAAATTCATTAACCACACACAAATTATTTTAAATATTAATTATCATGCGCATAGAAAATACTTAACTCTTATTGACCTCAAAGTCAAAAATAGTTTACACATAAAATCACAAGAAATTCCTTATCATAACACAATAATTAATCATTTATAAGATGCTGACCGATAACACTTCACATGTTTACGCAAAACTTATTTCTAAATAAAGTTTCATAACAATAACCAATCCAAAGTTCCATAATCAATCCTTACTTAACTCTAATTATTTATTCCTTATAATTCCCTGAATATTCATTTAATATTTATTTTACTAATTATTCAATAATTTTCCACAGATACTTTAAATTGAACCTTCTCTAAATACTAGTTTCATAAATATTCAAAATTAAATCAAATAATTCAATTCCTAGTAAAATTGCTACAAAGATACAAAACTTATAAAAGGAGCTATTACAATAAATCACGTACAAAAGATAGTTTTAGAGTCTCTTTTCAGTCCTATTCAATAAAAGAGCAATAAAATAAAAAAAAAGGCTTTATCTCACCCATTTTCAGTTAGTGGTATGGGAACAGGCGGTGGGTCTTCAGGTTCCCTCTTTCCCTATCTTTGCCGATTAGAGCAACAGTCCCTCAATAAACACTCGTACTGTCCGAGTCACCCTTTTTTTCTCGCTACACTCTTTCCGCAGCTGGGGGTCATAAACTATAATTTCTTTTTCTTGGTCGGGGGGCGATTGCGCTCCAGAACATCTTTCCTCTTCATTGTAGAAGGCACTTTAACTTGGGCTGTGAAAATGCACATCCACCGGGGTCAAATGGGGTTTGGGGGTAAGCCATTCCTGTGGCGGAGATTTCATTCGTGAACTGTATCGTATTTCCTTGGTCTCCGTGGACATCTCTCCTCGGGAGTTCAATGACTCTTGTCTTTCTATTTCCCTTATGTTGTAGAATTTTGAGTCCTTTTTTGAGAAAGGGAGCGTCTGTTTCTGTCAGAAGGGGTCTGTTTTCAACCGTTTCTTGAAGTAATACTTCTTCCAATTTTCTCCGTCCTGTTTGGACTGCTTCTTCTTTTTTCATCTCCTAATTTCCTCAAATGATTAGGTAGATTTAAACTATCGTCTTCACTCAACTCTTCTAATTCTGCGTCTCTTTTTTCTCCAATAAAAATATCCCTTCCTGTAAGATCCATTGAACGCATCTCATCTGCCTTTTGCAGTTCAGTTAATTTCTGTCCTTCTAAATATTCCGAATCTTCTTGCGGTCCTTGTTTTCCACTCTTTTCCTTTTCTAGCATTGATTCCGTTCCATTCCCATTTTGAAGTAATGCTTCTGCTCGTTGATTCTCCAACGGCCTTGCTTGCCTTTCTTCCTTTTTCTTTTCAAATTCAGCTAATTGCTTTACATGGGTCTTGGGTAATTTTAAAACATGCAGACTGAGCAGGTCTGCTCTCTCTTTTTTCCACAACACTATAATCAAGAGCATTTATCTTTTGAATTCGATTTTTTATTCGAAATTTTATAATTGTTATTTTATCAGAATATTATTCGCTTGTTTTAAATTCATTATCAAATACAGTAGGATCGGTTATAGCAATTTCGATTTCGGAATTCACAATGTTCAAATCATTTTCCCTTTTATTTATATGTTCCAAGAGTTCAAGTATTTCATCCGAATCAGTATCTTCCACTGAAAAATCCAAGATTGATTCAGTTTTTGCCATAAATTTAGTCATTCTTCCGCGCAAAAAGGATCTTTTGGCTTTCAATTTTTCAAAAGTATTCATCGTGTTTCGAAATCGATTTTAAAAATAAATGCAAAATATATTCAAAGATTTACTTTTAATTGGCTACGTAGATTCCTCCCGGGTTTCGGCACCAAATGTTGAAGATCCACCAAGCCAAAAAATAGGGAGAGCAGTTATTTCAATACACATTTATTTAAGGACTCCACGTGCCAATCACACATAAACAAATATTTATATTATTTACAACTACACAAGGCTTCCACATAGCCCATATTACAATTTAACCCGCTTTTGCGGTCAGGAGAAATAACCCGCTTTACGCGGTCAAGATCCAAGAGCATTCTGAAAATATTATCCATGAACCCGTGCGCTCTCACCCACACGAGACAAAGCGCCCCCTGGCGGGATCCGAGTAATTTATTTCCAACACTATGTACATGAAAACTTGACCAGCACGCTAATGAAGCAATGCATACTGTTTATTAATGTACGGTACGTGTGAATGTTTCGTAATTTTAATGTTATATATAGTGTGATATATAGGCAAGGTTTTATAATATGTATATCTTGCATATCCGCCATCTATCGATAACAGTGATAAGAAAAAGTAAAGCTTAAACACAAAAAAAGATGTTAGAAAACATTATCTCTAAATAGAACACTAACTATTTTAGGTAAGCAAATCAGGTACCAGAAAAATTTCTTCTGAAAAACGTATGTATATTTACATGCAATATTATCAAGATAGCAACGTTATAAATAACGTAGGTTATGTATATTTGAAAGCAAGACACAAATTTAGTTTCATTTATTACACATTAAAATACTTTCTTAGATCAGGTGAATTATGGATTTTTCTCATAAATTCGAGGTGCGACAGTAAAATATCAGGAATGATGATGTTATAGATGAACTGCGCATGCTCTAGAATAGTGCGACTGACAACTGTGTACCTTGAAGCTTCCTCTCTCGATTGCGGTCTCTTCCGTGTCAGTAGTCCATTTATCCTGAATGCAGTCATTATTTGTATAAGACTCTGATATTCTATTTTCAGGGGGAAATGTCGAGTTCTTTAAAAGAGTAACAAGCTTATGTGAAATTTCTTATGAAACTTGGAAATTCCGCAACTGAAAATCAACATTTTTTAAAGAAAGATATATGACATTGAAGGTGTGTTACGTACTCAGTTACTTCAGTGATTTAAGCGTCTTAAAGATACTTTGAAGATGAAGCATACCTGGGACGCCCTTCCACATCAACATTGGATAAAAATTTTAAAAACATGTTGGAATGTGTAAATAAACCGAGTTCCTGAGGCCAAACTAATAATCAGCATTACTATACCTTGACACTTTAATTTCTTCCCATGAATGAATTAGAATAAAAAAAAAGACATAAAATTTGGGAAAGAAGAGTCTTGGTTTCCTTTTCAGGATAACACACAGGTTTATACTGCGCTGCCCGTCAAGATGTTTCTAGCCATGTATAGCATTCCAGTGTTACACCATCTGCGATATTTACCTAATCGGGCACCATGAGACTTTTTCTGTTTCCCAAGGTGAAATGTGCACTGAAATGAACAAGATTTGAGACCGATGAAGCTGTAAAGAAAAAAAAGCGATGCGCATGATAAAAATGCTATCAAAAGAAGACTTCCAGTACTGTTTTCAACAATTGAAAATTCGCCTGAAGCATTGTAGGAATCGAGTAGGTTGTATATTGAAGGCAAGCGCTATAATAGTTTAGTACTTAAAATTTAAACAAAAAAATATTTTGCTCTATTCCGGTTTTTTTATTATTGCAACTTGAATATATGAAGAATAAGGAAGGGAAATTCATAATCGCACAATTACTAATAACAAAAATGTATTCCTTTGCATATTTATTCTTAAATTGATCATTAGTACTTAAATGAGCAAACATGTATTACACAAGCAGTACACATATTATATACTCTCTCAGTGATATTTTTTCCATTTCATTCGTGTAGAGGCATATAGACACATAAAGAGGCATCGCAATAGCCACTTCTTTTCACAAACAATATTTATTGGCGGACGTTTCAGCGTTCTCACTCTCTCTCTGATACAAATAAAAAAACACGAAAGTCTTCGACTCAAGAAAGCACCATCTAGTGGCGTGTACTTATTCCTCACCATGAAACCACAAGGTTTCAAGTAAATTTGTAAAAACTTCAACAAGTTGAATTTAACTTAAAAATTACATCAGTGACATTTAATTTAACAATATAATATAATCCCTTAAGCATTGAGGAAATATAAGATATAATACTACACAATTGTAATAGCTAATACAAAAAAATCTATATCATATTATCTGAAATTGGTCAAATAAACACATTAGATATACTTCTTTTATTAATGCCTTTAGGCATTCTGACCTGCACTACTCTAATTTTGTAATCCTTTCCATAAATGACTCTGTCAATTCTTCCAATTAACCAAGCACACAATGGTAGTTTATCTTCTTTTAACAACACAACCATACCTGGTTAAATATTAGTTTTACTGGAATGTCACTTAGATCTTTGTTGTAGCGTATTCAAATAATCTATGGACCAGTTTTTCCACACAATTTGGGCAAATTTTGTTAAATGTTGCCATTTGGAAAGTTTATTATTTTCAATAGATGATGGATCAATAGATGTTGCACCCTTCTCGTCGCAAGATATGGTGCACTCTTGGTCCCATAGGTAACAGTAAGTAATTTAAAAATGTGTATTTTTTCACAATTACAATTTTTCCATAAAATACTCTGCAAATCACACTGATTGGTACTAATCTCAATTTGTCGGTACATCTTTATAATGTATGCGTAAAAACTACAGCATGTTTCCGAAACCGCAATAAAATAGAAAATAAGTCCTCTTGGAAAACATATCCTGCATTCAAATTATCATTAAGCGATTATACAGACGATGTTGCTTCTGAAGCATAGAGAACAAGGCGTAATTTTGTAATACTATTCTCAGGCTTATAAACGCCATGATGAGACATAATGTATTTTGGAGTTTCGTTAGTTGCCTGCACATGGCCTAGAATCTCATACTCGGTGAAGAATTCCCTATACAATTTTAAATACTCAGTTTCTCTTCTCAAACGTTGCCATAGAGAATTCTGTCTTTTAACTGCGATACCCATCGACTTATCTAAACACGAGAGTTCTTTTAAAGGCATTTTAACGACATAGCATCCATCGTCAATCCTGAAATGCCTTTTCATGAAATGATCTTCACAAATTAGGCTCTCATTATTTTCTACCTTTTCTACCTCGACATTTTCAATATCCCCAAAACTCCTCAAAGTTGTATCTAAATTTTCCGAAATTAACCCACAATGAACAGAAGTTTCGTTTTCTATTGGAATAACCTCCAGCAGCAATGAACCCAAACACTGTATTTTTCAAAATTATATTTGTCCCACGGGGCCTTATCTGACCAAATTTTAAGAGTTCGTAAAGTATTTGCGCTCCCAACAAAATATCCACAACACCTGGTTTATTGAAAGTGACGTCTGCTAATTTTAAAATATCTAACTCAAACGTATTAATATCAAATTGTCTAGCAGGTGTGAAATCTGTAATATTCCAGACTATCAAAAGCTCTAATTTTGATTCTCTGTCTACTCTCTCCTGCGCTTCCCATTTTTCGTTGTCTATTTTATTCTGAATAACTGACTCAACAGCAACTTCAACAACTTCATAATTAGTTTTGTAAATATCGCTTTGCTCAATTAACGTTCTTAAATGGACGACTTAAATGATTCTTAAATAGGCACTCATAGGAATACTTATGTCAAGTTCTTCAGCGACCTCAATTAATTCACTCTTTTTTAACTCATAATTATAACTGAAAAGAGAACCTGAGTATTTATAAACCACATTATTATAAACAAACGTATATTCTCTAAACCGAAAGTATATTTACAAAAACGAAAATAAAAACACTATTTCAATATTATCGAAACGGAAAGTTACTCACAGTTACCGTTTGGAACCAATACTGGAACATCTCCTCTCCCGCTCTACGGACCACTTGTAGAGGCAAATAGACACATGAAGAGGCATATGGAATGTAATAATCACTTCTTTTCACAAATAATATTTATTGGCGGACTGCGTTCTGTCCTATTCCTCATTTCGGCGTTTTCACTCTCTCTGATACAAATTAAAAACATGAAACTCATTCGAATCAAGAAAGCGCCATCTAGTGGCGTGTACAATTCGATAAAAGGTTATAACGGATCTCTCGCTTATTACACTTCAACTAACCGTTAAATATATTTTTTTCATATTGTATAAAGCCCTTTTGTTTATTTCTATAATACATACATTTTTAAAACAGGGTGAATAGATTTGATTTATTTTAACAATGGTATACAGCTACATGAAAGTTAGAATGGAAATACCAATGGAATTGAAATTTTGGATTACATGGAAGAAATGAAAAAATATTTGAGGCAGCGTTTTTCTGTTCCAACTTCTACTCACTAAATTGTGTGAAAAACTGGAACACTAATGGAATTTAACGACCAGAAGTTTTCATAATTTTGAAGAGAGGTATTTTTTTGGAATTAAGGTCTTAAATCGATTTGTGCTTCCTAGATTTTGTAGTACTTGACTTAAATTTAGAGTCTACCACGTCTGTAATTGAGTTTTGAACTTACAGCGAATATTATATATAAAAAAATTATACAATTTATAATTACAGCAGTTTTAGCAAATATCTGTTTCAGACATTTTAAAATATCCTTTTCGAAAAAATAAATATAGTGGTTGATCACTATGATGATATTCTTTGAATAAGAATTTTTCAATAACGGGAATATGATTTTTTTCTCCAATAGAGATACCAACATTATTGCCATAATCAACGAAAAAAAGGATAGTTTACACAGAATAGTAACACATGTTATCCAGAAAAAGTTATACAATTTATGTTAAAATATATAATCAAAATACTAACTATTGATAAGCAATTTCGCATTTGAAATCACATTGTAGAGAAAAAAAAATATATATCTCTGGATTTTTCTCAAATGCACTGAAAGTTATTTTTGATAGCTCTAGGAATTATTTCAAAATAATCTTTTAATAAATACATATATGTATATTAGTTTGAGAATTTTGAATCTTTCGTAAAAAGAAACATTTTTATATTTTTATGAGTAAAAAAAGTAGCAAAATATTTCCTATTTATATACATGTTTCTGTATATTTCCAGAAAATTACAGTTCATTTGCAATTCATATATATCAGGAGTTTCCGATGGAATTAGTTCCTCAGTATTAGAATTGTAAATATGTTCACAGACGAAATGATATTACGTAACATTTTAACATACATATATAAAAAAGAATTTATATAACTTAACTCAGATTTTCTGTAATATAGATGCTTGATAAAATTTTGTCATCAACTTATAAGTTTTAATGATTCTAATATTATTAAGATTTTAGGAAAAGCATTAGTACGGTGTATCTCTTTCTGTAATTTAAACTATATAATACCGCTAATAAGACACTTTGCCATATTGATTCTAACATTATGTAATGTATTATTAAAAATATTTCCTCAATATTGTGGTACTAAGCATACAATATCTAAGCAGGTATGAATAACAAATAGTTTTGTACAAATTATGCTATCTATATTTTTAAGAGAAAGTATTAATACAATTGAATAAAAACATTTTAACTAAAAATATTTATTATTCAAGTTCATGTCATCAAAATTTAATGATATAAAAATTTCAACAGAGATTAATATCATATTTCCTGAATAATTCCTTATAGTTGTCTTGGATAAAATTGATAAAAATATTTATTTTAAAACACAACAAATTCAATATTATATGTATATTAATATTTATTCAATTTTTTCATACGTTTTAATTTTTATAAAGTATCGTTTGTATAACCGATCAATGTGTGCGAGAAATTTTCTCATAGCTTTGCAGTGGAGTAGTGCTGGATTACAAAATTGAATGACCAATTAGATTTTTTTAAAAGCTTTTACGAATTGTTCTGAAGAATTAATAGTTTTATAACTAGTTATATATAAAATACGACGAATAATAATTTAACTAGTATAATTACCCATAATAAAGCTTAAATGAATCACCATGCGTGATAAAAAGATTTAAAACGTGAATAAAGTACCAATTTTTTGTATATCAACGACACATTTTATTTTAGTATGAAAATAATTTGTAGACAAACAACATCTTTGATTAACACCTTTAATTAAGGCAAACAGAATCTTTAATGTTCACTACCCAGAATGTTTTAATAAAAGTACTAAATATAGAAGGAATAATAAAATTTTAAATTAACGTACATTGATTGAACAATCAGTTTTAAATATGGTTCATTGAATAATGAAGGGACAGAAATACTTAGATTGCTATTCTATTCAAATAACTGAATTTACTTCATCTAAGTAAGGCAGCATATAATTCTAATTTTATTCATTCAATTTCAAACGACACCCATAAAAATGGTTTCGTTTTTTTTATCCATCCCGAAAGGTGCCATTATTACTCTTACGTTCTGCTATTCGTATTTATTTCTGGGATTATGAAAAGCAAGTGATAAAATTTTATTTGCTTCGGAACCGTCTAGGTACTTAGAGAAGACAGCGTCATAAAGATGGGCAGGGGTGAAATATAAGGATCAGGAGAAGAAAAAAAATCAGTCCAACCTCAATAGATCCAGGTGAAAAGAAAGAAATAGAACGCCTTGAGCAATTATCAGTTCAATGCGTTCTTCTCTAAGAGATAGTCACTTATTCTTCTTTTATTTATTTTAGGGCTGTCTTGTCTTCTTGTAGCAACCGTCAGAACTGGAGACAGACAAAGGGAATAAAAGGGGATAAGAGCAGTAGAGGAAAAGGAAGTAGTAACAGGAAGTTAAGACGCGGATAAACGAGCTCCGCATTGATTTTATGTGACTCGGATATTTACAACCCCTTTGGACCAAGATAGTTTATCGAAAATAAATGGAATCGTGTTGTTGGATTCATCTGTGCCACATTTCCTGTCGTCGGAGACAAACAAGTTTTTCTCTTGAATAACCGTCACTATCATCAGTAAAACATTACATGTCAATCATTTGAAGAAGTTATCAGTATATATCTTATTCTATTATTTAGCACTTTGCTATATATATATATATATATATATATATATATATATATATATATATATATATAACATAAAGGAACTGCATCGGAAGAAGAAATGGGTAATATTACATTGTATATACCATCGCCTTAAGAATACGAAATCATTTATTATGTATTTTACGATGAGTAACTTTATGAAAATGATATATGATTCCGGTATAGTATAGCTGAATTTATAATTAAAGATATCTAAGAAAATAAAATGTTTCTTATTAGTAAATTTTATCTTCAGGTTATTATATGAGATGTAACTATCTTAGAAACATTATTTCATAGTATCAAGGGATTTCTAGAAAATACTTGTCAGAAACCTTGGTTTATTTGGCATTAAATTAACACTAAAGAACTGCTTTTAAGTTCAATTCTTGTCAAATTCTGTCTAATGGGATAATTAAGACCGCTATCATTTAGTTACATCTTGATTTAAAAGTTATATTTAAAAGTTATATGATTAAGAAAAGAATGCGAATCGCGTATTTCAAATTTGTGAAGTAGTCCCCCGTTATCTTCTTTGATGTTTAAGAATTTAGTTAAGAAACGAAAAATAGTTGAAAACTCATTACATGTAAATGCAGTTAGTTTTGGGCTGAAAATTACAGATATATATTCCATAGTTTTGAAAAGTAAAATATTTTTTGTGTTTTGATGATCTAATTGTCTAGCTTTGAGGGAAAACGATTTTTTCCATTTTTAATACCAGTATTTATAGTATAAGATATTTTTACACTTTTTTTTTATGATGAAACATTTACGTTATACATTCGAAAAAATTATTTTTATTTAAGACATAATGAGGTTTATTAAAATTCAGTTTAATGTCTTTATTTTTTTCTAAGTTATTTATTAAATGATAGTAAGAAACTCAATTTTTAAATTAATGTTAATCCACAACTATATTGCGATGACTATTGAATCATGATAATATCATGAGACAAGTTTCTGATATTATTTTTGACTTTTAGAGTAATTTTAGGGTGTTTTTTTAAATGAAATTTGTAATAATTGGTGTAAGAAATGCTTAGAATATATGAGCATCTAACCATCAAATTTCTTTTGTTATACAGATTTAAGACACGGGTTTTTCTTTTAAATAATGCAATAGTAACTACTTAACGAAACAATTTTTTGAAATCATTTTGGAAAAGTCTATTAGATCTTTGCTAAAATTAGAGTTACTGTTTTCTATCTTAATATAGAACTGTACAAAATCTATTTTTCTGATTATTTAATTAATTAAATTTTGATTATTTTGTCTTCATTGAAAATTATTTCGCTATATTTCATCAAAAATATAACACAATTGAAGTGCTATGCTTTCTAAGCAATATGAATATCTGTTATATAATTTTTATGTAAATAAAAATGGTGCAAATACATTTTATAAAATATAAATAGTAAAGAAAAATATTGTTTTATTATTAATTTTAACTAAATTCTATATCTAAAAGGAACCAATACATTTAATTTGAATTCTGAAATCGTTAAGTTATTAAATTAGTACGTAAATTGATACGATAAAACATTATTATGGATAGAAGTAACTTTATGTTATTTAAATATTTCACTGCAAATTGATACAGTTTAAACTAATAGAAAAGAAGATTTCTTGATATATAAATCTTAAAATCATGTAATATCATAAGAGTACTACACATATTCTTTTATATTTCAAATAGTAATTGTTTTGTACAATGAATAAGTCAATTTTTTCTTTCTTGAAATCCCACTGTATTAATATCATATAAAATGAGAGATATTTCTACAATTTTCTGTGAAAAAAGTGCTTAATTTTGATTTCAATAAAAAGTTCGACATAGGTGTAACCAAGATGAAAACATATTTTATTCATGAATTAAATGGAACTATTGATACAATATTTCTGGAAAGAATTGTGTTATTTTTTTATTTTTATAAATTTAAAATGAAAATTGTACTGAACAACAATTTAATCGAATTACTTAATCCTGATTTCTCCAATACATGCTTGAAATATATTTTAAAATTATAATGAGAAAAAATATTTCCATTTCAATACATATTTTACCAGGATCAATACGCCTAATTCATCAATTAACTGATGCATTCGGAACATGTACCCCCACAGAAACTTCTACATGTATCAAAAGCAACAAACGAAATACTTGAAATAACTGAGAATTAACTGTTCTCAGCCGCCTTCAATCAGTCAACTGATGAGAGCCTATTGTGTGGATTTATAATTTACGTGTCATTAAATTTCTATGGAAAGCGGGTTAATTCTATGCATGATCAAAGCACACCTTCGGAACGCTCTCGTGTCGAGTCAGTAGGAGTCGCCTCCTCCACCAAATTAAGCGTGTGGACGTAGGACTAATCTGCCCTCAATGAAGGATGATTCATTACCGTAATAGAGAGACTAATAGAAAGCTGGGAGGTGCACAGATTGTGGCTCCGTAGAGAGGAAGTTTGTTGCTCATCCCATAAATTCTTCTTCGCGAATGTCTACATCTGGAAAAGCTATCTTAGGGATTTGAGTATTAACGTTGTTGTTGTTTATATATTGTTCCCAGTCCAGAAATATCATCTTGAAAGACGCTAAGATCTTTAAAAGCTTTACTAAAGCTTATGTCGGTAATAAGATTTGGATCAATGTTTCGTTAAATGAATCAATAAAGGAACAGTTTTGTGGCTTAAGTTATGTGTTCTCAAGTAGTTCTCCCAACAAAGTTAAATGAAGAATTTTTACAATATCAGCAAAATAACAGTTTTTATTCCCAGTATTTAATGTTAAGAATGAAATTAGCCTCAATGTTTCCTGTATGCTTTCTTGTATCATATATTTAATTTATCTCAGAAATATCAAAATATATTATAAATATCTTAGACAGTAATCTCTACTTTATAAGCCACGTAATTGTTGTTACTTTTAAGAACTCAAATAACAGAATAATATATATATATATAATCATATCTCTTATATTTGTGTTTTTTCTCTCAAAATTCTATTCTAATATTTAAAATTTGTTTATAAGGGAATAATTTAAGATGTATCATCTTTAGATTTTCCTTTTCGAATTTCTTTCAATTGTTTTAAAAAAAATTATCAATATTATTCAACCTTTTACAATTCTTAAAATATTATTTTTCATTATGAAATAATTCAAAAATGCGCTAAGCAAATAAAGAAGCAAAAGTAATATAAAAGGAAACAAAAAATATTAACTATTTATATGATAAAATCTTATTAAAAGATTTTTCTCAGTTTTCACTTACTGTAAATGTTCCAGTTCTTCTTAATATTTATAACTAATTCTAAACTTCCTTAAATTGTTCATGAAACTACAAAAATTACAAACAATCATACTTCTATAATTTACTGCTAATTTAAAAAACTTTTTCTGATCTAACTCTATGTGGGTTTAATCATTATTCTAAAAAGTATACATTAGAAAAGCAGCTAGATGATTAAATAACTGTGTTCTCTTAGTTCTTTATTATATTTTACAACATGATGTTTACTTTTAATACGTTTCAATTAAAGTAAATCGTATGACGCAATGTTTTTAATACTAATCATTGAAATTCCTTTCCTCGAAGATTGAAGTGTAAAAGTAATTAGAAAAATCATCGATATCATGTACAATTTAACCCGAAATCGAAAGTTAATTACTAAATACTAAATATATCACTCTAATAATGAAAAAAGGAAAATCTCATCTCGCCTGTTCAATCAATTTAACAGCTACGGACAATGAATTTAACAGAGTTTCAAGCTATGAACTAAACCTTTACTGAAATCACAACTCCGTCATTCTCTTATCTGATCATTAAAATAGTATGTGGTACAAAAATACTGATCTACTGGAACAAATTTTGCTCCTGAATCTTTAAGATACTTATAACTGAGATTCAAATTTTTAAATTGGTTCTTTTCGAAATCTTTCTCTACCTCGTAGAACAAATTCCAAATCAATTATTGATTACGAACTTTTGCGCTCAGTTACTTTTATATCAGAGTATAGTGGCGGAAAGTGGTAATAGCTTGTTACTGATTCTGTAGTTTTATTAATGTTCACCTATTGATCAAACCTATATAGATAACAAGTCCTCTCTTGTATTTTTACTTTATTAAGCAATCCTAATAATCTTCTAAAGTAATCGCACGCATTCATATAGCGACAAATATCTCCAACAAATTCAAAGGCGACATTTTACTACCACTTTATTTTTTTAAAAATTTCTGTTCTTTATCACAATTGACTTGATTTAGTCCATTTTCATAATTATATATCCGTATTTTTTTTCTGTAATTATGTTCATAAATTTCTTTGTTAACAAGTTAATTTTTGTGCGTCTCTAAATGTAAATAATTTCTCACTGCCCATATAATGCTTCAAATTCAATGCGAAATATACTATAGCGTGGTTTAAAAACACTTTTGGCATATTTCACCAAACATTTGGCGCATCTTCGGCAGATTTGGCTCTTGCCTCTTAAACCCTAACCGACTATCTCCCTTTCTTAATTTAAAAGAATTATTTTGCTAATTAAACATCTGTTACATTTATATCATATCCTCTCTTGCCTAATACAGAGTTGTCTACTCCTGGCCCAATAGGCTCGATAAAAATTTCTTTGGTACTTCTTTTTTTTTTCTTCCAAAAATACTTAGTGTGAAATCTTTAAATTCAGTATGTAAAGTTTTTTGTTAAACTTCATCTTCATTATGTTAATTAAGATCTGTGAACTTCGCTTTTGGTTTTTCATGAAGGCTGGAATGCGTTATTTCCGTGAAAGACCAATTTGACAGCAACATACCTTCCATTGATGAGTTAGGTTTCCTTTGTTCGAGTCAATCAAAAACCTCAAATCTGAAAATTATGATATATTTAGTGTAATGGTATAAAATTTATTGTAATTTCATAAAACGAGTTTGCAAGGCTCTGACGTCCCTCATTTAGAAAAGGCTGTGCTGTGTCTAGGCGGGAGAGTACGACGAGCTCTACAGGGTAAGGGGAAGCGTAGCCCATTCGGAAGTCAGATGTGAGAGGGACAGACGATTGTAGAGCCCTTCTAGAGTGTGAACTTCAATGCCGGTATGTGAGTGTTGTTTCTTGTATCTTATGCTATAGTTTGCTAAGAAAGTGGCCATAACATTACTTTCAATGAATCTTCTTAGTCACCATAGCTTACGCATTGATTTGTGATCTTCTCGCATTCAACGCTCTGTAGGAAACTAGTTCATTGAGTTTACATAGACAGCGTTGTTTCAGTGGCATCATCCACGACAATTTTACGACCGCCAAATAAGGGCTCCCCTTTTTTTTGTAAAACCATAGTTTAGCAAACATTTTGAAACAAATTATTGGGACTGAGCCATGAAGTGCTTTTATTTACATAAAAAAGCATTATTGTACCAATTTCATTCAAGTTTCCGATTTTAAAGGTGAAGGGAAATGAACCCATTCTTCACAGAGTTCAAATGTATATTTAGTAGAAAAGATATTCCTCAGTTGCTTTTTAGATTGAATATATTTTATTCTCTTAATATCTAAAATTATATGTCAATATATTTGAAGAGAAATATTTTTAAGGTTATATATATATATATATATATATATATATAATTTTTAGCCTTTCCTTTTCTTTTCTTTCCTTATATCGAAAGAGAAAATCTTTAATAATTCTTTGGCATACGTTGTATTCACGTAACAATCTCAGAAGTCATTTTAAGTAGTCTCAGTTTAAATGTTGCCGTGTAATATTCACATTATTCTAGTTTCAAAATATTGACGTTTCTTTGCTTGAGACACTTATTTGGACGACACAATTCAACAACGAAATGTCATAAATAATAAGCTTTTGTGTTCCTTAAGTAATTCTAATCGTGTATGCATGAATTACTTATTTTTTTTTTATCTGATGTACATTTGCATAAATTGCACTTATTTTAGAGTTTCTTATGCATTTTAGTTCCTGCATTTTCTTGTGAGTTTTCTTCAAAGTAATTGAGGCTTAGTTAACAAGGGCAGATAAATATTTTTTTTTCTTTGAGGAAGTTTTAGTATTTTACTTTAAGTTTGAAAATAATATAAATTTTAATTTTAAGAAAAACATAAAGTAGGAATCTTTCAAACGCTTATGATCTTGATAAAGAGTTTTTACCATTTCATATATTAATGCAGTCGTTAATCATGTAATTGAATTTCTATAATATGCACTTTTACTTATTCAGTTTTAAACTAAAATTTCTTACAATGAGCATTAGTGCTCATTAGAAAATTTTCATTATTTAACATCATTATATATTTTTTCTTTATTCTTTTGTTTTCTTTTGATATGAATGTAACAAAAATTGTTCAGTTTTAATTGAATTTATATTAGGTTAGTGAGCTGAATGATATTTTAAGGTAATTAGCGTAGCCGTAGACAAAAAGAAGTTTATTTTTTGCATAATTTGAGCAGTCCTTACTTTTTTATAGTAAAGACAAAAGAAATATTATAACTTTTAAATATACGTATATATGTGCCTCCTTTTTTGCACACTTAGTAAATGCCCATCAATAAACATAAATAACAATGTATGAAAGATTAAATATAAATAGCTGCTTTTACATTTGTGCCAGTCATATACTTATCTTCATATACACCATACGTAAAATCTACTGCATTTGTAATTTCAATAATTAGCACATTACAAAAAAATTACGTTTAATATATTAAACGTATTCATAATTTCAAAAGTTAAGTTTTGTAAAATTTTAGAATTTTTAGTTTTTATTATTCAAATTTCCATAACATCTGTACAAATGTAGTGCCAAAACTAAACTTTGTAGGGGCTTATTGGAAAAAATTCTTATCACTGTATTGGAAAAAATATTATTTTATTATATGGAAAATATAATCTCTACGATTACAGTAAATTTGAGGAAAATGAAGCACCAGAATACTCAAAAACACAAGATTTTGAGAAATGCTCAAGTATGAAAATTTTCCTCTCTGGCGTAGTATGTATCTTTATGATTTTAAAATTTAATTTTCGAAAAGTATATTTATCATATTCTCTTGTAAATGGAATCTGTGAGCCACCATGTACTTTTTTACAGTAAAATAAAAAAAATGTAAAATTTAAGCATTCATGTGTTTCGCTTACCTTAAGATAGGTAAGAAATTCTAGAATTTCCAAGGTATTTCAATAGAATTTCTTTTTCTGAAACTTTATGGCAAATAAATAGATTAATTTATTTACCATAATAGTTAAATCCTCTTTTTAATTCTTTTAATATTTCATTTTTTTAAAATTAAATATTAAAAAGAGGCATGTTTTGTTTTAATTCATCATTCAATCAATTTATTTCCAGATATTTTTCCTTCACTTTTTACCAGACATTTTTACTTATTTTTCTTTATTTCCAAGTATTTTTACTTATTTTACTTTATTTTCAGATATGATACTTCTGAATTTAAATGAAATGATAGCTTTTAAAAATACTACTTTTTAATGAAAATGTGAACAACAAATGCTCTTTTAAAATTTTAGAATTGGTTTATTTATAGTCAGTTAAGTTGTTTGAAAATATACCTTAATGAATCTTTTATTTAATCAAACATGTTTATAGCCCTCAGTTCTAAAGGAATAATAAAAATATTCCTCTTGTTGACGTTAATAAATTACTATTAATATGAATTGAGGAAAAGGAAAGTTTAAATTATCATTAAAGTCATTCCTAAACCTGAAACTGTAGTCGCTACATCACTATCTGCCTCAGTGACTATATAAATGAATTTAAATATCTTCTAAACGCAGCTTCGTTTCAATTAATCTTGCTGGTGATATCTCTTTCTCGACAGACTTAAAGAGGAGAATTGTACTGAAGAACATTACGATATATTAAATTCGGCATCGATTTAAAGAAAATCCGAGAAAAAATAGTGACTCGCATGAAGAACTAGAATCGGTGGAACAAAATAAAATCATACATTATGAACTGATAGAAAATAGAGAACTTTACAATTAATGGTGACAGAGATTTTTAATTTGAGTTTCACGGTAGAAAGTCAGTTTACGTTAAGCAAAAATCTAAGACTTACTATTGATAATTTCCAGAAGAATTTCGTTGCTTTTTATACAGTTCCTGCAAATTATGCAATTATATGTAAATTGTTCCGTGAATATGTATTGCATAATAATGTTTTCGAGACATTAAAATACAGTAATAGAGAAATTAATAATCGTCTTTTAGTATTTAATAAAGAATTGGGTAAAAATTTACGAATATCAAATATCCGCATAGTTTTAACACCAAAATTTTACAAAAATCCTGTTAAATTTGAATCATAAGCGAATATAATACCTATAAAGCCAAATCTGGTAAAAATTTGTTATTGATTCTTCAGAAAGCTATTGATAATCTTGTATAAACAGTTATTAAAAATAGCTTTTAATTATCAAGATCTTGGGGGAATAGAGAAAATGTTCTCAATACAGGGTTAAAATTTTGAAGACTTTTTAACTTAATGAATATCGAAGATTTAATTAGGATTATTTTATTTTTATGTATTAAGATGCATTAATTAAATAATATTTTAATTAAACAATGAAAAAATTCAATACTGTCATCAAACTTGTATTACAAGAATTTTTCTTAGATTTTGGTCAAAATCTTTATTAGCAAATTAAAGATCTATGTCAGGGAAGTTCTGCTAGTAATTGTCTAGGCAACTTTTACTTACATTCTTTTGAGATAGAACATATTGATAATGAATCTTACTTTCTTTATCATTACATAGATGATTTAGTTATTTTTGTTATTACTAATGAATTTAAATCAAATATTACATTTTACCCTGATTATCATGAATAATTAAAAACAAATTTTAGTTCTAATGGAGAAAAATTCTCAATCTGGTTTTACAAAATGTTAATAATAGACCAGTTAGTAATATTTATGATAAAAGAGAGGGTTTTAAATTCCATTTAAATAAAATTCCTTTCTGGAACAGCAAGTTACATACATCATTTTTATATATTTTTTTGTCAATTTGCATATTTCATTAAATATTTTTACTTCGTAATGACAATATAACCAGACATAAAATAGACAGTATAGAAATGTTAAAAAAATCTTCAGTATGGATGCTTAGAGCATGATCACCCCATATATTTCTTAAACACTTAAACTGGTGGGTAAAAATTAAGGATGGAATAATTTTCAATATAACATTGTGCAAAAGCTTGTCAAACCAACTCAAATATTACCATAAGATCTCTAGGTTGTAAGAACATGAGTAAGGTAAGTAAAGTTACCAAAAAAATCAAAAGAATAAAAATGAACTTTATTGAAAAAGTAGAATGCAGCACTATGAGACTGAATGCCGAAATATTCCTTGCCGGGCAATCAATGCGTTCAATACCCTCACTATCCAACAACTTTTCGACAGCTTCTGTGCGATGAGGTGGTGCATTATCGTTCATGAAAAGGAGTTGCGGACTCATAGCGCATCTAAAAATACGCATATACGAAAGAAGAATTTAGATACAATAACCGACCCCTGTGACTGAAACTCATTTGAAGATATGAAGGTCGGAACGGTAACCAAGCATGATGCATCCCAAAAGAAAACACTGCAAACTTGTAACCATTCTCTTTCGATGATGTCTGAAGGGTTATTGTGGGTTCCCCGCTCTCTACAGGTGTATATGCGTCCAGAATCGCTACTCAGACTAAATCTGCTCCCATCTGTAAAGAGTACTTGATCCCATTAATTATCTATCCAATTCTGATTTTCTCGACACCATAGAAAATACTTTATCCGATGAGTAAGCGTTAAAGGTACACACCGAACAGGTCATCGTGAAGACAGACCACCACCGGACGACCACTGCTGAATTGTCGGACAACTATTCGTGTAATTTAAAATTCTCTCCAAAGTGGTGAAACGATACTATAGGCAATCCCTAACTCAGCAGCCCTACTTGTCCTGCTTCGTCCTTCTTCTATCTTTTCAATGATTCAACCCCGGGTAAAATCATCCAGATGTCGTCTAATAGATTGATTGATTGACATCTTACACTGAGGCAGCAACTCGATGTCGTTTAAACGGATATACGCCTGCAATCACTTTCCCAGAAACTCTGAGCTTACACCGGCGGTATCCTTTATCCAGCTCTGACACTCTTACATTACGTCTAGCTGCATATCTGCACATGTGCTATCGTACTTCACCCTAGTTAATCTGCTGATTTGTCTTTCAGTCCGCTCTACTTCTTCGTTCCGCTGATATACTAATTTTTCGACTTCATCCTTAATTTTTGTATTCCAGTGAACGCACATAAAAAAATACATTAAAGATCACAAGAAATTGTGATCCATTTTTAAATCAACCATTCGACACTAGGTCCCCTAAGTCTGTTAATGGCCCAGTGCTACTTGTACTTTTTACACATTCTTTGAACTATTTTCCTCATTTACTAAGCAACTTATAACCAAGCAACAGTTTGCATCTTTTTTGAATTAATACCGAGATGACGTTTTGCTCTTTGCCTTTGAATATTTTCGAGTGTATTACATCTGTTTCTAAGCACTCTGGTTTTTGAAGAATGTTTTAATTATCTTTTCACCTTTTTAAATTAAATTTTTTTAAATATTTTATATATAATATTTACAATATTGACCCCTTGCTAATTTTTCAAATTTTGAGAATGATAATTTTTTATTCCCTTATTATTTATTACTTTACTCTTTTGTGGTTCGGAACCAATATAGCTTACCAAGTCACAAAGGGAAAAGGTTAGTACCATCAAACTAATTTAAAACACTTATTCGGCCCTCAACCCAAAATTGTTTATGACTTGCTTTGTTCCATTTTTTCAATTATTATTTTTATTTTGATACAACATCTATTTTGTCTTTTTTAAATATTTTGTCAACTTATTATACATAGTGAAAGAGAAGTTATTAATAGAATTTCTGCTTTTTATTAGAAAATTAGTTTTCACGTTAACACTATAAAATTTCTACATATTTTTTAACTATTGAATTTCATAAGGTATATGTTTAAAATTTCGCATTGTATAGGAAGTAGATATAATACATAGATTGTGAAAGCAGGTTAATTATTACAAATTATTTTCCAAGCTACTATACACAATTTTAATACGATAGATACTATTAAAAGTAGTTTTGATACAATTAAGTTTGTTTAAAATATATGTATACAGCTTTAACTTTGAAGCTCTGTTTAATGCATTTGATACAGAGTTTTTTTTACAAGGGTTCTTTCAGACGTTTTTAAGAATTATAATATTAATAAAATTATTTCTTATGAAAAATATTTATTATTTCATGCTTACAGATACTGCATTATTTTTAATAAGAAAATATATAAACAATTTAAAAGTAAATTAAGTTGTGGATCAGATAGTAATAGTTTTGTTCATACAGTACTGTTTCAGTAATTCGGACCACAATACCGCCGGACCACGAAAACGCAAGATAACTGGAAAATAGCCTATTATATTTTAATGGCAAAATTTATACATTTTTGAATAAAATTTGATTACGTATACGAAAATAAAGTATCAAACGCACGAAATTACTCAAACTTCAAAAATTGTATTGTTTTATATTGATAACCTGGGCATTATTCCGTTGAAGTGCAAGGCATAAAATAATTTTCTATGACACCTCAGCCGTTGTGAAAATTTATGCTTACTGACAGGTCTGGAAAGGTGAATTGCCTGATAATAAAGAGAGTATTTCATTCTTTTACATATTCATGAAAATAACTGTATTGTTAGAAATAATTTAATTTTGTTTAAATATATTGATGATCTAATTGTTTCTGAAATAAATGTAACCAAACAATATATCTAATTAATCTTTTTTATCTTTTCTACTTTACTTTAATTAAAGTTAACAATAAGATTGATGAAATTGACTATTTACCTATTAAATTCAAAAATGTAGATAACAGAACACGCAGTAATATTTTTGATAAAGCAAATTATTTTAATTTTCAGGTCAATACATAATATTTCTGGAATAGCTATTTACTTAATTGAAATTAGTAGGAATACTATTTTTAATTATATCTTATATTGCAAGAAATTAATTACGAATCTACAAGTATGAAGAATAATATTGAAAAGTTTCCTCAATATTTCTTTATGCTAATTTTCAACTTGCATTTTAAAAAGACATTTGAAAAAAATGATTAAAGCATAGTGTAAATAATAAAATAAAATAATTACTAAAAAACTTTGAAAAGAATTTCTTTCATAATGTTATATTGTTACTACTTTCGAATATTCTAAAATTGAGTCTATTTTTATAATGTAAATGGGGATTTTTATATTATATTTCTCGTTTCAATATGCTGATGTCAATAAGATTATTTGTTTTGACCACTGATTATGTATTAAGGAATTAATTAATTATCCTTTATGTTTCAAACTTATTTCCGTATTTTATATAATCTGTGTTGGTGATTATACTATTTTGAATTTTTTACGAATTTATTATAGAAATTTTTACTTTTTTTCATTGAAGGAGAGAATTTTCTTGGTAATTAAACATTCACAATTTTTTCAAATGATGAGAAATTTGGTTAAAAGGCTTAAATAATTTTAACTTTATATTCCTCTATATGATTATTAATAAGTTGTGGATTTATTTTATTAAATTTTAGTATGTAATTTAGAAATAAGTATCATTAATTTTAACTCATTCTGTACTTGAAGAAATCTTACATGTCAATTTTTCCAGAATTTTTATTTGCATTCTCTCTTTATTACATCTAACAAAATTTTATTATTGAATAATTGCTGTGAGTATATTTAGAAACTTGGTAGTAAAATATGATTAATACGCTTCTTAGTTCTAAACATGAAACTTCTGAATTTCGATACTTTATATCATTGCTCATATAACTGATTTACTGATAACATTTTTCAAAAAAAATATTTTCATGATTTTCATTTTCAGTTAACTTGTTTATTGTCTATTTCGTATGCAGATTCTTATAACTAAATTTTTTAAAGAACTTTCTTGTTCCATTAGTTAATATTCATTATGATTTAGATATTCTTAGATTATCCTTTATTTACACGAAATTACTTCATAAGATTTTAATAACAATATATATATATATATATATATATATATATATAATAATACTAAATGCAAAACTTTTACAAAATAATAATAAGCAAATTATTAAATAAAAATCAAATTAATAAGAAAAGTATATTTATTTTTTGTATACTTTCAATTGTAGATACCTTTTAAATTGAAAAATTTGAAATTTTGAATACATTGGTCAAGCTTCAAATTATATTTATATTAAATTTAATCCACATAGATTTGACATGGCAATTTTTAATAAATTACAAAATAATATACAATCGAAAGTAATCTTTTTTTATCTATGTGGTGTTTTTAACAATGTTGAATTGATTACAATCCTTATATATATATGTGTGTGTGTGTCTGTTTAAATATATCTATGTGATTGTGTGAGCGCCATCCATTACGAAATTATAACAATTTTTAAGCAAAAATCTTTGATTGACGGAAAATTCGAATTAGCACCATTTAATAAAGACGCAAACGGTATCAGATTATCATATAGCGTAGCTAAAAACTCCGTGGATAGTTTACTCTCGTACATCCATAAATGTGCTGAAATTTGCTTAATCTATCATGACTAAAGGCTCCCCATATCATTTATTATTCTCCTTCCATTTGTCGACTGGAATATTATTTCGGTTCCTACCTCAAGTCAAGTAAATAGTGTTTGTATCCATTAGGAAAATTAATTTAAATTTCTTTTCATCAAAAAATGTTTACCAGAATGTTTCGCATTTAGTTTGGTTTGATTTTAATAACATCGAACTTAAAGCAATACGAAGGCTAAAGCGACAGACCTGGCAATTTTGAACTTTGGTCATGTAAGGAGGACGACACCTGAGATAGCACTCTTTCTTCTACTTTCCACTCCACGCAACGGGAGGACCTTGGACCTCGACAAATTTAACGTGCATCATCCCCGGCTACATGGCGGTTCTTTAGTGGCATCAAGACTCGTACCCCAGATCCAAGGAAAAACCCCAGCCACTAGTCCATGGCCATGACTACCACTGATCCATTTTACATTTTTAAAACTCATCTTTGAAATCCCTGTCTCCAGAAAGATGATTTTCTAACACATCCTTAAAGTGACTTTGCCAAATCAAATGTTAAGTAAAATAATGAGTTTTTTTTTTTTTTTTTTAAAAAATTTGAATGGATTTCTGTTTTTACAACTATGAAAGCTTTCTTTGACTTATTCATTACTCCTAAAATCCTTTTTTCTGAACTTCTAATATCACCAATATTAAATTCTTTGGATAACTTCTCGCTCTGTCAACGTATCATATTCGTAGCTCCTCTGTATCATCAACGTTATCAGAAATTTATGGTCTGAAATTTCCACACATTCTTTGCCTTTGATTTAACACATTCATTCTTTCACACATTCTTTCTTTAGCACTCATTGTGTGTTTTCTATCTTTTTCTTGACTTCTTAAGATATCTATCTTCAATACAGTGACCAATTATCTTAAATATCTTTCAGAATCTAAAAATTTACTTCAGATGGAGGATCATTTTGCAGAGGATCGTTTTTTTTTTTTTCTGATCTGAATCATATACTATATTGTTATCTGTGTTTGGATATGTTATTAACTTTCTCTAATTAAATCTGAAACTTTCTTCGGTTCTAAGACTTTTGTTAGAGTCATTCGGAAGAGCTGACGCTTCAAGTTTACTTTTACGGGCCTCCTAAACTCTCTTCATAAGAAATACACTTAAAGCCTTCATGAAATGCCTTATTTTTCATAAGTTGCACAATGCGTGATCCTTCGGACCATTTACTACTTTGATTATTTTCCAACTAACAACTTACATATTTTTTTTATACCTTGGTTTTCACGTTCGATCGAGCCTTGAGTTTGGCTGTACCTATTACTGTCGAGCACAAATGTCAGATCCTTCATTTCACTTTGTATAATTTTTTTCTATGATTTTGTTATTGAACTCATGGACATTGTTACTTTGCAATACATTGGGGTTCCAAATATAGTAAAAATATCGATTAGGTGATATCCAACTTATTTTGTACATTTACATTTTAAACTATGCAATTGCGTGAACTTCATCAAGAGGTTTTGATAGACAAATATAAATTTGAAATTACTAGCTGGTTGTTGACTGCATACCAATTAGGTCTATCAGGCATCTTGTGCTTATTTCTTAAAGTTTTGTTTGGCCCAATTCAAGTTTTCTTCTAAAGTACAATCGATTTGTTTTACAACTTTCGTACAAATTTAAGTAAATTAATTAATCACTTCTTCATTAGTAATATTTTTGCACTTTTTTTGAAGTTGTTTAACTTCCTTTCTCTACCTTCATGGCCTATAGATAAACGTGCCTCATGAATTATCGCGACAAGTTCCACGAATCATCGTCAAACCTAACAGTGGAGCTATATTTACTCACGGAAACGCTAGCAAAGTGTTTCAACATAACCTAATTTCATTACGTCGCATTTTTTTTTAATTCCTGATAATCTCCCGGTTATTTCCCATTACTTTTTTTTACTTTTATTCACTTTCTTTTAACAATGCTTTATACCTTTTTTTCGTTAGAAAACCACAGCTGGGTTTTAAAGAGTTCATAATATTAAATAAGTTCGAGCGAAAACACTCAAACATGCCAGACATTCTTCAATATTTTTTAAATTACTAGTCGGTAGCGGAAAAACGTTTATATATAGCCTGAAAGAGATTATAAATTCTACTGAAATCACGCTCCTGTACGGTCAAGTGCACGCGTTGCTCACCAAAGGTCTGCATCATAACATACACCAAGCGCAAATTGGACGAATTTTGGTAAAATTATTGACTTTTATCCCATCCACCGTTAAGTTGTGGCAAATATGTAAGCAAACAGTTAATGTGATAAACAATAAATAATTGATCATATTTACCAAAATTTAAAGATTATGAATAATCACTCATGTTTATTCAAAATCATCGGATTTGTCACACCCACACCCACCCCCAAACCCACACACCCAACACTCTCTCTCACTCTCTCTCACACACACACACACACACACACACTCTCTCTCTCTCTCTCTCTCACACACACACACACACACATATATGTATTCGAAAAATCAGAGAGAAAAAATAATGCGAAATCTTTTCGGGTTAAAAATTTTAAGAAATTATATAATATTTTTTCGGTATCGTAGTATTACTTTAAGTTATCAAACTTTTCATCATAAGTATTTTCATGTTAAGCATTTAAACTGTTTTTAAATTTATTAAGTGTAATATTTTGTCTTGTATATTAACTTATATTATACAAAGCTGTGCCTGAAGAATGTTTTATAAATGAATAAGCAATAAATACACAAGATTTCATTAAAGGAAAACGCAGCGGTAGCCTAATGGTATTGATTGCTAACTTGCGGGCGGCATTGTCTCCATCAAGTCGTGGGTTTCAGTCCTGATGCCACTAAAGACTCACAGTGTAGCGGGGATGATGCAAATTAAATGTATTGAGGTGTTAGCGTTGTCTAGAGGCTTGGAGAATAAGGTGTGTAGCTCAGATGGCTTTCTGTTCACTTGGTCAAGATTCAAATGTATAAGTGAATTCCATTTCTTCTGCTTCTTAGAGCGACATTTATATGTGATTAATCATAATTCATCACTATATTTTTTTGAACTAAAGCCTGTTTTCTTTCTTATTTAAAATAAATACTTTTAAAGATTCCCACAAAAGATTAGAATTTATTATTTCACTCATACAACCGAAAAATCTTCAAGCCTTTTATTCTTAATAGCTCTATTCTACCATATATTCAACAATTGTTTGGTATTGTATATAATTTGTTTCTCAAAATTCTAGATTTTATGCATGAATAATATTTTTCAAAAGATTTATCAGAATCAGGATTTTAGAATTTTTCTCGTAACTTATTTCACGTCATTCAAATAAGAATAGTTTTTGTTGAGAATAATAGTTAGGAAAAAGCAATTTCAGCACTTCTTTTAAAATAAATGTTTATAATATAAATCACGACATTCCAAATATAAACTGAAATGAAGTATAAATCTCCTTTAGAGATTGAATGTGTGTGGAAGAAAACTTCTGGTAGTGACATTATTGACTTTGGTGATTGGTAAATATATATATATGAAATGCTGATATACGCATTTGTTGTTCCTTTTCTTTGAGCAAATATTGCATCTTTTCTGACAATAATGGAAGTGAAATTTATATATTAACACCTGTTGAGAATAGATTACTATGTAAAAAATTATTTTTCCTTTTTATCTTAATCACCAGTTATATTTCTCTTCAATATATAATTTAAATTATTTACAATTTGCCCTAGCTTACATATCTGAACAGAATATTATTATCTACTTAAATATTTTATCATTTTTTAAATATTAACACTTGATAATCCGATTTCTATTGTATAATTGTTTGCTTTCATTCTTTTTATTATCAACAGTTGGCATTAGTATTAAAACGTTTTTCTGAGTTTTACTTGGTGTGTGTGAGTGTGTGTGTGAGTGTATGTGTGTGTGTGTGTGTCATCAAATTTTCGATCGTTAATTAACCAACTTCCCAACAAGCTAGAGCTTTGAAATTTTGGGAATCGTTCGTACTTGCCTAACAATGCAATATTTAGACGTTTGCGACAAGTTTTATCTAATATTTAATAGTTTTAATAATTCAAAATATTCTTTCCTCTCGGCGATTTTAGGATTGAGGAAAAAATTTCTTTCCCCTTCTGGGAACACTGGACACTCCCCAAGCCGCATGAGGTATCGTAAAACCTTTGTACTCACCAAGGGGAGATACTATCTTCCCTTTACTATCTCCCAGATAGTAAGGGTTGCTGACTTTTAGTCAGTAATCATTGGCAAGGAAGAAAGATTCCAATGTTCCGCCGTGTTTTATCACAATAATTTTTTCTGAATTCTGGTTCCCATTTTTTTTAATAGAATGACTTACAAACTTTCAAATGCATGCTTTATGAGTATTATGAATTTTTTTATACGCTCACAAATGTCTCTTTTTAAGTAAATTTTAAAGTTAAAAATAACTAACAGTTTTAACTAATATTTCAATAATTTTCTTTAATAAACTTTGCCACCATATAAAAACGTTGGTTTTTATATCGAATTATTTTTTACTTGAGAAGCTTGTCTGTTTTGAGTTACGACAAAAAGATAGAATAAAATAGTAAGATTCGTGAAAATTTTATTTTATTTTTGAAATTTTAAGTTAATCATTAAATTTTTGCATGTAATGGTATTTCCAAGTTTTTAATACTAACAGAAATCTTTTTTTAGAATTTAGCAACATGCATGATAGTTTTCAAGCTAAGTGCTTTTTGTAAACATTTTCCCCATTATTCTTATTATGAAAAGTGTTTTTGTTTGTAAAGTTATTTTCCCTCAAAAGAGAATTGCACTGTTTTTCAGCATTCCGATCACATCGTATTCAGGAAAATATTTATATATTGTCCTTGAAGCTATATAATAACTCTTATAGAAAGTGCCTGACACGATCATTTTAATAATCTCCGGTCACGATAATTCAAGCTTTTTATGAGTAGAAATTCTCCTTTTGCTGTTCTCGTTTACGTACTTTGACGATCGGAAGAGCCGTGAATAATACTTCAATCAATGACAGTAATTCTAACGACTTTTTAGTTGTTTCCGTTACGTGATGCAAGCCATTAATTTGACCCTTCCGATCTTTAAGTCTCTTCGAAATATTTTTTCAGCGATGAATGAAAAGACTTCACGCATGATTGAGTAACCATTTAAGCTTTACAATCATAGATGAAACATCAATCAAATAAAACAAATAAGTCGTCTAATGTGTGCTAATCTTCGACGAGTATGCACTAAAACATGTAAGAGACAAAAACTTGTCATTAGCAACATATCGCACAAGACTCAACAAAAATAAATCCTCATTTGTATATTAGGGTGCTTTTCAACTATAAAGAAAAATTCAGATGATCAAGATATGATCATATATATGTATATTTATTGAGTATTAAAATCAATATGATGAGAAATGTAGGGAAAATATTTCTTTCTGAAATTTTCCAAAATTTTTCACGATGCAAAACTTTCATCATGCATCTTTTTATTATAAGTTTGTTTCAGGTTTTGTGAAATAAACAGCATTACCATATTGAAAAAGTTGTAAAATACAGAAAAAGTAAAACGCTCGATTCGTATACTTAATTAATTCAATGATGTTCACAAAACAACTTTTCTCTTTTTGAAAATAAAAGTATTTATTAAATTATTAATAACAAATAACAAGGCATTGAAATTTCAGTGTAATTAAAATCGCTGCATTGTACATTACTATCTTCAATACTTAAAGTAACCCCAGGGAACATTACTCAGAAGATTCTATTAAAACTGTTGGCTCATTTGGGTTTCAATTGCGAACGCGCAATGATAGTTTATACTAAACCAAGACTAAATTGTCAATATGTATGTAGAATTTGCAACAGTTAAAGCTTTCCAAATATTTAATATGTTCTCGATATGGCAAGCAACTACTTACCAAAGGCAACCTATCTTGTAGTCAAATCAAGTTTTGAATCCAAAGCGTATCAAATAACTTTCCTGATATCATTAAGAGCAAATTGTCATTTACTAATGAATTGGTATCTGAATGTGATTAACTTGCATGTGGATTTCTATTTACTAATTGTTTTAATTGCCTAAGCCGATTAGGGCATATTAATTTACAAATTTATTCAAATAAAGCACTTCTAGCCTTCTCTGTGCTCTTCGGGGTAATGTATTCTATGAATTTTGCCAAGAATTTAAGCAAATAGATTTAAGATCACAATCTCCTTTCGGAAATGAATAATTTATCCTTTCACTTGAAAATTGTGATAAAAGATATTTTAGAATTTTAAATGTATAAGATCTATTTTTTAAAAAGTATATATATTCGTTTAAATTCATAAATCGTACGATTCACAATCTTGACAGAATCTGCATAAATATTTTGCAAATTGAAAATATTTAACTACAAGAAAAATAAATCTTTTCTGAAAGATATAAAACTGTTAAATAAGGCGAAAATATTTCCGTCGTTATAAAAAGATATTTTAAGATTCGATAGCTTATTTTTTTTTCAAATTAAATTTAACCACAGCTAATATAATTAGAAGACAGTGTTATTTCTTTCCAAGCTGCATCTAGCATTGTACATATTATTTTTCTGTAAAATCTACTATAACAACTACATTTTCATCTTTTGGAAATGTTGAAGAATAAAAATATTATCTCAAGATAAAATTTTCATTCTTTTTTTTTTAATTTTTACTCGCTCGTCGACCATATGAATCATGAAATTCTATAGCATATATAACTCTATCAATCCACACAGTGTCTTTCTCATCCCCGCAAAGTTTGAGTGCTACTACAAAAAAAAAAAAAAAAAAAACCATTTAGTTACAGGGAATGTTTATCTAATTAGTGACAAATCTGGTATTAGCATTCTAATTCACAGTTCTGATCTCAGAAACTATGCACGATATATAAAAGAGGACAGAAGAGTCGCAGAAGTCCATAACATTAATACGAATTGATGCATTGCACATAGTGATGTTAAAACCAGAATATTACACCCCAAGCTCTGTTCCTTATTCGCGACTTTTTATAGAAAATATTAAAAAAAGGGTTTGCAACTTAAAGGTGTGAAACGAAACCAGATTATACATCCTAAACGTCCAACCTCCAAAAACTTCAGAGCAGTATATGATAGATAAGAGCCCAGTGCGTCGTCTTAAAGAGTATATAAAACGCGATTCAATATTTCCTTTTAGGATAGTGTCCTGACGAAAAAAATTTCAAAACAGACTTCTGCCTTTATATATTTTGCTTACATTCCCCGCATAAAGGGTGAAATTTTGCAATACACGGCATATGAATATATCTTTCGTGACGGCGAGGTTTCATTACGTATCGAGGTTTCGCTATATTTTTTTTTTACCTGTTGAAAAGACTATGTCGAAAGTACAAAGTGAAAATATTCTAGTTCCACTGACAAACTTATTATTGTTAAAAATTCACGAACGAAAGAACTTCTGTAATACATGTTTCTTCGGTTTGGTGTCACTTGCGCAAGTAACAAATTTCTTGGCAGCTGCTCATGAGCAAAAGAAGTAACATTTATCATTAATGTTTATAAAGACAGTAACTAAAAATTAGTAATCTCTAGAATAAATAACTTTTATTAAAGATCCTGGAAAAAGATATGAATTGCTTCTCATTGCTTTAAAGCCAGAGCAATGTAAATATGTTTTGTAACATTTACCCGACTTTGAAATTAGAGAGGTAATTAGCCCAGTAAAAGGAATTAATGCAGGGTATAATTTAAATGATTTTTATAATTAATAATGCAATGTAATTATGAACTGATATTTCCAAAAAAAAAAAAAAAAAACCCAAAAAAAATTGAATATTTAGATTGAGTGAAATAACTGTGGTGGCATTAAAGTATTAATTATATAATCTGAGACAGTCATATTATATTTATATTCGTGCACATCAGGCACAGAATTTATCAAATAACTTTTTTTAAATTCTTATTTATATATAAATCTTATTTTATGATTTCTGTAGTTAAAGAAAATTAATAAAACATTTTCCTTCTAAAAAGTTTATCAATTTTTTTTTTCGAATTATTATTTGAAGCAATTTAAAATTTCCCAAACATACATCAGTTTATTATGAAAATTAATATATACTCTTCAATTCAATCATATAACTTCAATCTGTATCAATACAACCTGAAATCATATTTTTTTAAAGAAAATTGGTACTTAAACTTTTAAAAAGACAATTTTAGTAAGAACTCATGAAGACTTAAGAAATGAAGATAATTTAAACAATTTGATAAATTTACAAACATTTTTAACACACATAAAACGTACAAAAAAACTCACAATTCCTTATCTTTAAGTCACTTTCGGGGTGAGAGAGAGAAATTACAATTTTTAAAAACTCATTTTAAGCAACATCTCTCGTTGAAAAATAAAATTATACATATTTTAGCCAAATGTGATATTTAACATGTTTTTTAAAAGTGTGCATGAAGTACAAAATAATTCATACAATTATAATGGATTTCTATTATTTCATAATTAGGGCTTAGAATTTGAAACTTTTTGTTTAATAAATTATCTCTAAAATTGTAATTGCCTTATCATTATATAAATATCCACGACACAAAATGTATATTATAATCTACTTTTCAAAATTGTGATTCTTAAAGAGAATCACAAGAAAGTAATTCAAATCCAAAAATTAAAATGAATTAATTTAACTTAGTATTCATCAATCAAATCAAAATAAAATAAAATAATACATTTTATTTATATTCCCCTTCACAGTACTTGAATTTACTTTTTCAGTACGCTTTAATAAAAATTAACAAAAAATGAATTTTAGAATTAGGCAATTAAATAACTTGACATTTATGCAAATTTGACAGAAGTCAACATTCTTGAAGTGACACTGTATACAAGTGCTCCAATAAGTTTGAATCATAGCATTCTTATTAAGTAAGTATTAATGCCTTAATGTTGTACAAATCTGTTTTGCATTCTTTTGCAAATGACTATTTTGAAATATCTTGCATACTTTCCAATATCACGTAGTTTGATTAACTTTAACATATCAAGAATTTTTACTGTTTACACGTTGTGGCTAAAAGGATTGAGCTCATAAATAAAACAGAAAATAATTTTGTTATAAATTATATTCTGCATATGATGATTCTTGTAAGGTGTTCGTCTCAATTAGATTTTACGCATCTACTTATTGAGCAGATTCTATACAATTTTAAGATTGTAGTTCTAAATTTGTCCATTTTTAAGCCTGATGTAATAGAAATCTGTGCATGGGGCACAAAAGTACCCATTGCATAGATTATATTACATCAATTTTAAAACTTTTTAGCTGCCAAGTATATATCAAGTTACCAATATTTGGTATAAAACGTCTGCGGAAGAAGCAAAAATAAATTTCGAAATTTTGTTATTAAAAATCTTTTAATTTTTCAAAATTATTAGTACAATTACTAATTATTATCAGATTTAATGGAATAAAATCAAAAAGTAAAGCTTTTAAAAACAATATTTACAGAATATATTCGCTTCGAGCTATATAATATTTGATTACTTTTTTTATAAAATTATTAATGAGATTAATAGTTTTTATACACAAAAATATACATATTTGCAAAATTTTATAAGAAATTATTGAAATTAAATATATTATGAAAAGCTGCAAGTTTTATCATTATAAAATAAAATAGATGAAATTTTCATTTTATGTGACTTAAAATTATTGCTTTTTTTCTTCACACGTGTTCTTATTTTTCAACAAGTTTTATTAATGTAATAAATGAGCTAAAGGCTTTAGTAATCAATTATCTTGACTTTGTACTTTAATCTAAAATCATCATAACTTAAACGTCCTATTTAATTAATATTATTATTATTACAAATACTACAATTATTTAAATACAATCAGAATGTCTCAAAGCTTCTACATATCATTAAATCTTTCCAATGCATAAACATTTAATTTTTTATTTTCATTCTCATAAATATTTAGACATTATTGATATATGGAGTTTAGAAACAAAATTACGAATAAAAGAAATAACAAACCAAAATAAAGAAAAAAATTGACTTGACATGTTACTTTAAAAATATCGTGTTGTTTTACATTGTGACCTTTGTTTTAGAACATCAGGAGGTCGCTTATCCGATTTTAATAAAATGAGAAGGAAAATACTTCAGAAATCCAAAGAAAAGTATCATTAGGGAAATATGTTTACATAAAGAAGATAGTGATATACGACCGCGATATATTTTGTAAAGAAAATAAAGAGAAAGATTAAAAATTACTTTGTTCACCAAGTATGTAACACAATACCAACACATCGAAAATTAGAAGTATTTAAATAAGTTACATGTAAGACAACTTCATTTTATTAAGTTTAAGCACTTTCAAAATAAAAGAAGGTAATAAGTAACCGTAAGTTTCAATCGAGAAGGAACTAAAAAAATGTCATAAGTCTTATCATTATAAAGTTTTTGAAATCAGTTGTATAATACATGTAATTAACAGCTTATTTATCAAAAGTATCATATAGAAAGTAATAGAATACTTTAATTAGAATCAATGCTATAATTTCTCGCCTTTCATATATATTTAAAAATATGACTCCATGCTAGGTATTTCCAAGTAAATGAGACACATAAAAGATCAAATTTAAGAAAAAAGAAAGATTAATAAAGTATTAAGAGTAGTTATATTAACATTGGCAACAAAACTAATTTGAACTCGCGAATTGTTTAATAAACCTAAGTTACTTTTTCGTGTTAAATCATTTTATAGAACTTACGGAATTTTTTTTTCTGATTGTGTTCATTTCAAACGAAAAGCGATATTTTTTCTGTGTATTAGTCTTCAAAATGCTTTCAGTACTTGAAAGTTACAAAAATTACGAAATTTACATTTATTTCACAATAAAGAAATGTAACACCGAAGGTTTTATATTATCTGTACATTAATTCAATACTTCATGTCAATTTTAATATATATTGTAAATGAAGAACTATTTCATGAAAATCTTATTTATGATGCACAATCCACAAAATTTTATTCCTCTTATTGTTATAATGTTTTCATAGTAGTTTTATTTTTAATGAGAATATATTTAATATGATTTAAAATGCACTGAAAATTAAATGTTTTAGCACTTTTTGTTACTTGACGCCTTGAAAATTTCAAAAGATTTGAATAGTTATTTACACATAAAAATTTAAAAGTTTTGAGATTTTTCAATATAAGCTTGAATTAATTTTTCCAACTTCGGGAATTAAATAACCATTACTTTTACCGTAATTTTATGTGTTTGAATTTCTTTTTTCAATTTTATATAAACTGTCATTCCCTGAAAGAGCTGTGTTTTTGTATCAGCTTCTGTATTTTACATTATTGCATAACATCTAATTTAAAATTCAATGCGTAGAAGTATCTGTGATGCATTTTTATATGATTGCAATTGATATAGACTACTATTTTTACAATTTAATGCAATCAAAAGTAATTTATATATTTTTTATTGAGTTAATATTCAAATATTTAAGCACGTATAAACACTGATATATTAAAGAGTACTACGATGTGATATGTTCTTATAATTTCTATTAAAGCTTGTTTAACAAGAGCCTTTTAAATGAATAGTACATGGATAAATTAATCTAAAAGAACATGGGCGACATGCTGTGTGCACCATTCAGCGAAAACACGAGTGCAAATTCCAGAATCATTATAAGATTATCATAGTTTTATTTGCGCTCTTTTCAAAGATGCTTCAAAATTAAAATGGTGTTTGGTTGCTTTTTTGTTTCTCTTTCTCTTTAGGTATTTTTGAAAAAAAAATTAACATTATTTATGGTTGATTGGTTTTATTAACGTTGCACTATGAGTAATGTGAGGGCTATTAGCAACGGGCCTCGTAATGTTGAACTTCGGTCAAGTGATAAGGAAGACACCTGAGATATGGCCGCCCTCTTCTCACTTCGCAACATGCCAATGGGAGAACTCTGCACCTCGATAGATTAAGAGTGTATCCGCCCTGGCTACACGGTGTCCAGCTCCAGCTTAGTGTCATCAAGGCTTGAACTTACGACTCGACGAAAACCTCCCGCCACGAGTACACGACTATGACCACTAGACTACCGTGGCAACGACATTATTTCTCATGAAACCACATTTAACGTAGATAATTATTTCCCCCTAATCTTGAAGTTCAAAGTTTATTATCAAGTCTTCATTCTCAATGAAATAAAAGATTCAACTTCTGAAGAAGTATTGAAAATAAAATTATATGGCCACTTAAAAGAGACGAGGAAATATAATTTCACTACTGAAACTTGCACAGAATGTTCTAACTTAACATGAAAATAAACATTTAACAATAACCAAATACATCAGTGAAAATCGCCTTAATTATGCAACAAATGCAAATTACTGGACCGACTGAAATAATCTGATTATATTTTGAACTTTTTGTTTGCTGTCTTTTCAATTTATTAAACTTACCAATTACAAGTTATTTGCATTTTTATTGAACTGGATTATTTTAATTCTAACTAATTTTTATTTGATATTTTTTAATTATAAAACATTACTTGGCATTACATTAATCAAGAATATATGTAAATTTCATATCTAGGCTAAAAAAAGCATTGGCGTACAGAGAACGCCGTCCATGTTCTTAAATGTTAAATGAATAGAAATTCAAAATCTGAAATTCATGTAAAGAGATTCTTATTGTTAGTGTTGAAATTTAGGAATCACCTTATTTAAAATAATGTAACAAGACACTTAGCAAAACAAGTTACGTGCTCACAAATCATAAACTAAAAATAAAACTATATCGTGTGTTTAAGAATTAAATCATTTAAACTCTACTAATAATGTTTTACTTTTACTCTCAGTGCGCTAAGTTAGTAAAAGACATATTTATATATAAACTTTCTCTGCTACCTTTCTCTCGTTGAGCAAAATACAGAAAATATCCCTCTCTTCCAAGGCAATTAAAACGTTTTAAGCACAGCTTGCCGCATTGGTAGGATTATCCACATTCGCTCTACAATAATTCAGAGATAGTTTCTAAGTTCAGAGAAATCTAGGCTCCCTGACTGACCTATCGTCATTAGATGCTACGCAGTGAGAATTCAGCAAATTTCTCTTAAGCGACCAAAATGGAACCCCGCGCCTTCTAATCCCTTTTGTCAACCGCTAATCTCG
This sequence comes from Nephila pilipes, assembly GCA_019974015.1. Taxonomy (NCBI): domain Eukaryota; kingdom Metazoa; phylum Arthropoda; class Arachnida; order Araneae; family Nephilidae; genus Nephila; species Nephila pilipes. Next base: position 278,852 of record BMAW01109380.1, on the reverse strand, counting down.
GACCAAGACTCCTTCTGGGCTAATGGGTGGTATGTCAGAGACATTGTGGAGTGGGATTACAGAAGGATTAAGGAGACTCATGGCCAATACTGGTTACTTAATCCTCGGAGAGGTTTTCGACCGGTGTAATTTCAGGTGCTCGAAATGAGCAGAGGCTCCAAAAGTGTGAATTTTCTGTCTCTCTCTGTATTTGCTTGCTAATTTAGAAAATACTTCACTTGTACATTATCAACGAGAAAAGATAACTTGTTATTTACATGTATTCGATATGTAATAGTATATAATTACTGGAGAAAATTGCAAGAAGATTTTTAATAGAATGATTCCATTCATAAAATAAATCATTAGAATTAAATATATAGCTCTGAGGTTCATTGACTAGGATAATTATCTATTGTCATATTAAAAATCATGCTTCATAAGTTTTTATTTTGTTATAGAAACTCTGCTAGCATTGCAAATAACACATTGGTTTTTAGAAATGTAAAACTCAGATTATGGTTTAATTACCATATTGTTGCTATTTTCGCTATTGAGGTGAAATGTTTGAAATTTAGACAAATTTTTTTGGACAGCTTAAATACTTATATATAATTCTGAAAAATAAACGCGAGCAGGACATACATTTTTATTCAATCTTTAAAACAAGCTAGATATATACTCAAAAGAAAAAATCTTTTTTTGTTACCATTCTACGAAAATTTTGACTTCAAAACAATGCAAAGGTTACATTTTTTTAACAAATATCGTCTGCATTATGCAGAAATAATTAATTACACACATGAAAATCATCTTTTATCATGTACGTTTTACATAAATAATTACACGCACGAAATCATTTTCAATAATATGGATACAATGGAGTAAATAACTTTGACATCATTCTGATTATTTCCGGACATCATTTTTATTATTTGAGCTCATGCATTTTATTTTCAATTTTTTTTCATTAAATTTACACATAAGCTATATATAATACACTTTAATCTAGTAAATAAAAGAAATTGGCCAAATGATTAGATAACTCTTAAGATAGTACCTCATCATCTAAATAATTATGCAAAACTGATTACTCATGACAGAAAGAAATCAGACGCGCAAAAATATCTTCCTAAATACAAGATATAGGCTGATATTTAAAATTAAATTTAACAGATAAAAAAATCTGTGCAAGAAAAAAACTATGAAGTAATAGATTTTTGTAAAAGAATAACTATTTAAGTTTCTGTGAGCTACTGGTTTATTTTTGAAAATTAAGAAAACAGAGAAATAGTAGTATTTGTCGCTTTTCTGAAACCCGCAATACGTCGAATAACTTTAGAATTTTTTTAATAAAAAGTTTAATTACGAAATTTTGTTTTAGGTCTTAATGTTTACTATTATCATTAATTGTCAGTTTAAGGGAAATTGATTTTCATAATTATTTCAAGATATTCTTTTGCTTTCTAATGAAACTTAATTATTTCTCTCATAATATAATAATTAAGTAAAATATCTCTCTCCCTTACGCATTTTCTTTCAAAAAATTTATTCAATTTTATATGGCCAAGAAATATTAAAAAGTAAACACTATATATATATGTGTGTGTGTGTAAGATAAAGCAATGAATTTATTATTAAAAACATAAAAGTAAGAGAACAATTAAAATCCAAAATCAACAAAAAAACATTTATAAAACTGCGTAAACAAGATGAATTAAAACTGAATCAAATTTGAAACTAAATGAAGAATTTGAATACCCAACAAAACAAATCATTCATATTCAGACTGAGGACTGAATTGTGGGGTTAAACTAGTTCTTTGGTACCAAACCTCCCCCAATGCATCTTGTTGGGTAAAAATGGATTACTCCAAAATTCAATTTGTAAATTATAGAAAGGAAACAAGAAACGAAGAGGAAAAAATGAAAGGCAAGATATCTCAATTACTAATTTTTTTTCAAACACAATTGGCTTACAAGCAAATAAAAAAATATTTTTCTCCTAAAAATTTCCAATTAAATTTTTTTAATTAAAAATCATCTATTAAAATATCCAATTAAAAATTATCCGATTAAAATATCTATTTTAAAATATTCAATTAAAATTATCCAATTAAAATTTAAAAGTTTTTTCCAAAACAATAAAACAGTATAATTAAGTATTTCTAGTTAAAGATTTTAAAGATTTAAAACTTTAAAAACAACAACATACCCGAATCCATTTTTTTCATGAAAAATCAATTCAAATCTCACAATTGTAAAGGCAAAACTCAAAAAAATATCTTGTGACAAGTAGCATGAACCATTTAATTGATGATGTCCAATACTATGCACTATTGCCAGATAAAATTTAGAAATCAATAGTACTTAATTAAGTTGATTGTAAAAAGTTTCAATGTAAAATATTTAATAATAATCCACCAATAAACCACACACACACACACACAATCATGACTAGAAATCATATAAAATAATACATAAATTAGAATTTTATTTGTTAAAAATATTTGATATCCAATTGAGTGAAATATGTGTCTGTAATTGTGTAATAATACAGAAATGTTTCAAAAGATCTTCACAAATAGACCACTAACTAGCTGTCTTTGTGATCCTAATGTTATTAGATTCACGGTAAATTCCTTATTAGATTCACGGTAAATTCAGGTAAGAGTTATCATACATTCATCGGGTAGGTCAGTTTTCCAAAATCAGTACTACATGATTAAGAGATATCTACTTTCACTACTATGAAAATAATTGTTTTTCAGAGAGACTTTTACTATTTTATCATGCCTTTTTTAGCAAATTTTTATCTAATAGAGTTTGCTAGTATGTTTGTACCAACAGACAGCTACTACGATGAATAAAAATATTTAAAAAAATAATTATAAAACATTGTTTGGGCAAATTTATTCGCAAATTAGTTTCGGGTTTTAGAGTTCACGTAATCTAAAATATTTAAAAAATATTTCTTACTATACACATGTAATTGGAAAAGTATTAAAACTAATGAAACCTAATAGGTATTAATTTAGAATTTGTAAGGTTTACTTTATTCAGATAAGTAAAGTAATTAGTTATCAAGGCAGTTAACAGATTTCAATTACTAGTTTGCTTGTATTTCCTTGGTCTTAAGCGAAAGAAAAACTATTAAATCAAACTAACGACAAAAAAAGACTTAACACTTTTTATGTGAAAACGGAACAAAGTAATAAAAATGTTTATTGATTCTTCAGTTGCTTGGATAATTTTTGTTTTCTTTGTAAGCTGTACTTTACTTCCCATATCACATGAAATTAGCAACAGTCTGCAAACTGGATTTCACTCTCATAGTACATTATTATTTGTGTAAGAGCAAAAAGCAATTAGTCTGATAAATCACATTTCTTTGAGATAGAAGTTTAAATTTTTTTCCGATTCAATTCAAATTTCTTATTGCAGTTTACTAAGAAATAAACCAATTGCTTTCCTTTTATTTTCTACCAATTATGTTGATTCTGAGTAATTTTCATACAAGTGTTAAGTACTCCTTAAAAAGAATGATGTGATGGATCGAATAAATATTCAGCCTTATTGATATACTTTTTTTTTGAATAAGTGGATTTTATCCATTTATAGGAACTTCCTTCCTCAAAAATACTTTATTATTTTATTTCGTAATTGTTTTTTTATTCTATATATATATATATATATATATATATATATATATACACTATAACATAGCATATAATTTGAATGCATACAGTTAACATGTTTAAAAATATTTTTTCAGTTTCAAGAAATACTTTACTTACAAAATAAAGATTTTACATATTTAAAGAAGAATTATGAGCATAAACGTAAAAACAATTTTAGTCTTAGACAGCATTATAAGAATGCACTTCAGTTTTACTGGTGTTTATAAAATCGCAACGCATTTTAGTGATTTCAAATTTATATAAAATTATTATGTCCTACTGAACAAGTATTTTTTTTTTATTCTTATAAAATAAAGACAAAAAGTACAAATTAATTAATGTAAAATGTCTTAGTGGTTTCCGTTGGTAGGAACAATTACTACAATTATTTTTAATAACTTTTCTCCTTTTGTTGGACAAGTGCTTTTAATAACGGCTTGTTGAACGGTAAATTTGCAAAAATGTCCAACGTTATATTAAAACTTTTATATGTGTATCGCATTTCATGAACATCTTGGGGGGTTATGCTTCTTTTGTGTGTACACTAATGTATTATTATATTTAATACCTCACTTGAGTTTATAAGCTACGATAAGAATGATTTCATTTTAAGAAGTAAACGGACAAAAATGCGAAGTATTTAGCGATAAATGTTAATCATTTTTTATGCTTCAGCTTTTTTATAATAATTTTCTCCTCTTTTTTTCCCCATTATTCCGAAAATGATGATATATGCTAAAAATGATGATGATTTCTACCATGCCGAGATGATTTTGATTACTAGACATATTTCAAAATAAAGGAAAAAAAAACATTTGGATGCCACGTGTCTAAGAGAAATCCATAAGAATGTTCCATTAAATATTCTGTTTTTTAAGCCATTGGACATGAATTGTCGGCGATCTAGATAAATATTCCGAATTTTCGATATCATTTTTCTGTAAGAGGCGAACATATAAAAAGAAAAATCTGCATTGTATATATATATATATATATATATGCATATGTTTCTTTGATACCAAAGTTTTTAAAAGTATCTTCTTCTATGTTACATCACT